>JASPKZ010006847.1:770000-1188069 GCA_030220185.1 Diploptera punctata
ATATTTTTTTCTGCCTTAAAGTAAGAGTCTCATGTTTCACAACAATATAATATACACATGGAGAATAAAACTAACTAACTAACTCACTGACACTATCGAACCCGAAGGTTCATCGCCGCGCGGACATAAGCTCTCCATATATCCCTATCCTGAGCCAATGTTTTGCAATCATCCCCTGTATAATGTACTTCCCTCAAATCATAGTTAATGCTATTCTCCCACCTCATTCTTGGTCTACCAACTGGGCGTTTTCCCTCTGGCTTTCCTACAAGACGCTTCCATGCACGTCTTTCATTCCCCCATTCGTGCCACATCCTGCCCATCGCAGTCTACTGGCTTCCTATAAATACCATGTATACAAGGGTGATTTATCTAATTCACGGGTTAATACATCTAGCGCCCCGCTATTGTACGCTATCGTATAAAGTCCTAACATTCCATGTTCCTAGGAACATGTCCCTATGTTTCAGCCTTTGGCATGGATTGCCTGAAGTAGTCCCCGCCCGGAGAACCGAATGGCGGACTATTTGACCTCCGGAAAATTTTACCCCAGTTGAACCCCTGCCCGCATTCTTGACGGTTGTATTTTTACGTTGAAAGATCGTCACTCTTTCGACCAAGGTACTTTTTTCGTCTCGCATGGGTAACCCTATCGGCAGCAATGCTACCGCCGGCATAGCTCTCGGGATCATTTAAGCACGCAAACCACTCCACCACGACAAGGTAAAGATACCATGGAACATGGAGAATAATAGTTTTATGTATTTTCATAAGTAATGCCACGAGTGATTTCAATTCACGACTCACGAAGTGAGGAGCGAATGTATTTGGACAGAATTTGGAAATCAAGAGTGGCATTTGGTAGGACTATTTAACGAGTAAAATTAGGCTGTTTACTCACAAATCATTATTTAAATATAGTTATGTTAGAATATTTATATATTTAATGTAAACGGCGATGTTTGAAAACAAATGAGAAACGATTGGTATGCTTCATTTGCTTCTTTTGTTCATCACTGCAACCAGATCATATTATTTATTGCCAAAGGAACGCAATATTGTAAGAATGCACTCTAGTGGAGACAAAATGAAACACATCAAACTGTATATTAATTCATTTCTGATGTCCTATGATGTAAATATGACAATTATATTTTTCTGGGAAAAAATACATTTAAGAAAGTGCAAACAGTGGTTTCCTTTTTTTTTTTTTTTTTTGGTGGTATAATCAATTGCTACAAATGTTTTTATATTAACTCCCGCATGCGCTATGTGTTGATATTCATGCACTATATATACAATCTGGTAGCCGTATTTCTTACAGAGTCAATCACTGCAAAATAATGCTATGACCTATTCAGAATGTTAAAAAGGAGGTGCATTCTCTATTATGATAAACTTTAGTTTGTAAATTCTAGGCGAAACACGACTGTGATTGGTTAAAAATCAAAAATCATTGTAACGTGATTGATCATTGACCCCCATTTGGGGCATGAGTTAAATAGTCAGTTTAACCTTTTTTTTAAAGAAGTTGGGACGACTAGAGTCTCTGTAATGCATAATAGAATTAATTTCTAGTTTTTAGTCTATGTTTAATTTCTTGTTCACCTCTTTCCTGTTTGTAATTATTGTTCCTAGGTATTTGAATTCAGCCACTTCTTTAAAATTCCCCTCATTTGTCATTAACTTACAATGGAGAACTGTAGGCCGCATGTGTGATGACAAATCCTCTATTGAGAATTATCCAGATATAAGTCATAGAGACATTATCTGTAGATTCAATTTGGAGACACAATTTTTTTCAACTTAATAAATAATCTGACATTTGAAGGGGCTCCTCCCCCTACATGACATGAAAACAGCATTAAAATCTCGGTAAGCTATTTGAACGGCCATTTTTTCTAATTTATTACAGGTTTTCAGATGACATCAGTAGGACTTTGTGTGCCATCTGTTGTTAAGGCAGACTTTATCATGCCCTCTTATATTTTACTAGTAAACCCCTGCCCTCATTGCTACGCCAAAATAAGTGAAATATATTTGTTTATGTTTTTAGTTGAATAAGTTCAAAGACAATTACGGATTATGCATTGCGACGAAATATGCCTATTACATATTTGTATACCGTGCAACTAGAACTGAGATCGGAATTAGTATAGTGTATAATTTAAATATCTATCCAGAATGGGTTGAAGCAAGGAGATGCACTATCTCCTCTACTATTTAATTTTGTACTAGAGCATGCCATCAAATCTTTAGAGGATGAGGAAGGCCTACAACTCAATGGTATTATTACGCTGTTAGTTTATGCTGATGATGTAGTACTATTGGCCGATAGCGAGGAGATACTAAAGGACAACACACACATACACTATTGAGTAACACTAAGAAATTGGTGCTGGAAGTAAATATCAATACAACTAAATATATGTCAAACATGTAAATACATCATTTAATCGAAAAGAGCAGTTGATGACAAATGAGGGAAATTTTGAAGAAGTGACTGAATTCAAATACCTAGGAATAATAATCTCAAACAGGAATGAGAGAACAGATTAAACATAGGCTCAATTTGGGAAATGCATACAATTAGGCATTGCAGGGACTCTTATGATCCCAACTCCTTTAAAAAAACGTTAAACTGAAAATATATAAAGCTGTTATTCTACCAGTTATATTATATGGATGCGAAACATGGACTCTTACTTTAAGGTAAGAAACAAAATAACGAATATTTGAGAATAAAGTTCTCAGGAAAATTTTTGGACCAAAGAGAGATGAACAGACAGGTAAATGGAGATTACTATATAACAGTGAACCACGTGTTTTTTAATAGGAAGTCAAATATAATAAAAGAGTTAAGTCTCGTAGATTGCGATAGGAAGACATGTGGCACGAATAGGGAATGAAAGGCGTGCATGGAAACTTCTTGTAGGAAAACCAGAGAGAAAACGTCCATTGATAGACCAAGAATGAGGTGGGGGAATAGAATTAACTATGATTTGAGGGAAGTATATTATACAGGGAACGATTGGAAAACATTAGCTCAGGATAGGTATGTGTGGAGAGCTTATGTTCGCGCGGCCATGAACCTACGGGTTCGATAGTGCTAGTGAGTTAGCTGTATACATAGAAGGTAAATAGCCTACGTGAAGTAATTTATTGGGTTGTCGCAGCCTGTGGCCCGTGTGCCACACCCTCATGCTTTATCTCGCGACTGCAATCTCTTTTCAAACCTACGTATTCCATTGGAATAACTTTTCGACTTGAAACATTTCCCTCTGTATGACTTGGTGCTCGCTCTAATATCTTGGAAGATTAGAGATATATTCTAAATTTCAAGGAGTAGATTCTAACTAAATCACTATCATTATCGAAACCGGAAGTTCGTGACCCGCGGACATAAGCTCTCAATACATCCCTATCCTAAGATATTTTCTATTGATACCCTGTATACTTTACTTACTCTCAATACATACCTACTCTGAGATTTTTCTAGTCACCCCGTGTGTAGTTTAGTTATTCTAATCATGGTTGTGTCCACCGCTGTGGTCTCGAGGTAGCGTGCTGCCATGTCACACAGCGGGCCCGGATTCGATTCCCGGTCGGGACAGGCTCCTGGGTGAGGTTTTTTCAGGGTTTTTCCTCATCTGTAAGACAAATGTCAGGCCCCAACGGTCCCCGAAAATCATCCGGCCATCATCATCATCCTTATGATTATCATCATCATCATCATCCTTCACCAGTGTGGAAAGCAACGGGAAGCTACCACACCTAAAGAAATCCCTAGTAAAGCTGCAGAGCATGGCATGAAAACGCAATGATTGCAGTGAAAGACCTGCCCTTGGGCAGAATTACTATGGATGGCATCTTGGGCCTCGTACTAGACGCTTTCCCACTTGCAACATAGATCATCCCGTCACTCTACGCCATATAATGCTCTGATCTGTACAGAATATTAAAAAGGAGGAGCTTTCTTTATTTTTGGTAACAGAATTCGATAAATATCGAGGTGAATCGTGACTTTCATTGGTTGTAAAACAAAATTCATTGGAACCTGATTGGTCATTGACTCCCAATTAGGACATGATTTAAGTAGTCGTATAAAATGTTGTTTTTACATGAAATTTACATTACAACTTTTAATATATTTTTAACTCTTTATAATTAGTACAGTGTATACATAATGTGTATTGTAAACTTACGTGTATGTATTAGGGCTGGTTGAGTGAAAGAGTATGCATATAGCCTTAACCCTTAAATTCATAATGTATCCTTCTGGATACATCAGTTGGTTCAATTAATTTAATATTGTAAATAAATCAGAAGAAAATGAATGAAAATAAACCACTTAAATGTGTCTAATTATACAATATACCTAATAATAACAGTTATACAAGATTCCGTTTTCACTGCGGTCCGCCACATTTAAATAACTAACAGAAGAAATGTGTGTCTTGCCAATTTAAGGGTTAACTGTGTCAGAATAAATAAAACCATTTTTTTCCTCCTGCAAGGAGTTACGATATCCCTTTCCATTCCCCATTCGTGCCGCATGTCCTGAGACTTATCTGTTCTTATTATATCGGTTTCCCTTAAAGATTAATACGTGTGTTTGATCCTTCCGGGAAATCTCTGTTAAACAAGATGGCAAATTATCTTCTCGGGAAAAGATCAACAGTGGAGTAAGACAGGGATGTGGACTTTCACCGGTGCTTTTCATTATATATATGAATACATTAATAAACGAATGGAGGAAAACACAACGAGGATATATACCCATCAATAGGAACCTCAAACTCGATGCTATTCTTTTTGCAGACGATTTAGCTCTTCTGGCACTTTACCAAAATGATTTGCAACGATTAATTTATAATTTACAAAAAATAGCTGCCAAATTTAATATGGAAATATCAATTAACAAAACTAAAATTATGGCATTTCATGGGAAGGACCCCATACAAAGTAAAATCTGCCTCCAGAATAAAATTTTGAGAGAGATCTAATCAATTTAAATATCTTCGATATTATCTCTCTAGCTGGGATGAAAAGGATATCCCTGAAAAGTTACTAGTTATAATAAAAGTTTAGGAATTATTAATCAAGTTATGAAACCATCCCTTGTACAAAAAAACACCAGATTACGTTTATATAACACTTTGGCTAGACCAGTGTTGACCTATAGTAGTGAAGCATGGACACTAAAAAGACAACATGAAAGCAGAATAACGGCTTGTGAAATGAGATTCATGCGCAGAACAGCGGGTTACACCAGATGGGATCGGAAAAGGAACGCCGATATCTTAAAATAATTTAAGTCTACGCCAATTTTGGAATACATTAAACAGTACCAACTAAACTGGAAACACCATCTTGAAAGAATGAGTTCAAATCGGATCCCCAAAGGTGTTTATAATTATATACCAAAAGGACGAGGATCACTGGGCCGTCCTATGAAACGCTGGAGTGAAAATTTTCTATAGGATCGTAACAGGCCTTGGCCTAATACTTGGAAGGAAGAAGAAGATGATGATGATGATGAATACGTGGGGACATACGTGCACAGACAGACGATTGTAATACCATCATGAGTCGTGTGTGTTTCATCACACAGTGCGACAGGTGATCCGTTATGGAAGGTAACGGGACAAGTAGTCATTTGCATACATCAGGTCAAGAATTCGTCTGAATAAATTGATTACAAAACTATTCAATGTCCGGCACAGCACGGACGTTACACTTTGTAAGTCACCTCTAAATAAGGCAACATTCATCTCGCATCTTGTACCTGTTTTAGTGAACATTCTTCATTCTACACCGTTTAATCATCCCCTCTCTCAGGAGACCAATGAACATAAGGCATCACGCTCCTTAATAATAATAATAATAATAAATAATAATAATAATAATAATAATAATAATAATAATAATAATAATAATCTACCAGGGAAATGAAAAGAATTTTAAGTACAGAAATGGATGTTTTAAGAAGATCAGCTGGAAAATCTAGAATGGATAGAATACGAAACAAAGAAATAAGGGAAATTATGGGTGTACAAGAGGAGCCTGACATCATAGACATCATAGAAAAGAAAAGATTGCAGTGGTATGGTCATGTCAAACGAATGCCAGAGCAAATATTGCCAAAAATTGTTATGGAATGGATCCCAATGGATAGGAGGAAGAGAGGAAGACCGAGGAAAACTTGGATAGAAGGGGTACAAGTAGCTATGAATATCAGAGGAATGGAGGAAGATCAATGGATGCATAGAGAGGAATGGCGTTTGGTTTCCGGAAGACGGCGGCAGCTGCCATGATACCGGATGATGAATAATAATGATAATAATAATAATAATAATAATAATAATAATAATAATAATAATAATAATTTTTATTTATATACAGAATTTTAATGTTTACACATCTTTCTGTGCCTAAAGTTTTTTTTTTCTTCTCCACTCGTCTCTCTGCATCCAATCCATGTCCTCCAGTCCTCTTGCTCTCATTCCAGTTCTTATTTCCTGCATCCACGAGTTTCGAGGTCTTCCTCTCCTCCTTCTTCTTCTTCCAGGTGGACACCATTCGAATGTTTTTCTGGGTAATCTTTCTTCTTGCATTCGTCGTACGTGCCCATACCAATTTAATTGCTTATACCGTATATAATCTACTATTGAATAACCAATATTCATTTTTTCTCTTATGACAGTATTTCTTACTTGTCTAATTTTGAACATCTTGCTGCTCTCCTAAAGAAATCGATTTCCAATAATGATAATAATAATAATAATAATAATAATAATAATAATAATAATAATAATAATATAATAATAATAATAATAATATCTTTTAGTTAAGGATTTTCTCTACATTACAGTAGTTATCCTTCATCCCCAAATGTATTTTGCTCCGCCACAGATTTCTATACTCAGCATCTTCTTCTTTGAGGTATTTGCTGATCATGCTTTTCTCACATCATCCATGCACTGTTCCCTGGGTTTCCTCTCCCTCCTCCTCCTCCTGCCTTCAGCATTCCAATCCAGCATCATTCTGGGATTCTATTATTCTCCATCCTCTTCAGATATCCATACCATTTCAATCTTCGTTCTTCTATTACTAATATAATATTATGTTTTAACATTCATTATTTCTCTAATTTTCTGATTCTGAATTTTCTCCTTTCTTGATTTTCTTGATGACCTTCGCCAAAAATCAATAATTGTCAATAGTTTGTTTGCTTGCTGTCCATCTGAAGTCCAGGTCTCTGCACCAAACAACATAACACTTTGTACTAATAATTTAAATATCAATGTCTTGGTTTTATTTATAATATTTTTACTCCATTTCACTGAATTTAACATTCGATTTACTTTTCTTCCTTCAATTTTATTTTTTCAATTTCACTATAATTTTTTCCGTCTGATTGTAAAATTGATTCTAAATATTTGAAATTTTCAACTTTCTTTATTTCCACATTTTCACATTGTAATTTTTCTTCATCCTCTGTTGTTCTGTCGTGAGATATTCGGTTTTCTTAATATTTATATTTAATCCACATTTCATGAATTCGTCAATTAATATACTTAATAATAATAGTAATAATAATAATAATAATAATAATAATAATAATCATCATCATCATCATCATCCGGTATCATGGCAGCTGCCGCCGTCTTCCGGAAACCAAACGCCATTCCCCTCTGTCCATCCATTGATCTTCCTCCAATCCTCTGATATTCATAGCTGCTTGTACCCCTTCTATCCAAGTTTTCTTCGGTCTTCCTCCTTTCTATTGGGATCCATACCATGACAATTTTAGGCAATCTTTGCTCTGGCATTCTTTTGACATGGCCATACCACTGTAATCTTTTCTTTTCTATAATGTCTATGATATCCGATTCCTCTTGTACACCCATAATTTCCCTTATTTCTTTATTTTTCGTATTTGATCCATTCTAGATTTTCCAGCTGATGTTCTTAAAACATCCATTTCTGTACTTAAAATTATTTTCATTTCCCTGGTAGGAATATGCCAGACTTCAGCACCATATGTTAAAATGCTCTGAATTATGGTTTGATATATTTGTAATTTTCTATTTTTTTGTAATATTTTTGCTCCACCAAACAGAGATTAAAGCATTTATTGGTTGTTTTGTTTGTGCGATTCTATTTTTAATTTCCACTGTGTTATCTTTTGAATGGTCTAATTTTGTTCCTAAATAACTGCATTCAATACTAGGTTTAATAATGATAATAATAATAATAATAATAATAATAACAATAATAACACAATGGTGGACAATAATTTATATCCAACGTAAATATGAAACTAGAACTCTACAAGCCGTCTGTCTTCTTAAAACTGTTATCGTGTCTTGTATACTCTACATCTCATCGTTATTTGGAGAGAGAGAGAGAGAGAGAGAGAGAGAGAGAGAGAGAGAGAGAGAGAGAGAGAGAGAGAGAGAGAGAGAGAGAGAGAGAGAGAGAGGTAAGTGGATAATTTATTAATAAGATATTAATTAAATGAAGAACTTGAAGTGGTGAAGAATTAAGTACATGAGATAGCATCTTGTGTTCATCCCACGTACAAGTGGCTCACCTTCCAGACTTCACAACATCATCCATATATTTTATACGCCTTTTAGCAAATTCCCAACCACTGTTGCTCTTCACATGAAACGATTTTCGAATTTTCCTTTTACCTATCGGCCGCGATGGACTAGTGGTTATGCTCCTTGCCCTCTGGTTCCGAGGGTCGCGCGTTAAAACCGGGCGGGGTCGATACATTTTTTAGGATGGAAAAATCCTAGGTGCAAGTCCTCCGGGAGGGACTTAAGCCATGGGTCCCAAGTCTGAAGATCTTCTTCTTCCTTTCCAGGATTAGGTCAATGCGACCTGTCCCGGTCTTAAGTCAGGGGGCACTCCGTAGCGTAGTGGTTAAGGCACTGAGCTACAAGCCGGAGGGTCGAGGGTTCAAGTCCCGTTGGGGGTCAGGATTTTTAAACTGACCCAAACTCTCTGGCGGCACTATGGCCCTGGGGTCGACTCAGCCTCTAACTGAAATGAGTACCAGTCGCTTGTTCTGGGGGTAAAGTCGGCCGTCACGCAGGGCCGACAACCCGGCTGACATAAAGTGCCGATTGTCTAGAAAAAAGTGGGAGCTTAACCTCCTACTGCTCCAAGGGCCTCCGGGCCTGTTGTGGGATCACCTTTTTTTTTAAGATTATACAGGGGATGATTGTAAAACATTATCTCTGGATAGGGATGTAAAGTGATCCCACAACAGGCCTCAGGAGGCCCTTGCGGTAGTAGGAGGTTAAGGCTCCCACTTTTTCTAGACAATCGGCACTTGATGTCAGCCGGGTTGTCAGCCCTGCGTGACGGCCGCCTTTACCCCAGAACAAGCGTCTGGTACTCATTTCCGTTAGAGGCTGAGAGCTTATGTCCGCGCGGCCATGAACCTACAGGTTGACAAAGCCAGTGAGTGAGTTAGTTTG
Organism: Diploptera punctata; assembly: GCA_030220185.1. Classification (NCBI taxonomy): domain Eukaryota; kingdom Metazoa; phylum Arthropoda; class Insecta; order Blattodea; family Blaberidae; genus Diploptera; species Diploptera punctata. The sequence continues at coordinate 779,498 of JASPKZ010006847.1, forward strand.
TTAGTTATATTTAAAATTGTATTAGGATGTGATGGGGGCACGCCGTAGCGTAGTGGTTAAGGCACTGAGCTACAAGCCGGAGGGTCGAGGGTTCAAGTCCCGTTGGGGTCAGGATTTTTAAACTGACCCAAACCCTCTGGCGGCACCATGGCCCTGGGGTCAACTCAGCCTCTAACTGAAATGAGTACCAGACGCTTGTTCTGGGGGTAAAGGCGGCAATCACGCAGGGCTGACAACCCGGCTGACATAAAGTGCCGATTGTCTAAAAAAAGTGGGAGTCTTAACCTCCTACTACCCCAAGGAACTCCGGGCCTGTTGTGGGATCACTTTACTTTACTTATTAGGATGTGATATTTGTGAGGAGCTATGTTTACCAACACACTAGCAAGGAATTCTCCGACATCGTGGAGTTTTTCTTCAGCAACTAATTGTATTTTGTAATTACTTAAAATGTAATTAAATAGTGTTTGTGTTGGCTGCTCGGAGACACGTCTGAGAGGCGACAGTTTCCATGTATTTTTAAGAGCGGCGATATGAAACAGTTCGTAAAGATGTCACCAGAGAGTGCCCGTGAATAAAACAAAACACACACGCGACTACGTGCCTTTTTGAAACATGTTTATGAAGACACGTTTCTGAGAGAAGTTCAATACTCACAAACCGTCTTCCTACACATCACATTTTCATTAAATCTCAGAAACAGGCTGTTCGGGGATTGGTCCGCAGACGTGTTGATGACTTCATTACCAACAACTGTGAAAATATCTCCGATACTTGTTCCACCTGATTTAAGACATTTCAAGGATTTACCTTTGACTCTCTCTTCTATTTTTCTCCTTTTTTTTCTAATCTCCCATGATTTCTTGAAGCGCTCCACCCATCTATTCCGCTTCCCCCTCTTAATTTTCTTCTATAAACTAGCGAATACCAAAGGAAGACTGTTCTTTACAACCTGTGACGCGACTTTTTTCATTCCTTCATAAACTCCTGTCAAATTTTATTCCTAGGGATCCATTTTTCTAATTATTTCCCACCATTTACAATGATTTTTACATTTTTTCTAACGATTATTTCGAAATATTTTTCTATGATATTTACAACACACGTAGCGTGGAGACGTGGCAGCCATATTGATTTTAACGAATATTCTAAGCAAAAACGAAGTCTTGTTCCAGTGCAGCCAACATAGATTACGTACTAATTAACTTACAGATAGGCCTATACCCTACTTCAGAATTTCAGAACTTACTATTTATTTTTGGGCGTTACATTCTTTCACAGGTTAGAGTGTTTAAATTTTGTTAGGTTAGTTTTTGGGTTGGTTTTTCACAGGTTAGAGTACTTAAATTGCGTTAGGTTAGATTTTAGGTTGGTCTTTCACAGGTTAGAGTACTTAAATTGCGTTAGGTTAGGTTTTAAGTTGGTCTTTCACAGGTTAGAGTACTTAAATTGCATTAGGTTAGGTTTTAGGTTGGTCTTTCACAGGTTAGAGTACTTAAATTGCGTTAGCTTAGGTTTCAGGTTGGTCTTTCACAGGTTAGAGTACTTAAATTGCGTTAGGTTAGGTTTTAGGTTGGTCTTTCACAGGTTAGAGTACTTAAATTGCATTAGGTTAGGTTTTAGATTGGTCTTTCACAGGTTAGAGTACTTAAATTGCGTTAGGTTAGGTTTTAGGTTGGTCTTTCACAGGTTAGAGTACTTAAATTGCATTAGGTTAGGTTTTAGGTTGGTCTTTCACAGGTTAGAGTACTTAAATTGCGTTAGGTTAGGTTTTAGATTGGTCTTTCACAGGTTAGAGTACTTAAATTGCGTTAGGTTAGGTTTTAGGTTGGTCTTTCACAGGTTAGAGTACTTAAATTGCATTAGGTTAGGTTTTAGATTGGTCTTTCACAGGTTAGAGTATTTAAATTGCGTTAGGTTAGGTTTTAGGTTGGTCTTTCACAGGTTAGAGTACTTAAATTGCGTTAGGTTAGGTTTTAGGTTGGTCTTTCACAGGTTAGAGTACTTAAATTGCATTAGGTTAGGTTTTAGGTTGGTCTTTCACAGGTTAGAGTACTTAAATTGCGTTAGCTTAGGTTTCAGGTTGGTCTTTCACAGGTTAGAGTACTTAAATTGCGTTAGGTTAGGTTTTAGATTGGTCTTTCACAGGTTAGAGTACTTAAATTGCGTTAGGTTAGGTTTTAGGTTGGTCTTTCACAGGTTAGAGTACTTAAATTGCATTAGGTTAGCTTTTAGGTTGGTCTTTCACGGGTTAGAGTACTTAAATTGCGTTAGGTTAGGTTTTAGGTTCGTTAAATGTGGTGTATATGTTAGCTTTATCCCGTGATTCCATTGTGTAAACCGTTTCGCGTTTGTTGGCGCATGCGCATGGTGTATGATTGGAACTTAAAATGATTTTTCGTGTCACATGTTATAAAGAATCCCCTGAAGGAATTCACCTATTGAGGTTGTTCTTCATGAAAATATTTTAAGTTTTTTTTTATCTTGATCGATCTTAAACTAAACTAATTCACTGGCACTATCGAACCCGCAGGTTCATGGTCGTACGGACATAAACTCTCCATGCATACCTATCATGATGTAATGTTTTCCAGCCAAACCGTGTTTAATCTACTTCCCTCAAATCATAGTTAATGTTATTCTTCCACCTCGTTTTCCCTCTGGTTTGCCTATAAGAAACTTCCATGACACTCTTTCATTCCCCACCCATGCCATATGTCCTGCCCATCGCAGTATACGAGACTTAGCTATCTTAATATATCCTACCTATGTTAATTCCCAGCTAAGCCCCAGTTGCAATGTAAACAAACCAGATGAATGACTTTTTTCATTTGTTGATTAACGGTTTTACCCTTAAATGTGTAAGAAAATGTAGTTCGCTCTCTAATACTCGAAATAAATAGAATAAAAATATGTTTTATGAAGCACATGTCTCGATGTATTTTTTTTTTCCGAGCTGACATATTGACGTTTATTGTGGGGGTACGTACTTCTCCCGGTTTCATATAAGTGAAATGCTGGCCTGACCCTGCTATTGATATTGCGTCACTTTATTTAGAGATGTCGCCACTTCCTGGTAATGGCATCGTGCAATAAAGGAGACCATTTCATACATAGCTGGTTCCATTTCCACCTCCCGGGGGTCCGGCGACCCCTCGCGGTGTCTCTACTGACCACTCTTCATTCTGTAAACATGCGCCTCTGACCGCCTGCTCAGATTCAAATATAAAATTACAAACTGGACATTAATATGCCTGTGATTCATACTCGCAGATATTCTATATTAATATGATTCTTAATTACTACTACTGCTGCCACCGGTGGTGAAGCGAGACATTATGAATAGGAAAGCCTGTACAGTCTAAAGATAAAATATACTATCTGAGCGGCACTATAGAACCCGTAGGTTCATGCCCACACAGACATAAGCTCTTCATTCATCCCTATTTTAATGTAATGTTTTCTAGCCATCTCCTGTATAATATACTTCCCTCGAATTATGGCTAATCTTATTCTCCCACCTCATTCTTGGTCTACCTATTGAGCACTTCCCCTCTGTTTTACGTAAAGGAGCATTCGTGCCTTTCTTTCTTTCCCCATTCTCGTCACTTATACTGCCTATCGCAGTCTACGAGACTTGACTGTTGTTATTATATCTGGTTTCATATAGAGAAAATATTACGAGTATTTGAGAATAAGGTTATTATGAAAATATTTGGACCAGAGAGAATTAAACTGACATGAGAATGGAGAAGACTATGTAACAGTGAGCTACATGATCTTTATAGGAGATTGTTGGTCTCGCATTGGTCAGAATAAATTTACGAGTCGCTAATCAGGAATCAAATGGCCCGCGTAAACATCAAAATGTCTAGGCCCTCAGTCTAAACGACTCTACGCGACTCTGTTTCCCCGTTCGGGAAAGATCGGTGTAGAGAGGCTTCCATGTGGAAGTGCCCGACCCTGGGCCTAGAAAGTTCCGTCTACTCGACTTTATAATCTCAGGTGAAGACTGAAGTCAGTCAGTCTTGGTTTTAAAGTGATAGCAGTCTTATGTTGGACGGCAAGAAGTGTACGAGAAATTGTGGTGAAGGGATTGATCAGTGACTGTGAAATAATTGTAACTGAGATAAACATCGAAAGAAGATTAATTGTGAGTGAAAATTGCGATTACATGTTTACTGATAATTTATAGAAAGAAATAAAGTGTTAAGTAAGATCACACATCTGTGTGTTCAGTTATAACTTTAGGAAAATTCCCGATCACTGTCACAATATATTACTATAACGCTGACCACGGACCACTCAAATGACATCTATACACAAACAAGTATAACTAAATTAGTATGGTTCAAATTCTTCCCAGTGGGGTGAGAGCGCCTAAATCTCTGTTAAAGGAAAACATGGGCTTACAAGAAGAAGAAGGAACTTAATATTAAGATCGTTCTCGCCTTAGTAGGAGATGAAATTTATTAATACAATGAAACTTGCTCAAAGAGGAATCGAATGAGACCATTTTTTCCACGTTAGACAAAATTCCGCATTATAAAAAACACTAAACTTATAGTATTAATAATCTTAGATTATAGAGTTAACAAATTCTAATTATTTGAGTTGTAACTTCACTATAAACACAAAACTGAAAGAGACATATATGTGAAACTGTCGAAATTTCAAATCATATGCGGAACTATACATAAAACATTAACCTTTACACTGCTACGAACGGGTATATCCGTTGGCAAAGAAAATGCTTCCCGTGCTATGGGTGTGTATATCCATTCTCAACTCCAAACGCCTGCTAGTTATATAATACGTATTGCATTGCTTTAAAACTAAGCAGGCATATACTGCCATCTCTTAGGAACCTAAATAAACTTTTTCCATATTTCTCCCTGCATTGAGCAAGAAGGGTTTTAAAGGCTGGAAATATCTCAGCAGTGAAAAGGTTAAAGAATGAAACAAGAATAGATACTAGATTGAAGTTTTATAAAACATTGGCAGTTCCCGCATTACTTTATGGGAGTGAAACTTGAGTAATGACCAAATAATTACAAAATAGAATACAAAGCGCAGAAATGAACTTCCTTACAAGAACAAAAGGCTGCACAAGATTGGATCGGATAAAGAATGAAGATATAAGAACAGAGTTAAATGTATATCCATTGAATGAGAAAATCAGAGAATATAGAGAGAAATGGTTTACACATGTGGAAAGAATGAATGTAACAAATTACAAGAGCAGCATTCAACTACAAGCCAAGAGGTTCAAGGAATATAGGAAGACCAGTGAAAAGATGGGGTTCCGCTGCTGTTGAAAAGTGTAGTATGTATGAGCGAATTCAACAGTAACGCACGAAAAATGAGTTCCGTTTGATGAACGTTAAAAATTTCTGTTAGGCGCGTATACTGAAATTAAAGTATGCATTTTCGGTTTCCGCTCTCCAACACATTTCCCACAAATCTCAATCCACACTACATTGTGTCGTCTTTTAAAACTGTCCAGCCAACCTGAAGATGCCTTGAAATGGTTATTCCCTAGGGATTTAGCAACAGCTATCACCCGTTTAAGGAGTAAGCGCAGTTGTTGACGGAGGGCACTGCAGTCGTGTTTATGCAGGAATAGAACACGTGACACTGCTATCTATGAGTGCAGAGGGGAATGGGACGTGGGACGCTGACAGTGTCACTGCCTTATATGACGTCACGTGTACCAACAAACAGAGCTTCCTGATTCTTCCGCCTGCAGAGATATTTTGAATGAGTAATACAGTTTGACTTTGAAGCATCGGTCTGAAAATTTTGGAGATTTATCTTCAATCACTTTCACTATTTTCGTTTAATGACAATGTCACATACGTTTTAGCCATCTTTATTTGGTAAATTCAGACTTTACAATGGAATGGTTATTTGTAAGACAAGTATATGCATTTCGCATAACGAATGTGTAGTGAGGCCGAAATAAAATTTGTGGTACAGGTTGAATCTCTATTTGCCCGGCGGCAGGATTAATTCCTTATTGTTTTCTTGGCCTAACGGAAATTGAATGAAGTGAAAGGATTTATTTCTCTCTCTCTCTTTCCGCTTTACATTTTTTGTCATGAGTTGTGTAGAAATATCCTTCCGTTTCCGCGTTGGACAGATTCCGTTTTATTCAAAATAAATGCACGCAAAATTACTATTATTTCGCCGGGACCAATAAATTTGTTCACAGTGGACATATTTCCGCATTACTCACGTTCCGGATTAAACAAGTTTTATTGCATTGAGTTATTATTTGTCATTTTGAGATTCTTTATATGAGTGTGGAGTTGAATTCGGGGGAAACTGTTTAGTTTAGGCTATGCCCTGAGGTACGTGAATTGCAGGGCGTGTAATGAGTGAATACAAGGAAGCTCCAAGTCCCTAGGGATACAGATACTGGTTTTATGAATTATCTGCAAACTTTTTAATGACTCCCTTGTAAACTTTTTATTGGCATCACTTTACCCCTTAATTACCGGTTATATGTTCAAAGTTTTTGTGCTCCGTTTTTAAAACATAGAGCGTTTTCCGTTAATTATGCAAACAGCTTCTATATTTATGCTAAATGATTGCTTCCCTAAGTATGCGTTTGGGTTCGTATTATGGTCTTTTTCAGAAGCTGACATTAATGTTTTCATTCTTCGTCCTGAAAAGAATCTATTTGTTTTTTATAACTTACTACCTAATACCCGGCGTGCGCTGCTACGCCTAAATAAAACTAATGTATCTTGCATGTTAATTTGCCAATTTCAGGCTTAATTAAATCGTAACGTACATATTGGGATGAACCAAATATGAAGCCAATTTAAAAAATGCAATAGGAAGTATATTTTTATAACTTTCCTCAATAGAGGATTGCGTCAAGGACAAAGTGATACAGACAATTAATTTTCGAAATTGACGAAATACATTTTTGTAAATACATTAAAAATTTCAAATTGTAATTGAAGAATACACGATGGACTTGAGACCGGAAAAGGTCGCATTGACCTAATCCTGGAAAGGAAGAAGAAGAAGAATTGAAGTATACATACTATAAATTAGAACATTTGTAAATATGGTTTCTTAAAATCGAAATTGATCCTCTAATGGCAGCGATGGCAATTTTAGAAAGATACACTCTGTCCAAATCTAAGAAATTCCAAAATTTAGCTAAGAATCCTGGTATAGTACCTCTTTACCCGATCATCAATCCTGTGACAGTTATACTATCTAATTGGTATTTAACTTTGTAATAGTCAATTGTTGGCTCATATATGGCTGTCTTTTCAGAGTAAACTTTCTCAGGTTGGCCACTATGAGTCTCAAAACGGATTATGGGATCTAATTTATTTAACAATTAAGATATTTGGTCTGTGTAATTTTACCTCTTATGTTTTTTTTTAACATAAGTTTCAAAGCTTCTGAGCTCCATCTTCAACTTGTACAGACCTGTTTTTTCTCAAGTTGTCGGTCCTGATTCTTAACTCCTGCTCCCTCTGCCTGTGGTCCAATGAACTTGCCAACGAGGTTCCTTTCTCCGGGAATTTCAAAACTCGCGATTATTTTCTTTTTCTTCTGTATGTATATTATTTTCCCACATGGTGATTTCATTCGCTTTTTATAACTGTTTTAATAATTTTGTGTTTACAACAGCGTAGTTTATTGGTAAATATACCCATGAACACGTAGAATCTATTGATGAAGTCTGCCGCAGCAGTAGACGAAACGTCGAATTTCGAGAAAATAGGACCACGGCCATTTAACCCGTAAGACAAACCAAACAGGGATCAAGGTTCAGGCCATGATAACCTATAATTATACATTTTATTAATTTATCATTAACTGTCCATTTACATTAAAATTTGTCATAGTGCTGAATTAAAAATCACTCAAGGATTAAAACGTCTGCAGAATAACGTAGTGCAGCACTTTGTTGCGAATGTATAAATACTCTGTATTTAGTGCGAATGAATGTAAACGATACGACATGATTGTCCTAACAACTGCTGACATGTTATGTTGAACACGTGACATGGTCTGCTGCTTGTAAAGCAGGCCGAACATGGTTCTGAATCGTGTTATTCGTGTTTGTGCTTGTGTTTATTTTTTTCTCACCCCCTCTTCCACCTCATGACGTTCTAGTTTTTATTCAATTCTTCTAAATCATCCAATAATAGTGGATGATATTTCAATGTGAGGTTAGGAAGTGGTTTTTACAGAAGCGAGGAAATGTTTAAAAACCGAGCGATAGCGAGGTTTATAATTTCCGAGATTATGTAAAACACTTCACAAATATGCGTTGTACATTATTTTTTGCACGATGGTGTTTTCAAAATAATAAATAATAGTAAAATAATAACATGTTTGTTGGAAATATTTGCGTTCTTTGTAAACAACTGTTCAACGTTAACAGTCGGGCTAATGTTCATATTTATTATTTATTTATTTATTTATTTATTTATTTTACCTCATGGAGTTAAGATCGTAAGGTTTTATCTTCCACTTCACCAGGATTAAATTATACATACAATAAGAATTAAGATAAATGATACATAATAGATAATTATAGACTACACAATATAAAGGAAAAGAAAGAAATAACAATAATAAATATAATAGTAAATTATTATTATTATTATTATTATTATTATTATTATTATTACTCCTATGAAACGCTGGAGGGAAAATTTTCTATAGGATCGTAACAGGCCTTGGCCTAATACTTAGAAGGAAGAAATATTATTATTATTATTACTATTATTATTATTATTATTATTATTATTATTATTATTATTACTACATAACAATGAACTACATGGTCTTTACAGGAAGCCAGATATAATAAGAACAGTTAAGTCTCGTAGACTGCGATGGGCAGGACATGTTGCACGTATGGGGAATGAAAGACTTGCATGGAAGCTTCTTGTAGGAAAGCCAGAGGGAAAACGCCCAGTTGGTAGACCAAGAATGAGGTGGGAGAATAACATTAACTATGATTTGAGGGAAGTAGATTATACAGGGAATAATTGGAAAGCATTAGCTCAGGATAGGGATGTATGGATAGCTTATGTCCGTGCGGCCATGAACCTACGGGTTCGATAGTGTCAGTGAGTAAGTAAGTAAGTATTATTATTATTATTATTATTATTATTATTATTATTATTATTATTATTATTATTATTATAACAAACATAATAACCTATAGTTAGATTAGATAAATGGCTTAATGAAGTAATTCAAGCGTACCAATCGTTTCTCATTTATTTTCAAACATCGCCGTTTACATTAATATATATATACATATATTTAAATAACTATAGTTAAATGATGATTTGTGAGTAAACAGCTTAATTTTATTCGTTAAATAGTCCTAACAAATGCAACTCTTGATTTCCAAATTCTCTAGATAAATTCACCCCTCACTTCGTGAGTCGTGAATTTATGGATAATTTGGAAATCACTCGTGGTATTACTTATGATAAATAAACGCCATGGATTTTATCAAGTAAACACCAGATCAGTTGATTATACTTAAGGTTGATACGTTTTTAAACAGAAGGATGTTTTTATAATCTAATGTTGTAAATTTTAGGGATGCTATCCCGAGGCCATATCAGTGGTAACTCCTTTACCATTTTCTAGTGTTAAATCTTTTGCGTTTGCTCCTATTGCCATATATTTTGTTTTCACAAATATAATTTCATATAGATAGGGAATTTTGTTTTATGATTCAAATCTGTACATAGTATATATGAGGTTGCATGTAGACGAGAGCTTATCAAACCCGATGTGAAAAACGAACGCTTTTGCAATGAGTTCTGAAATATAGCAACAGGAGTTACTAGTGCGGAAAGATAAATGTTTCACTATTTTTATTTACAACTCTGAAAGCGAAACAAAAAAAATGAAAATAAATAAAAATGAAATAGTTGTGAGCATGCTACACACGTACAGGGCTGGTGTACATGACTTGACGGCTTGTTTTTAATATGCCAGTGCTGCCAACTGATGGTCTCCAGCACCATAACAAATAACATTTTCACGAATTAAAGAAATAAAATTTCCCTTCTTTCTCACTTGAGTTGTAGGATTTATAGTTCCTACGTCGTATTATTTGAGTAGTAATAAATTTAATCAAGTTAAAAGTGATTTTATAAATATTTTAATGCTATATCTTCTTGTATCTTGTCAGCCCATGTTTCCCCTAACAGAGATTTAGGTATTGTCCCCCTACAGGGAAGAATTTGCCATACTAATTTAGTTACACTTGTTTCGTATAGATGTCATTTGAGTGGTCCGTGGTCAGCGTTCCGCCTCATACTGGCATTTAGGAAACCAAGGTAGTACTAGGACGGGAATATTCGGTAAATTTTGCTTACAGACCTTTTCATTCAGGCTTAAGGATCTTTTACGAGCCTGAAAATCATCAGACTCGGGACCCACGGCTTAAAGTCCCTCCCGGACGACTTGCTCCTTAGATTTTCTATCCTAAAAAAATCCATCGACCCCGGCCGGGTTTGAACCCGCGACCGTCGGGACCAGAGGCAAGGAGCACAACCACTAGTCCACCGCGGCCGATATCCATCCGTAGTAATTCTGCCCGAAGGCAGGTCCTTCACTGCAATCATAGCATTTTCATGCTATGCTTGCAGCTTTACTAGGGAATTGTGTACAGTCCACAGATGAAGTGTATGAAAGCAGCAGGTATTTCATACTCAGCACATTATATCATGAAGGATTGTACTATAACTTACCTTCATTTAGACGCTGAGCGGGCGTGTTAGTTCCGAGTCTGACGGACACACTTCAAAATTTTAATCATCATCCTTACCTCACAGTGAACTACGAAACATTAAAATATAGAGTAACTAAACTGAATAAGAAGAGCAAATTTAATTACCTTAAAACACAAAATATAAAACATAAAATTGAATGCGCCTGAAATAAACTACAGATGTGAGTGTCATCATGGACTGTTCCTATATTCGCAGGTAGTAAGCTATTGTATCGCTTGCAATTCCCTGTGCCCCCCTTCGTTCCTTGCTTTCATTCTTCTCGTCTGTGGACTATAGGTGTGGTAGCTTTTCATTGCTTTCCACACCGGTGAAGGATGATGATGATAATGATAATGGAAAGGATGATAATGATAAGTATGATGGCCATATGATTTCGGGGACCGTTTGGGCCTTAAAATTTTCCTGACATTTGTCTTACAGGTGAGGAATAACCCCGATAAAAACCTCACCCAAAAAAACTGCCCCGACCGGGGATCGAACCCGGGCCCGCTGCGTGACAAGGCAGCACGCTACCTCGAGACCACAGCGGCCGATATAATATGAAAAATATGATAATTTATTTTATGTAAGGACTTAGATAGATGTAGACCTAACTAACCTGGCACTATCGAACCCGTAGGTTCATGGCCGCGCGGACATAAGCTCTCCATACATCCCTATCCTGAGCTAATTTTTCCAATCATTCCCTGTATACTCTACTTCCCTTAAAACGTGGTTAATGTTATTCTACCATCCTATTTTTGGCCTGCCTACTTGGCGCTTTCCATTTGGTATTCCTAGGCAAGCAGCTCCCATGTCCTCCTTCCATTCCCCATTCGTGTCACATGTACTGCCCATCGCATTCTACAAGACTTAATTAACTTACGTGTTTTCCTATAAAGATAATGTAGCTCATTGTTATATAGTTTTCTCAATTAACCATCTGTTCATCTCTATTTAGTCCAATTTTTTTTAAAGAACTTTATTCTCAAATACTCGTTATCTTTTATCCTCCCATAAAGTAAGAGTCCAAGTTTCACAAACATATAGTATAAAAATTGAGAATAAAACTTTTATATAGTTTCAGTTTAACTTTTTTGAGAGAAGTTTGGATGACGAAATCCTTGTAATTCATAATAACATGCATTTCCAGAATTGAACTTATGTTTAATTTTTTTGTGCACCTCATTCTCATTTGTAATTATTGTTGCTAATAGATACACCCATATTTCCCTAAACTTGTAATACATCAGTTTCCTTTGATATTTTAACAGAAACTAGCAACTTCTCTAAAAAAAGCGTTAAACTGAAAATATATGAAACTATTATTCTCCCAGTTCTATTATATCTATATGAAACAAGGACTTTTACTTTAAATAGAGGAGAAAAGTTTACGAATATTTGAGAATAAAGTTCCTAAGGTCCTTGGCTTGATAGCTCGCAGCTGGCCTTACATCCACTTGTAATCAGCAATGATTGATCATGCAGGCAGTGTGTGAATGACATGGTGAGTACGTCTGGTCCCCCTTAGAGAGCGCTTTATTCAGGCTTAAAAAGAACCTACCTGTATAATCCCAGAGGAACAAGAGATGTTGGCCGTCCACGTAGTAGATGGACTCCACTTTTAACTTCGCCGGAACAGGCTGCATAGCCTAAACCTTGTAGTAGAAGAAGAAGAAGAGAGGTTCTTGTACAAGCCTGGAAATCTTCAGACTCGGACCCACGGATTAAAATCCCTCCCGGAGGGTTTGTCCCTTGGATTTTTCAATCCTAAAAAATCCATCGACCCCGGGCGGGTTTGAACCCGCGACCATCGAGACCAGAGGCAAGGAAGATAACCACTAGTCCACCGGCCGATTACCTGTCCTATAGTGGTCGAAATTCCTTTACAAAATTTGTTTCCTCTTGGGGAGCCGAACCAGCGGAAATCCCATTAGCTTTGCACCAAATCATGATTCCTTAAAGCGCTCGGGTGCGGCGTGGGACGCTCTTTATGGGACAGCAGATAAAATATGAATATGTAAGTCTCATAGAGTACAAGGTGCCCAAGCTGAGCAAAACATTTCTTTCACTTACTTGTGTATTGCACTCTTTTAACTTTACTATCTAACCTCCCTTGGTTAACTCTTGCTTTTCGACCCCGACGCTATTAGGGCATCCGAGGTCTAGGGAGTCTTTCCTTTCTTCCATTTCTTCTTTCCTTTATTTTCTTTACTTCTCCAGAAAAGCCTGACCAGAGGCTATAAGATGGCAGCCCCATCACTGGTCTTGCCTTCTTTTGGCCAGCAACCAATCGAAGGGACTATTATTATGCTTTCAAATATTATATGAGAATTTTCCGGAAGGATCAAACTATTTACGCTGGAGGGAAAATTTTCTATAGGATCGTAACAGGCCTTGGCCTAATACTTGGAAGGAAGAAGAAGAAGAAGAGTACGATGGGCGTGACATATGGCAAGAATAGGGAATGATAGAGCGACTTGAGTCCTTCTTAAAGGGAAAGTATCCAGTAGTATGTAAAGATTGAAGTGGGAGAATATCTGTGTGTTTACACCCAAGAGGAATAAAATCCATGTTTCTGTTTAGCATAACAAAGAAAATGACAAAACCTCGCACGTGTTAAAAGCAGGAATCGCTGCAGAATTTATGAAATGCGGGCAACATTTGGACGCGTATCGCCGGATGTTACAGTGGTCCTCAAGCAAGATGCAGTTTACCGCGTCGTAAAAAAAGTTTGGTGGCAATAAAAAGCAAAAGGACGCCTTTTTCTCTCAAAATGATACTGTCAAATGGCACTTGCTGTTGACAAAAATACACGCTGTCATCTCTCACACATCCCATCTCATTTAAATATTTTTGTTTCGTATTTCGTCGAATTTGATATGCTTACATTTTTTAAATTAGTGTAATACAGTTCTCAGACACTTTATCCCACACGCAACTTGTACCTTGTGGCCACTTGTTTTAACGTAAACAGAATTACAGATAATCATCATACGGTATCATGACAGCTGCCTGCTATTGAATCCTGAAGGAATTAAGGTATTGAAGTTGTTTTTATGAAAATATTTCAGACACTGTGCAGGTCCTCACCGATCCTGTCTACTAGCCTCCTAAAATGACCATCACCAATAAATCTAATCTATCTATCTCTTCTATCTATCTTCGGGTTTTTACAGCTGCTGCCGTCTTCCCGTGCCAAACCTCCAAAGCCTACGGTCTTGGGCATCTTCGATGCTTAGCCCTCTAGCTTGCATTACTGTCTTCATGTTTTCCTTCCATGTTAACCTTGGTCTTCCTCTTTTCTTCTTTCTGTTAGGATGCCATTCATATAGTTGCTTCGGCCATCGCTCATCTTCCATTCTTAAAACATGTCCTAACCACTTTAATTCCTTTTCCTCAATTCTTTCAATTATGCTTTCTTCTGCTTCCATTATGTTTCTAATTTCCTTATTTGTGACCCGTTCTAATTTAGACTTTCTGGCACTTCTTCGTAAATAATCCATTTCTAGAGCTATTAGTCTATTCTTGTAGTACTTATTGATTGTCCATACCTCACTTCCGTACATTGCAACAGATTCCACCAATGTTTTACCAACATATATTTTTTTGTGTCTTTCCAAATATGCTTATCCCACCATATGTTTCTATGTTTTATGTTCTCTTTGCCTATACCTTCGATGTTATCCATAATCATTCCCAAATATTTAGTTTGTTTCACTTGCTTTATTTGGATTCCATCTTCCAATACTAAATTTTCTCTTTCATTGCTATTTATTGTGCCAGATATTCTGTTATAAATCTAATCTAATATATAAAAATGAATGTTTGTTTATTTATTCATACTCTATGCGTTGCCATACCGTTGATCCGATTGTGATGGGGCTTTTTTGCAAAATGTTCAGGAGATTCCAGGGATGAACTTAGGCTATAAGAGAGTTGTGATACTCAACTCCTACACCCTTAAAAATCGCCCTTTGTAGTGGAAAACGTGAAAAAAGTAGTTCTCTGGACGCTTAAATGGATTACGCTGCCTAAACCATAACAAAAAAATTAATGTACACAGAATTGAATATCTCAAAAAGGTTTACAAAAAAAGTCCGCGACTGCATATGTTTATCTCTTACGGATAACTCACAATAACCATTTTTGTCTTTCATTCATGCTAAGAAGATCGAGACAAGTACGTAGATTCCTGTGCAAGCATAGCAGCACATGGCGGGTATTCTTTTTACGGATAACTCACAATAACGAATTTTGTCTTTTAGCTCATTTATGCCAAGAAGATCGAGATAAGTAGATTCCCAGGCAACACCGGGTAATGAGCCCGGGGAATATTAAAATAGTGTGATCCATCCATAGTAATTCTGCCCGAAGGCAGGTCCTTCACTACAATCATAGCATTTTTATGCTATGCTTGCAGCTTTACTAGGGAATTGTAGGTGTGATAGCTTCCCGTTACTTTCCACACCGGAATAATATGATATACATTTATAATTATTTTTAATTTTACTTATTCAACTATTCATAAGAAGTACATTAATTTTTGTCTTTCAGCTCATATATGCCAAGAAGATCGGGATGAATAGACTCCCGGACAACGCTGAGTAAACAGCACGGGGTATCTAAAAATAATTACAATATAAATTTTTTCTTCTACTTATTTAACTAAACATAAAACACATCAATTTTCGTACTCAGCTCATTATCAAGAAGATCGGGATAAGTAGATTCCCGGGCAACGCCGGGTAATCAGCACGGTGTATCTAAACAATATAACTTTATAATTACTTTTTATTTTACTTATTCAACTAAACATAAAATCATATTAATTTTCATTTATTTAGGCGTAGCAGCTCACGCCTGATATTAGCTAGTTAACAATAAATTAATATCGTTATATATATATATATATATATATATATATATTCTTCCTCTATGCCTGAAAGTGGCAGCTTGTTGCGTGTTCATTCACATCAGGTCCGGAGTATGATGTCCTTCCATCGTAGTTGTGGTCTTCCTAATGGCCGTTTCTGCTGAGGTGTCCAGTCTAGACTAAAAGAGATACGCATCGAAGAAGAAGGGCTAGTAACTGACTTCCAAGATGTAAAATGTTCAATTAATCACGAATATATATATATAATTGTTCTGCGCGTGTGTTTGTTATTGTTACTCTACTTCTCCTAAACGACTAGATTTAAAATATTTAGGACCTATTGTAGATACAAATGAGAATTCAAGTACAGAAATTGAAAGAAGATTAACTGGTGGAAGAAGTACCATTGTTATGTTGAATAAGCAGAATGAAGAAAACTATATTTTAAGTTCTGGTACAAAACATTTTATTATATGGGTCCGAAACCTGAAGAGTGAGTAGAACAAGCCAACAAGGTGTTAGCAGTAGAAATTGATTTTTGGAGGCGATCGACAAGAATTTGAAAAAGGTATAAAGTCAGAAACAACACAATAAGCGAAATTATACAGGTTGAAAAAATCATGTTAGAAAAAATGGAAGGAAAACGTTTGAAATGGTATGGACACTTCATAAGAATGGAAGAAGATAGAATACCAAAAAAGATCCTTGATTGGAAAGCTAATGGAAGAAGTGTAAGAGGCAGACCTAAAGAACGTTGGATCTAGATGGAATGAGGAGAAGTATGGAAGCTAGAAATTTGAAGAAAGAAGATGCTTTAGTCTGGAACGGCTGCCGACAAATCACTTTGGGCTGAAGGAGAGACACTATTATGGAGTATTCCTAATAAAATTATTATTATTTATTTATTTATTTATATACAGAATTATAATGTTTACACACATCTTCCTGTGCCTAAAGTTTTATTTTTCTTCTCCACTCGTCTCTCTCCATCCAATCAATGTCCTCCAGTCCTCTTTCTCTCATTCCAGTTCTTATTTCCTGCATCCACGAGTTTCGAGGTCTTCCCCTCCTCCTTCTTCCAGGTGGACACCATTCCAATGTTTTCCTGGGTTATTATTATTATTATTATTATTATTATTATTATTATTATTATTATTATTATTATTATTAAATTTACAAAATTACATTCTATTATGGAGATTCCACGAGAGGTGAATAATTGGAAATTGTTAGATTTTTTCTTCTTTTTTTTTTCTTTCTTTCGTTTTAATGAGGCTGTTAAGGTGAGAGTTTCACGTATGGCCATGAAGCGAGGATGGAAGAGGACGCGAAAATCGTGAAGTTCTCTTGACTGGAGTACACACTAGAGTGTAGCACGAAGCAGTTCTTACTTCGGAATAGGGTGTTACGTAGTACGTTCATCGTTTAATTTATGATGGAAATGTTCTATTTCATACTATGTCGATTCTTTTACATTCGCATTATTGGATAGATCATCGGTTCATTAATGGCTTTGTCATCGTCCGATTCCCAATAGCCAATTTTGTCGGTCCATCCAATCTCCGGGTTGTAGATGTTTCTCCTTGATGTATAAACATATTCCCTGACTCCAGGAGGTTTTATGTCTTCCTCTGCCTCGTCTTCCCTCAGGTTTCCATTCCAAAACAGATTTTGGTAGTTGATCCTCTTCCATTCGCTAGACATGTCCGTGCCATCTTAATTGCTGAGTTTTAATATAATCTAAAATAGTCTTCAGTCATCATTTTCTCCCTTATAACTGAGTTCCTATTTTTTTCTCTTCTTGAAATTCTTGCTGTCCTTCGTATAAAATCCATTTCCGTTGCCAAAATATACTTATTTGTTTTTGTTGTTAATGGCCAAAGTTCTGCTCCATAAGTAATGATGCTTTTAATAATTTATTGTATGATATATATTCATTTTATTTTTATTACATATATTTTGATCCCACAATATTCCATTGAGGCAAGCAATTGCAAATTTTCCTTTATTATTTCTATTTCTTATTTCCTCTTCATAACTCCCATTTTGATATATTTTAATTCCTAAATATGTGATCTCACTACAAGATTTTATTGTTTATCCAGTCTCCAAAACTAAATTTTGTTCTGGTTCACCAAATGATAAATATTTTGTTTCCTTCATGTTCAAAATTAATCCCCACTTTTCGTATTCTTCTATTAATTTTCTAGTCAAATATTCTAAATCTTCATATTCTTCGCATTATTAAATATATATATATATATATATATATATATATATATATATATATGTGGAAAACATGAATAGTTAAAATAATGTATTATTAATTCGTAATATGTGATATAAGAAATGGCACAGAAATAAAGTTACAGAAATACAATGCAATAAATGGAGTCATAAGAAGACATTTTGGTAAACAAATGTCAACTGCAATCAAATTTAGGTTACACAAAGTAACAGCAAAATCAGAACTGAAATATAGCAGCGAAAATAGGATACTAAATTGATATGTGGTCAACATGTCGACCCAATACGGCCTACTACTTGCATGGATGATGATATTATTATTATTATTATTATTATTATTATTATTATTATTATTATTATTATTATTATTATTTCTTGTGTAAGGTAACTTTATTTACAATGATCATAACTTGAATTTTTTAATTTTAGTTTTTCTTAGTTTTATTTATTTTTTATATTTTTTTAATATATCAAATCATGTGTGGCACCATAAGAAGAACCTTCCGAAAGACTCGTAAGATATCTACTAGGCACCCTAGGGTATTGCTATGGCTATTTAACTTATGCCCCAAATGGCAGTCAATATCCAATCACGCTTCAATGAATTTTGTTTCACAACCAATTACAGTCGTGTTCACCTCGATAACACTGAGCAACAAAAAATAAACTTTTTTTTTTGTCTCAGAAAGAAAAATATGTGATTCTGATAGTATTTTTTCTCCTGAATTCAAATATGACATCGGTTTTTCTCCATCGCACAAGGTTTCCGAGAAACGGGCATTTATAATTTCAAACACTTTAATATTTTCTACATTTGTAACTACATAATATTCGAACATTCGGACTCACCTAGAAAGTAAGAAATGACAATTTTCTGCTGTATTTTGCCTGTGGAGCATCCCTCTTGATGGTCCAACAATAATCGGCCAGCATATTAGGATTCCATTTGCCTTGATATCTCTTTTCCTTAGCTGAAATCACCTGAGTTAGCTCATTTGGTTTTATTTTACAATGGACAAAAAAAGTTTTAAAAAATAATTATTTAAATTCATTATTTGAAATTGAAATAAAACAAACTGTGGGTAATGGACAAATTCCGAATACATATTTAAAAACATGACAAAAAACTGCATTAAGTACAACTATTTGTACTCATGAGACAAAAATCATGTTGACCAGTGTAATTATGGAATTTTGATTACCAAAATAAAGAAGGCTCCTCCTTGTTTCATTTTTTCTCCACTAGGGTGTATTCTTACTATATTGCGATCCTATTTGGAAATAAATAATATGATAAAGTTGCAGTGGATGAATAAATGAAACATAACCAAACATTCCTCATTTGTTTTCAAACATCGCCATTTACATTAAATATATAAATATTTTAAAATAACTATATTTAAATAATGATTTGTGAGTAATCAGCTTAATTTTATTCGTTAAATAGCCCTAACAAATGCCACTCTTGATTCCCAAATCCGCAAAATAAACTGGAAATCACTCGTGGCATTACTTATGATAAAGGAGGTCGGTAAATTTTACTTAGAGGCCTCTTTATTCAGGCTTAATCTTAATCTTAACACTTGGGACCCACAGCTCAAAGTTCTTCCCGGAGGATTTGTTCCTTGAATTATTCCATCCTAAAAATATTAATGGACCCCGGCCGGGTTTAAATCCACGACCTTCGGGACCAGAGACAAGGAACATATCCACTAGTCCACTGCGGCCTATGAAAAGAGAAATATATTCCATAAACCAACAAAATTGGATCATAAATTCATGTTACTGAAGAATTCGCTTAGTTTACGCAATTCCTGTGCGAGGGACTTACTGATTTCAAAAGCCACGTGTCTTGTTTTAAAACAAGAGCTTACAGCGAAGTATGGAGCCGGCATCATTATTTTTTTCCTTTCTTTTTTAATTATCTTGGTACTAGAGTACATATCCAAGTGTCTGCGATAGGCCTATAAGAGTAATTTATTGCCGCTTCGCTTCTTTTTATCGTTCGGAGGGAAGAAAAAAGTAAGGAAGGGGTTTTTAAGAGACCATCGTACCTGCTGCAATTTTTTTAACTGACACCAGTAACGCCCTCATGCAGCCTGCGGCGTAGTTACAGATCTTTGGAATTAGAATTTGGAACAGGTTTTCTTGATAATATTCCGCCCAGAGCCAGAATTACAAATTTCGAAAGAGTTTAGCTTGTCTATCACAGTGCGTCCCCAGGGCCCCGCACTCCAAATCACAGGATGATTCACAAACTAGTTCACTCCTATTTTATAAGATTAGCATTCAATTTTCATTTAAATACAAACTATAGTGCGTCCGCAGAATCTGTAGAGAAGCTGTTTGAAATAAATGATCTAGGTAGCAGGAGGCAAAAATGCACGACCAATGAGACCGCGGAAGGAAGTGCAGGAGGGAGAACAGATCACGTGTTCTTACTCATTTCGATCTTGAGCTTCAAGCAGGAAAGATGTCCAATTGAAAACCTGGCCAACATAGGGATATTTGGATGCTGGCGAATTTCTCTACAGATTCCATGGACAGACTATAATTTAGGTATTTGAGGTCGTTCTAATTAAATGTTTTTTATAAAATGTTTTAGAAATCTCCATCTCTCCAACCTATTAGACATCGAAAATACTAACAGACTGGTATTACCGAATTCGTAGGTTCATGTCCGCGCGGATATAAGCTCTCCATATTTCCCTATGCTGAGCTGATCTCTACGAATCGTTCCCTGTATAATCTACTTCCCTCAAATCATGGTTAATTTTATTGTCCCACCTTATTGTTGGTCTACCAACTGGACGTTTTCACTCCGATTTCCCTACAAGAAGTTCCCATGCCCATCTTTCATTCCCCGTTCGTGCCATATGTTGTATGTAATATGTAATATAGCTGACTGGTATGTAGTCTTTTCCATTCACCTCTCTGTGGTCCAAAATTTTTTACCAAGAACTGTATTCCCAAATAGTCGTAATATTTTCTCCTCCCTTAAAGTAAGACTCTCTGTTTCACATCCACATAATATAACTGGGAGAATAACAATTTTATATAATTACAGTTTTTTGTTAGAGAAATTGGGACGACATGAGTCTCTGTAATACATCATAGCATGGATTTCCAGAATTGTGTCTATGTTTAATTTATTTTTTGCATCTCATTCCTGTTTGTAATTATTCCGAGGTATTTGAATTCAGCCACTTCTTCAAAATTTCCCTCATTTGTCATTAGCTGTCTATTTCCATTACCTAACTTATATATATCCATCCATAGTAATTCTGCCCGAGGGCAGATCTTTGACTGCAATCATAGCATTTTCATACTATGTTTTGCAGCTTTACTAGGGAATTGTAGGTGTGGTAGCTTCCCGTTGCTTTCAACACCGGTGAAGGATGATGATGATGATAAGGATGATGATGATGGCCATATGATTTCGGGGACCGTTTGGGCCTAAGTTTTCCTGACATTTGTCTTACAGGTGAGGAAAACCCCGATAAAAACCTCACCCAGAAAAACTGTCCCGACCGGGGATTGAACCCGGGCCCGCTGCGTGACAAGGCAGCTACCTCGAGACCACAGCGGTGGACTTATATATATATATAGGTATATAAAAATGAATTATGTCTGTCTGTCCTTTATAGACTTCTAAACTGTTCAATCATGACAGTTTGTATATACAGCGGCGATAGTTTAGCCATTATCTATTATGTTCTAACATCATTAGGTGCAGTAGTTCATCGGAAACGAGCATTTAAAAATCGCTCTAGCGACACAACAAAATTCGGAATATCCTATTAAAATAAACCAAGGTATGTATTATCAAAAATCAGCGAAATCTGATCTTTAGAAGTGGGGGGTTTGCTTGAAATTCGAATTTAAAAACTGCCTAAAAAATCCTATACGACTGGACCGATTTTGTTGTAATTTCTTGTGTGTTTGAATGGGTCCCTGGATGGTTTAGATTCACAATTAGATCCACTAAAACCATTAGGTGTAGAAATTCACCTGAAGTGCAAATTTAAAAATCGTTCTAGCGGTCCCAATTTTCGATGTTTCACAACGAAACTCAGTATGTCCTATTAAAATAAACCGAGGTAGATATCCAAAAATGAGCGAAATCAGACAGAAGTGGACGTTTACTCGAAATTCGAATTTAAAAACTGCCTAAATGACCACCGATTTTGATGAAATGTTGTTTGTGTGTTTGAGTGGGCCTCTGGATGGTTTGGATTAACAGTTGGATTCGGTAGGTGACGTTGCGATCAGTAATAGGAGGGTGGGGAGGCCAGAGGGAGGACGAGCGAGCGGGGGAGGAAGAAGAGAAAAGCGGACAACGGAGGGGACCGGCGGAGGAAGGCGCGGAAGGAGGAGAGAGAGGGAGGGAGGAGAAGAGAGGGGAGGATGCGAAGAGAGGAGAGTGATACGGACCGGACAGACAGGACCAGGAGAGGGAGGACCGGAGCAGGACAGGAGCGGAGAGGACAGGACAGTAGAGGGCAGGACAGGATCAGGAAAGAGAGGAGAGGAGAGGACAGGGACAGGAGAGGACAGGACCAGGAGAGAGGAGAGGACCGACAGGACAGGAGAGGAAGGACCGGACAGGACAGGAGAGGAGAGGACAGGACAGGAGAGGACCAGGACAGGACAGAAAGAGAGGAGAGGAGAGGACGGACAGGGAGGAGACGAGAGGACGGACAGGACAGGAGAGGAGAGGACCGGACAGGACAGGAGATGGAGAGACAGGACAGGAGAGGACATGGACAGGACAGGACGGAGAGGAGAGGAGAGGACCGGACAGGAGAGACAGGAGAGACAGGACTAGGGAAGGAGAGGATAGGACAGGACAGGAGAGGACCGGGACAGACAGAAGAGGACCGGAATCAGGACAGGAGAGAAGGACAGACAGGAGAGGACAGGACAGGAAGGAACAGAGCGGAGAGGAGAGGACAGGACAGTAAGGACAGGAGAGACCGACAGGACAGTAGAGGAGAGGACAGGACAGGCGAGGAAGGACAGGAGAGGACAGATAGGAGAGGAGAGGGAAAGGATAGGAGAGGACAGGACAGAGAAGAGGGAGAGGGACAGGACAGGACAGAGAGGAGAGGACAGGACAGGACAGAGATGATAGGACAGGAGCAGGAGAGGACAGGTACAGGACAGGACAGAGAGGTAGAGGTAGAGGACAGTACAGGAGGACAGGACATGAGAGGAAGTCGAGATGAACCGGACAGGACAGGCGAGTAGAGGACAGGACAGAGAGTACAGGAAGGAAGGACAAGAGAGGATATGATAGGAACAGGACAGTATAGTATATTAGTGCTTAGATTATATTATATTATATATATGTATATTATATTAATTATATGTATATTATATGATATTAGATGATATATATGGGATATTATATTATATTGTATTATATTATAGATATTATATTACCTTACATTACATTATATTTATCTATTAAAAATAATGGTTGGTTGCAGATACACAAAGGAAAGCTGAGTCAAGGAAAGAGTGGAGAATGCTGAATTTGCAGTGAAAGGCCTGCTCTTGAGCAGAACACTATGAATGAATGAATATATATATTATATTATATTATATTATATTATATATATTATATTATATTATATTATATTATAGTTATATTATATTATATTAATTATATTATATTATATTATTATATTTATTATATACAACTTTCCTCATTAAAGGATTTGCTCAAGGACAAAGTGGTACAGACAATTGATTTTTTAAATTGATGAAATACATTTTGTAAATACATTTAAAAATGTCAAATTGTAATTGAAGTATACATACTATAAAGTAGAAATTTGTAAATATATTCTCTTAAAATTGATCCTCTAATGGCAGCGATGGCAATTTTAGAAAGATACACCCTGTCCAAATCTAAGGAATTTCAAAATTTAGCTAAGAATCCTGGTATAGTACCTCTTGCCCCGATCATCAATCCTGTGACAGTTATACTATCTAGTTGGTATTTATCTTTGTAATAGTCAATTGTTGGCTCATATATGGCTTTCTTTTCAGAGTCAAATTCCTCAGGTTGGCCACCATGAGTATCAAAACGAATTGTGGGATCTAAATCATACCAATTTTAGAAGGTGGTCTAAATGCAATAATATATATTCGTCTGTTACTTCCATTAGTGGCCACACCATTAAATTTTCGGGTAGTTCCCTACGTGACGACCTCTTTTAATGTTTATTATGGCAGTAATTTTGAATGTTGGCAAGTTGCACGCTGTACGTAGTAGCGTTTTGATGAAGGCGATTGATATCTTTGATTTGTGTAAGAATGTTTTGGCTTCCCTGACTGGAGGCCCTCATTGCATACAAGTGGGAATCTAGTTTAAAAAGCAGCGAGTCAGCGCCCCTCGGCTTCGAGTGGACATTTAAATATTTAAAACACGACGTGGGCTCTACCGCCAGAATACGTTGCAAGCGTCAGCGATTTCCTGCAATCATAGTCTGTTCCCAACACAATGCTAACAAATCATTCCTTTTCCTGCTTCAATTTATTCTTTTTTATAATCCTTTTTTATTGACACCCAGCTTTTCTTAAATCGTTCTTTTCAGATAGATAGATCATCGGTTGGTCAATGTCTTTGACATCGTCCGATTCCTAATAACCAATTTTGTCGGTCCCTCCAATCCCCTGGTTGTAGATGTTTCTCCTTCATATACAAATATATTCCCTGACTCCATGTCGTTTTAAGTCTTCCTCTACCTCGTCTTCCCTCAGGTTTCCATTCCAAAACCATTTTCGTAGCCGATCCTCTTCCATTCGCTGGACATGTCCGTACCATTCTAATCGCTGAGTTTTAATATAATCTAAAATAGTGTCTTCAATCTTCATTTACTCCCTTATAATTGAGAAAATAAACCAATAGAACAAGTGGTAAGATATAACTTCCTAGGTTGCGAACTATCATACACAGCGGAAACAGATATAAATAACAAACTAAATAAGTTTAATTATATAACAGGAACACTAAAAAGAACTTTGAAAAATAAAGCCAGGAAAGACTCCATAATGAAATTATACAAGACAATGGCAGTGCCTATTATTACTTATGGATCCAAAACATGGACAGTGACAACACAGCAATCTGCCAGAATACAAGCTGCTGAAATGAAATTCCTCAGACCAATAGCAGGATATCAAAGAACAGACAAAAAACATAACACAGAAATAAGACAACTAAAAGTAGAGGAATTAAACACAACAATAGTGAAATACAGAACAAACTGGAAAGAACACTTGGCAAGGATGACTGAGAATAGAATACCAAAAGCAGAATACAGCTATTCACCACGAGGAAGAAGAAGTCTGGGAAGACCAAAGAAAAGATTGAAACAGCAGCAATTTGGAGCCGGAACAGGCTAGTAAATAAGCCTAAACCGTGAAGAAGAATAATAAGAAGAAGATAACTAAGTTTCTAATATTTTTTCTTCTTTAAATTCTTGCTGCCCTTCGTATCTTCGTATATCTTATCTTTTTCTGTAAAATTCTTCCTTATTAAGGGCAGATCAGGCTCGTAGCTGTAGTAAAAGCAACTGATCTAAGGATGGACACATGAAAAAAAAACCCTGGTCCTCCAGGTTGAGGGTTGATGCGGTAGACCAGCTCCCTCCCATCAGAAAATCTTAATAGAGGATGGAAAGGAAGATGTAATCGTTCTTTTTAACAGATTTTTCAAGAAGCTTTGTAACATTTAATACTTCCCGGTGTTGCCCGGCAGTCTACTTATCCCGGCGTTCTTAATTAACTTTCATGTGTTTTGCAGGTAAGTGTGGTAGCTTCCCACACATGATGGTGATGATGGCCAGATGGTATTCGGGGACCTTTTGGGCCTCAAAGCTGCCTGACATTTGTCTTACAGGTGAGGAAAAAAACCTCACCCAGGAAGCTTGTCCCGACCGGGGATCGAACCTGGGCCCGCTGCGTGACAAGGCAGCACGCTACCTCGATGAGAGATTTGGTGTTGAATTTTAGTGCCTTGGTGTTAACCGGCAGAATTGTTTTATTGGACACGATCTTGGTATATCAGAAAACTTCTTTCGGAGAAAGTTCATGCAGTGATCGGCAGAATTGTTTTATTGGACACGGTCTTGGTATATCAGAAAACTTCTTTCGGAGAAAGTTCATGCAGTGACCGGCAGAATTGTTTTATTGGACACGGTCTTGGTATATCAGAAAACTTCTTTCGGAGAAAGTTCATGCAATGGTTGAGAGTATCTCCTCGCTATCACCTAATAATACTAAATATTCATAAGTAATGCCACGAGTGATTTCCAATTTATCTAGAGAATTTGGAAATCAAGAGTGGCATTTGTTAGGACTATTTAACAAATAATATTTAGCTGTTTACTCACAAATCATTGATTAACTATAGTTACTTTAAAATATTTACATATTTAATGTAAACGGCGATGTTTGAAAACAGATCAGAAATGTGAGGTTGTGTTCATTCACTGCTGCTTGATCATATTATGTATTGCCAAATAAGATCGCAATATTGTAAGGGTGCACCCAAGTGGAGAAATAATGAAACACATGAAACTATATATCATCAACATTACGCGTTATTCATTTACTTTTTTAGTAAACAACTCAGTAAAATCAAGGAATCTTTTCATTATTTGCTATATTCAATGTATTTGTTGGAGAAAAATAATGCTTTTACCTGTTCAGAACATTAAAAGTGAGGAGCTTTCTTTATCACAAAAGCAGGAGCTGATAAAGAGAAATCAATAAAGAGCGAGGTGAAACACGTCTGTCATTGGTTGTAAAACAAGATTCATTGAAACGTGATTGGTCATTGACTAGCATTTGTGGCATGAGTTAAATAGTCTGCATAAACTAACAGCTTGTTAATTCTATTGAGTTGTGCATCCTCTATAATGAAGAGTAATAACAACAAAGAATTATACAAGTAGAGTGAACCTGACCTTGTCGCTTTTATTAAATTAAAGAAATAGAAATGGGCTGGCCATGTACAAAGACTCTCAACAGACCGAGCACCAAAAAAGGGTGCTTACAGCAAGTTTTTTGGGGAATGGATGAGTTGGAAGACCGGGAAAACGATGGGAGGATGGTATTAAGGAAGATGCTGCAAACCTTCTTAAGTGTCGCAACTGGAGGCTTGCTGCGCAAAATAGAAATGATTGGAGGCAGAAGTTAAAGGAGGCCAAAGCTCGAATTTGAGCCAATCAGCCCTTGGATGGATGGATGGATGGATGAATGTACACTAGGGTGGGCCGAAAAAACTCATTTTTTAATTTCGAAGTTGTAATAGCGCGGAAAAGTTGCAAATTATATAGCTGAAAAGAAAAATTAATATAAAATTATGGAATATTCACCTGAAAGTTCCGTCTCCTCAACTTAATTAATCATTTAACTGTAGCGCTTTCGGGACTTGTCCCATCATCGGCAGGATTCAGAACTGGTGTTTCACTGAAGATCTGGTAGAGGGGGTTGCATGTATTGGGTTCGTTTTCGTTTTTCAGGCTGTCGTTGTTGTGAGCTGCTTTCATGATTTCCATCTCTTCGAGTACGTTTATCTTCGCTGGATTATTTTCTCTGTGCATTACTGTTAGGGTGTTTTCAATATTTAACATGCGATGTCCAGCATGGATAACGTGTTTTGCATAGCTTGATTTCCCTTCTGCGTGAATGAAGTCTCGAAAATGTTCTTTGAATCTGATGTTAAAACTCCTGTTTGTCCTTCCTACATAAAATTTGTTGCAGTCCTTACATGTCAGTTTATAAACTCCTTTGCCGTTGAAAATGTTATTTTCTTCAATGTTATTGTCCCGAAAGCGCTACAGTTAAATGATTAATTAAGTTGAGGAGACGGACCTTTCAGGTGAATATTCCATAATTTTATATTAATTTTGAATAATACCTCAACGGAACACATCATGAATCTTATAAAAGTTGAAAAGAAAAAAATTATCAAAATCGGTTGACATCTTCCGGTCGCGCAAAGGCTCTGAATTTTGGCAAAATATGAAAAAAAAAAAAAAAAACCCTTCATTTTACAATTATTTATTTATTTTTAATATCAAGTAGTATCGCTGATCTTTGCTAAGCACGTTTATGTCTATCTGTGGGATCTGACAATCAATACTCTGGAAGTTATTTGTCAAATACCAAAAATGCGTAAAAATATAACTTGTTCATTATTCTGGCAAATTTTGGAGCTTATGCGCGACCGGAAGATATCAACTGATCTAAACCAAATTAAAACATAATGTTTTTAGGCTCTGTTTGAAGGCGTTACAAACTATTATATTACGAAAACATCTAATAAAAAAATTTTAAAAATAATCTCATAAATGAAGTGTTTTTTTTGTTTTTTTTTTTTCATATTTTGTCAAACTTTAGAGCCTTTGCACGACCGGAAGATGTCAAGCGATTTTGATTTTTTTAATTTTCTTTTGTCTATATAATTCGCAATTTTACCGCGCTATTACAACTTCGAAATAAAAAAAAAAGTTTTTTCGGCCCACCCTAATGTACGCCCTTTGGGTCTTCTAAAGATTTGATCGGGATGTAATTAAGGTATGTAAATTATACGATCTAAAGATTTCTGTAAGGAAAACGAAGACCATGGCTTTTAGAGGAAGAGATCCAGTGAGATCCAAAATTATTTTAGAAAATCAAAGTATAGAACAGGTGTCTAGTTTCAAATATTTTGGCTGTGATGTTGGCTACAATGTGGAAAGACATATTGACTCCAAAATAAATAAATTTCAGACGATGTGTGGAACAATACAGAGAACATTCAAAAATAAAATTAGAAAAGAAACCAAGATAAAAATGTATAATGTTATGGCGGTTCCCACAATATTGTATGGATGTGAAACTTGGGCTCCAGTGAAAAAACAGAAGGATAGAATACAAACGGCGGAGATGAGGTTCCTTAGACAAGTAAAAGGATGTACAAGACTTGATAGAATAAGAAATGAGGATATAAGAGAAGAATTGAAAGTACAGCCTTTATTGGATAAAGTCACGAATTACAGACAGAAATGGATTGATCACATGGATGGAATGAGTAAGGAGAGATATCCATTGTTAGCAAGAAATTATCAAGCAAGAGGAAGGCTTGATGTTGGAAGACCTAGAAGACGTTGGGCTGATGCATTATGAAGTCGGAACGGGCAATTGCCTAATCCCTGGAGTGATGATGATGATGATGTAATTAAGGTTTTGTGTATTCTAATCTGTAACAATGCCTTCGCGAACTTATTGAAGGCCTTGAAAAGTAAACAAAGCCTACTGGTTTATTTTTGTTCACTTTTTTTTTACAGTTTATCTTAGTCACTTATTTCTTTTGTTTTGTTTCTTGTCCCCGTTTCTTATTTGATTTCTCCCCGTCTGAGTATACAACAGACGGACTATAATGTGACAACATTTATCCTATCAACTTAAACGTGGGTGCACCTTCCCCCACGTGGGGTTGCCATGGCAACTGACGCGCATCCCCAGCCGGAGCTTGTGACCACGCGGTACTGGACTTCGTCTTCATTGCGTGATTCCTTCAACGTGAAACATTGTTTAATACAAGGAAAACGAAGATTATGTACTTAATACAGGATGGAAGCAATATTAATACCTAGTTTTTAAGTAAGACCGAGGGTGCGGTGGAGAAGGACTTGAGATTGGTGGGAGATGTGGAGAAGTAAGACATTGGATAGATAAGAATGGATATTTGTCTTAAAGCAAACCAAGATCAAGGTGAAAGGACTGTAGCGCTAAGAAAGAAGAAGAAGAAGAAAAACTTTTTAAGAATTAATTTCTTCTTCTTCCTTTCTAGGATTACGCCAATGCGACCTGTTGGTTTCTCCATCGTTTCCTTGGACGTACCAATAATATTTTTCCATGCGGTTTGTAGGTGTTGATCGTTTTGGGTAATCTTGTATTGTCCA
The DNA here is from genome assembly GCA_030220185.1 of Diploptera punctata. Taxonomy (NCBI): domain Eukaryota; kingdom Metazoa; phylum Arthropoda; class Insecta; order Blattodea; family Blaberidae; genus Diploptera; species Diploptera punctata. The sequence continues at coordinate 809,368 of JASPKZ010006847.1, forward strand.
TTCTGTCTAAATATTCCTTCCATCGGTATATGTGCTCTTCTAGTTTATCGAGTATTGGATGGCCAAAAAATATATACCAGTGGTCACCCCCTGGAAGAAATAAACGTGGCAGACCAAGATGGAAATGGAAAACCTAAGTCAGAACAATAATGGAGGATAGGAATTTGGAAGAGGGAGATTGGAATGATAGAGATAAATGGAAACTGAAGACGGCAAACCTATAAGTGGGGGAAAGCCGAAGAAGAAGAAGAAGAAGAAGAAGAAGAAGAAGAAAATATCTCCAGTTCATTTCTTATTAACTCGTTATGTAATCTATCCATGCGTGTACATCTTTGCCGGATCTTAAAAATTTCATTTCGCATTTTTTGTTAGTACCAAAGATTAAGATCCATATAAAAGAACAGGAACAGCCATAATTTTATAAAACCTGAGTTGAGTGTTTCTTCGAATCCGGAACTTCTTATGGTGCCGCACATCATTTGATATCGGTTTAATTTATAATGTATATCCCAATCATAGCTATATGTTATATCTGAACCAAGATAGTTAAAGTGTGCTATCTGTTCTATTATTTCATTATTGATTACTATTTTAGCCCTGACTGTCAGTTTGCCCTGGAAAGCCATACCTTTAATTTTCGAAGTTCACGTTTCACATCCATAGTAATTCTGCCTGAGAGGTCCTTCACTGCAATCATAGCATTTTCATGCTATGTTTGCAGCTTTACTAGGGAATTGTGTTGGTGTGGTAGCTTCCCGTTGCTTTCCACACCTGTGAAGGATGATGATGATGATGATGATAATGATAAGGATGATGATGGAGATGATGGCCATATGATTTCGGGGACCGTTTGGGCCTTAAAGTTTTCCTGACATTTGTCTTACAGGTGAGGAAAAACCCCGATAAAAACCTCACCCAGAAAAACTCCCCGACCGGGGATCGAAGCCGGGCCCGCTGTGTGACAAGGCAGCACGCTACCTCGAGACCACAGCGGTGGACGTCATACAATATAACTTGTAGAATAACAGTTTTATATATTTTTAGTTTAACGTTTTTTTAGAGAAGTTTGGAAGACAAGAGTCCCTATAATACATCCATCCATCCATAGTAATTCTGCCCGAAGGCAGGTCCTTCACTGCAATCATAGCATTTTCATGCTATGCTTGCAGCTTTACTAGGGAATTGTGTAGGTGTGGTAGCTTCCCGTTGCTTTCCACACCTGTAAAGGATGATGATGATGATGGTAATGATAAGGGTGTTGATGATGATGATGATGGCCATATGATTTCGGGAACCGTTTGGGCCTTAAAGTTTTCCTGACATTTGTCTTACAGGTAAGGAAAAGCCCCGATAAAAACCTCACCCAGAAAAACTGCCCCGACCGGGGATCGAACCCGGGCCCACTGTGTGACAAGGCAGCACGCTACCTCGAGACCACAGCGGTGGACCCTATAATACATAATAGCATGCATTTCCAGAATTGAGCCTATGTTTAATTTCTTTCTGCACCTCATTCCTGTTTGTAAGAACTGCTAATTGAAAACCCTTCTCCACAGCCAAAATAACTATGCATAATTCTGGCTTCTAATTCCACTCCAAAAACAAGAGAGCAGTTCCACAGATATTCAGAGTCATTTGAATAATTCTTCTCTGCAGCGGGAGGAAATAGCTAAAAACCCCTCGATTGCTACAGCAGAGAGAATAACACGCATATTTTCATGCAGCGAGGGGGGGGGGGAGAGGTTGCAAGAGTTGCATATTTTTAGTTTAACAAAAGGCAGGCAGAATCATATATATCCTCTAGTTCTTACGCCACTGTGTTTTTAATTACGTCACGACCTGAGGGCACCTACTTTATCATTCCTACATTTTCACAGAAATTATTTTCACATTTCCCAAAGTGTTGGCTGCAGGGCCGGATAGGATGAGTCAAAGGACCCTCCCACCCCCGCAACCCCCCGAGTAAACCGTATCGCTAATAGCCGTCCCCCAGGCACCAACTAGCTGGATAGAGAAAACCTCATTAGGCACCAAGTAATTGTTGTTTGGTCATGGCCGTGGGTGATTCGTGCAATACTGGATTAAGGCAAGACGTATCTATGAATCATTAATAGAATCTCTTGGTTCTTAACAGGTGACACGTGAAAATTAATGTATGCAAATTAATGGATTTCACGATATTTTCTAGTGTAAGGATCTATCCTTAGGATCAAACCCGCATTCAAATGGGGAGGATTTTTCTCGGTCTTCAATTATTTTTTTAGAAATTCTGCCCGAGGGCAGGTCTTTCGCTGCAGGTTTTGCAGCTTTACTAGGGAATTATAGGCGTGGTAGCTTCCCGTTGCTTTCCACACCGGTGAAGGATGATGATGATGATGGCTGGATGATTTTCAGGGACCGTTGGGCCCTAAACTTTCTGATATTTGTCTTACAGGTGAGGAAAAACTTCACCCAGGAGCCTGTCGCGACCGGGAATCGAATCCGAGTCCGCTGCGTGACAAGGCAGCATGCTACCTCGAGACCACAGCGGTGTGGACAAATGCCTGTGAAATTAAACATAGTTTCAATTCTCGAAATACATGTTATGAATTACAGAGACCCTTGTTGTCCCAACTTCTTTCAAAAAACGTTAAACTGGAAATTATATGGATGTGAAACATGGACTGTTACTTTAAGGGAGGAGAAAAGATTGAGTATTTGATAATAAAGTTCTTAGCAATTTTTTGATCAAAGAGAGATGAAGAGACCGGTGAATGGGGAAGACTACAAAATAGTAAGCTGCATGATTTTTATAAATCATGTATAATAAGAACAGTTAAGCCTCGTAGACTGAGATGGAGCAGGGCATTAGCACCAAGTAAATGAAAGAGTTACATGGAAACTCCTTGTAAGAAAATAAGAGTGAAAGCGCCCAGTAGACAGGCCAAGAATGAGGTGGGAGAATAACAATCATGATTTGAGGGAAGTAGATTATACAGAGAATGATTGGAAAGCATTAGCTCAGGTTAGGGATGTATGGAGAGCTTATGTCCGCGTGGCGATGAATCTACGAGTTCAATAGTTCCAATGAGTTAGTTAAAACCAAAAGTCTCCCTAAAATCATGAGAGCTAGCGGGATATCGATCACACTCCCATCTCGTGGTTTCTATAACAAATAGGCTATGTATTTAAAGAGAATATTTACGTTATGCATATAGCAGTAACGATTTTATATTTCGATTTTAGAGAATCTCTCGTGATAAAGAATAATATATAAGGAAGAAAAATAAATGTTTGCGCTGGAATGGCTGAGTGGTACAGTTAGTAGCGCATTAACGTATAAAATTAGATAGCTCGGGTTCATATATCTGTTCAGCGCGTTTATTTTTCTTTTCATGCCTTTTTTTTTTTTTTTTTTGGCCTTCATTGCTAAATGTCAAAATTTAATTCTTCTCCTTCTTCCTCTACGCATGAAAGCTAGCAGCTTGTTGCTTGTTCATTTACTACAGGTCCGGGGTATGGTGACGTCCTTCCATCGTAGTTGTTGTCTTCCTAATGACCTTTTCTGCTGAAGTAGTTTCTTCACTAATCTTCTGTTCTCCATTCTGTCTATATGATCTTTCTAGTTTAGTCTTCCATCGTAGTTGTTGTCTTCCTAATGACCTTTTCTGCTGAAGTAGTTTCTTCACTAATCTTCTGTTCTCCATTCTGTCTATATGATCTTTCTAGTTTAGTCTTCCATCGTAGTTGTTGTCTTCCTAATGACCTTTTCTGCTGAAGTAGTTTCTTCACTAATCTTCTGTTCTCCATTCTGTCTATATGATCTTTCTAGTTTAGTCTTCCATCGTAGTTGTTGTCTTCCTAATGACCTTTTCTGCTGAAGTAGTTTCTTCACTAATCTTCTGTTCTCCATTCTGTCTATATGATCTTTCTAGTTTAGTCTTCCATCGTAGTTGTTGTCTTCCTAATGACCTTTTCTGCTGAAGTAGTTTCTTCACTAATCTTCTGTTCTCCATTCTGTCTATATGATCTTTCTAGTTTAGTCTTCCATCGTAGTTGTTGTCTTCCTAATGACCTTTTCTGCTGAAGTAGTTTCTTCACTAATCTTCTGTTCTCCATTCTGTCTATATGATCTTTCTAGTTTAGTCTTCCATCGTAGTTGTTGTCTTCCTAATGACCTTTTCTGCTGAAGTAGTTTCTTCACTATCTTCTGTTCTCCATTCTGTCTATATGATCTTTCTAGTTTAGTCTTCCATCGTAGTTGTTGTCTTCCTAATGACCTTTTCTTGCTGAAGTAGTTTCTTCACTAATCTTCTGTTCTCCATTCTGTCTATATGATCTTTCTAGTTTAGTCTTCCATCGTAGTTGTTGTCTTCCTATGACCTTTTCTGCTGAAGTAGTTTCTTCACTAATCTTCTGTTCTCCATCTGTCTATATGATCTTCTAGTTTAGTCTTCCATCGTAGTTGTTGTCTTCCTAATGACCTTTTTCTGCTGAAGTAGTTTCTTCACTAATCTTCTGTTCTCCATTCTGTCTATATGATCTTTCTAGTTTAGTCTTCCATCGTAGTTGTTGTCTCTCCTAATGACCTTTTCTGCTGAATGAAGTGTTTCTTCACTAATCTTCTGTTCTCCATTCTGTCTATATGATCTTTCTAGTTTAGTCTTCCATCGTAGTTGTTGTCTTCCTAATGACCTTTCTGCTGAAGTAGTTTCTTCACTAATCTTCTGTTCTCCATTCTGTCTATATGATCTTTCTAGTTTAGGTCTTCCATCGTAGTTGTGGTCTTCCTAATGACCTTTTTCTGCTGAAGTAGTTTCTTCAACTAATCTTCTGTTCTCCATTCTGTCTATATGATCTTTCTAGTTTAGTCTTCCCATCGTAGTTGTTGTCTTCCTAATGACCTTTTCTGCTGAAAGTAGTTTCTTCACTAATCTTCTGTTCTCCATTCTGTCTATATGATCTTTCTAGTTTAGTCTTCCATCGTAGTTGTTGTCTTCCTAATGACCTTTTCTGCTGCAGTAGTTTCTTCACTAATCTTCTGTTCTCCATTCTGTCTATATGATCTTTCTAGTTTAGTCTTCCATCGTAGTTGTTTGTTCCTAATGACCCTTTTCTGCTTGATAGTAGTTTCTGTCACTAATCTTCTGTTCTCCATTCTGTCTATATGATCTTTCTAGTTTAGTCTTCCATCGTAGTTGTTGTCTTCCTAATGACCTTTTCTGCTGAAGTAGTTTCTTCACTAATCTTCTGTTCTCCATTCTGTCTATATGACTCTTTCTAGTTTAGTAGTCTTCCATCGTAGTTGTTGTCTTCCTAATGACCTTTTTCGCTGAAGTACGTTTCTTCACTAATCTTCTGTTCTCCATTCTGTCTATATGATCTTTCTAGTTTAGTCTTCCATCGTAGTTGTTGTTTCCTAATGACCTTTTTCTGCTGAAGTAGTTTTCTTCACTAATCTTCTTGTTCTCCATTCTGTCTATATGATCTTTCTAGTTTAGCCTTCATCGTAGTTGTTGTCTTCCTAATGACCTTTTCTGCTGAAGTAGTTTTTCACTATCTTCTGTTCTCCATTCTGTCTATATGATCTTTCTAGTTTAGTCTTCCATCGTAGTTGTTGTCTTCCTAATGACCTTTTCTGCTGAAGTAGTTTCTTCACTAATCTTCTGGTTCTCCATTCTGTCTATATGATCTTTCTAGTTTAGTCTTCCATCGTAGTTGTTGTCTTCCTAAATGACCTTTTCTGCTGAAGTAGTTTCTTCACTAATCTTCTGTTCTCCATTCTTCTATATGATCTTTCTAGTTTAGTCTTCCATCGTAGTTGTTGTCTCCTAATGACCTTTTCTGCTGAAGTAGTTCTTTCACTAATCTTCTGTTCTCCATTCTTGTCTATATGATCTTTCTAGTTTAGTCTTCATCGTAGTTGTTGTCTTCCTAATGACCTTTTCTGCTGAAGTAGTTTCTTCACTAATCTTCTGTTTCTCATTCTGTCTATATGATCTTTCTAGTTTAGTCTTCCATCGTAGTTGTTGTCTTCCTAATGACCTTTTCTGCTGAAGTAGTTTCTTCACTAATCTTCTGTTCTCCATTCTGTCTATATGATCTTTCTAGTTTAGTCTTCCATCGTAGTTGTTGTCTTCCTAATGACCTTTTCTGCTGAAGTAGTTTCTTCACTAATCTTCTGTTCTCCATTCTGTCTATATGATCTTTCTAGTTTAGTCTTCCATCGTAGTTGTTTGTCTTCCTAATGACCTTTTCTGCTGAGAGTAGTTTCTTCACTATCTTTCTGTTCTCCATTTCTGTCTATATTGATCTTTCTAGTTTAGTCTTCCATCGTAGTTGTTGTCTTTCCTAATGACCTTTTCTGCTGAAGTAGTTTCTTCACTAATCTTTGTTCTCCATTCTGTCTATATGATCTTTCTGTTTAGTCTTCCATCGTAGTTGTTGTCTTCCTAATGACCTTTTCGGCTGAAGTAGTTTCTTCACTAATCTTCTGTTTCTCCATTCTGTCTATATGATCTTTCTAGTTTAGTCTTCCATCGTAGTGTTTGTCTTCCTAATGACCTTTTCTGCTGAAGTACTTTCTTCAATAATCTTCTGTTCTCCATTCTGTCTAAATGATTTTCTAGTTTAGTCTTCCATCGTAGTTGTTGTCTTCCTAATGACCTTTTCTGCCTGAAGTAGTTTCTTCACTAATCTTCTGTTCTCATTCTGTCTATATGATCTTTTCTAGTTTAGTCTTCCATCGTAGTTGTTGTCTTCCTAATGACCTTTTTGCTGAAGTAGTTTCTTCACTAATCTTCGTTCTCCATTCTATCTATATGATCTTTCTAGTTAGTCTTCCATCGTAGTTGTTGTCTTTCCTTAGTTTCTTCACTAATCTCTGTTCTCCATTCTGTCTATATGATCTTTCTAGTTTAGTCTTTCCAATCGTAGTTGTTGTCTTCCTAATGACCTTTCTGCTGAAGTACTTTCTTCACTAATTTCTGTTCTCCATTCTGTCTATATGATCTTTCTAGTTTAGTCTTCCATCGTAGTTGTTGTCTTCCTAATGACCTTTTCTGCTGAAGTAGTTTCTTCACTAATCTTCTGTTCTCCATTCTATCTATATGATCTTTCTAGTTTAGTCTTCCATCGTAGTTGTTGTCTTCCTTAGTTTCTTCACTAATCTTCTGTTCTCCATTCTGTCTATATGATCTTTCTAGTTTAGTCTTCCATCGTAGTTGTTGTCTTCCTAATGACCTTTTCTGCTCAAGTAGTTTCTTCACTAATCTTCTGTTCTCCATTCTGTCTATATGATCTTTCTAGTTTAGTCTTCCATCGTAGTTGTTGTCTTCCTAATGACCTTTTCTGCTGAAGTATTTTCTTCACTAATCTTCTGTTCTCCATTCTGTCTATATGATCTTTCTAGTTTAGTCTTCTTTCGTTTCTCCAGAGGTTTGTAGGTTCAATTTCACATTCATCTCTAATAACAGAGCTGTGAATTTTTTCTCTCAGCGATTTTCCTTAAAACTTCAATTTCGTTGTTTCATTATTATTTTTTTTTTAATTTCTGTTCGGCATTCGCAGCCATATGTTAAAACTGGTCTTATGACAGATTTGTAAATTCTTACTTTTGTATCTAACTGCTCACTAACTCACTGACACTATCGAACCCTTAGGTTCATGGCCGCGCGGACATAAGCTCTGCACACATCTCTATCCAGAGCTAATGTTTTCCAATCATCCCCTATGTAATCTACTTCCCTCAAATCATAGTAATGTTATTCTCCCACCTCATTCTTGGTCTACCAATTGGATGTTTTCCTTCGGTTTTCCTACAAGAGGCTCCCATGCACGTCTTTCGGTTTTCCTACAAGAGGCTTCCATGCACGTCTTTCATTCCCCATTCGTTCCACATGCCCTGCGCTTCGCAGTCTAAGAGACTTGACTGTTCTTATTATATCTGGCTTCCTATAAAGACCATGTAATTCACTGGTATGTAAGTCTTCTCCATTCACCTGTCTCTTCATCTCTCTTTGATCCAAAATTTTTCTTAAGAACTTTATTCTCAAATACTCGTGATCTCCTTTCCTCCCTTGAAGTAAGAGTCCATGTTTCGCATACATATAATATAACTGGTAGAATAATAGTTTTATATATTTTCAGTTTAACGTTTTTTGAAACGAGTTGGGACGTCAAGAGTCTCCGTACTGCATAATAGCACGCATTTCCAGAATTGAGCCTATGTTTATTTTTTTTTTGTGCGCCTCATTCGTATTTGTGATTATCTGAATTCAGCCACTTCATCTATTCTTAAAATTTTATATTTGCTAATAGTGTTGTTTAAACATCCCAATATTTTGTTTACATTATTTTCTTGATGGAGTTTTCATCTATTATTCTGTTGCTGTTATTAAAATTAATTATAACGTCGATATATAGACTATATATTTTTAATTTTTGTCAATTGGGTTTTAGTTCTGGGACGAGAGATGAATGAAAATTTAGCAATGAATTGTTCGTTCTATATAGTTGAATGTTAACATGATTTCTGATTGGAATATTACATCCATATAAACGGCGTCATAGAACTATTTTCCCCTGAACATCCATAACACAGAAACCGGTGGGAAAATAGATTTATGAGCGATATGGAGGAGGGGGCACTATTTCCGCATGTTACGGCTTAATACCTATCAGAGTCATGGACAAGCTCCCACCCTATTAAGAGAGAGAGGGGTCTTAATATTATCTCGCAGGGGATGTGGCCTGCTAATAGCATAAGCCTGAAGATGCTTGTGACATGCCACACAGTCACAGGATCTAGGGGGGAGTGATTGAAAGAAATTCCGTTCTGGTAATCCATCACAAGATCTGCGGGGAAACTGTGTGGTTTTATCAGATTGACAGTTGAAATTATGTCTGACAGCATTTAAGTCTCTTAAAAAGACAGTAGGTGTCGGGAATTAGAAAATTGAAGGGATTTACAAGACTTGTCGAGTTGTTAACATGTAGTTGTTACCAAATGACATCTAACCGGACTTAATACCTTCAAATAAAATACATAACCTAACTTTCTTGACATACAGGGTGATTCATAATTCTTATTACAAACTTCTGGGAGTTGAAATTCACAATGGGTTGAAGCAAGGAGATGCACTATCTCCTCTACTATTTAATTTTGTACTAGAGCATGCCATCAAATCTTTAGAGGATGATGTAGTATTATTGAGCGATAGCAAGGAGATGCTAAGGCCCAACACGCACACACTATTGAGTAACACTAAGAAACTGGGACTGGAAGTAAATACCAATAAAACTAAACATATGGTCACATATCTTCTTCTTCTTCCTTCCAAGTATTAGGCCAAGGCCTGTTACGATCCTATAGAAAATTTTCCCTTATGGGAAATTCTCGTATAAGACTTGAAAGCATAATAATAGTCCCTTCGATTGGTTGCTGGCCAAAGGAAGGCAAGACCAGTGATGGGGCTGCCATCTTATAGCCTCTGGTCAGACTTTTCTGGAGAAGAAAAGAAAATAAAGGAAAGAAGAAATGGAAGAAAGGAAGGACTCCCTAGCCCTCGGATGCCCTAATGGCGCCGGGGTCGAAAAAACAAGAGTTAACCAAGAGAGGTTAGATAGTAAAGTTAAAAGAGTGCAAAACACAAGTAAGTGGAAGAAATGTTTTGCACAGCTTGGGCACCTTGTGGTCGCCATCCACATATCCCCTAGACGAGGACCCCTGAGGGGATGGTCACATATAAATGCATTATATAATGGAAATTCACAGCTAATGACAAATGAGGGAAATTTTGAAGAAGTATCTGAATTCGAGTACCTTGCATTTCCAGAATTGAACCTACGTTTAATTTCTTTGTGCATCTCATTCCTGTTTGTAATTATTGTTCCTAGGTATTATGCATTACAGGGACTCTTGTCGTCCGAACTCCTTAAAAAAAACATTAAACTTAAAAAATAAAAAACTATTATTCTACCAGTTATATTATATGGGTGCGAAACATGGACTCTTGCTTTAAGGGAGGAAAAGGAGATTGCAAGTATTTGAGAATAAAGTTCTTAGGAAAAAATTTGGACCAAAGAGAGATGAACAGACAGGCGAATGGAGAAGACTATATAACAGTGAACTACATGGTCTTTACAGTAAGAAAATTGAGATATAACAAAATTGTAGATTAAGGATATATGTATTAACAATAAGAAGAATCTCAATATGGTCTTTGTTTTCGATCTTTAATCATGTTATATAATAAGTAGGTCTGATAAGTTGAATAGTCTGATAGTGCATTGAATGTCTGCAGGGACGGGGGGAGGGGGGTATGAGCGTGCGGTGTGTATATGTGTGGGGGTGTGTGGATGTATGTGTGTGTGTGTTTTTTTTTTCTAATTTGTTTTCTAGCATTTTTTTTTAATATAAATATGTATTATTGTGATGTAGTGTAGATATAGATTTTACTTATATGTAGCCTGTTATTGTTTTTTGATACAGATGTATTTGTAGGTATTTGTTTATATTATTAGTTTTATTTTTTATTCATGGAAAAATAATGCACGTACGGCCAAGCAGGCCCGTGCGCAATGTAAATGCATATGTATTTTCTTTATTCTGAAAGAAAAAGGCAATAAATTCCATAATTCTATAGGAAGCCAGATATAATAAGAACAGTTAAGTCTCGTAGATTGCGATGGACATGACATGTGGCACAAATGGGGAATGAAATACGTGCATGGAAACTTCTTGTCGGAAAACCAGAAGGAAAATGCCCAGTTGGTAGACCAAGAATGAGGTGGGAAAATAACTTTAACCATGATTTGAGGGAAGTATATTATACAGGAAATGATTGGGAAGCATTAGCTCAGGATAGGGATGTATGCAGAGATTATGGTCCGCGCGGCCATGAAGCTTTGAGTTCGATAGAGCCAGTGAGTTAGTTAGTTAAGTATTTGAAGTTACAAATGAAAAAAAATTACTCGCCACTGAAATGGACTACTGGAGACGTGCTGCAAGAATATCCAGGAAGGATAAAATCAGGAATGCATATATAAAAGAAAAAATGCAGGTACAATATTCAATATTAGATTTTATAAAGAAGAAACAATTAAATTGGTACGGACACATTAGAAGGATGGAAGAAGGAAGATTACCTAAGATAATCATGGATTGGGAACCACAGGGAAGGAAAAAGAAGGGTAGACCAAATATTACGTGGATTCAGGGAATCAATGAAACTAAGAGGGAATGGGAAATAGAAGAAGATATATGGATGAACAGACAGGAATGGAAAAATGTGTTGAAACAAATGTGTAGTTAACTGTGAACATGGGTACCGGAAAAATGTATATTCATTGTAAAAGCCGGAATAATAAAAAATTGAAGTTATCCACTTCTTCAAAATTTCCCTCATTTGTCATTAACTGTCCTTTTCAGATATTGCCATTCAATAAAGAAATTAGAATGAAATGAAAGACATGTGCTGCAAGGTAGTGGATTGAGTGTGGCTTGTAGCCAGACGCTGTGAGTGAGCGATGAGGGACGCGGCCTGCGAAGCGTCAATACATCACCGTGAGGGAACTGGTCGACATCTTCCAGAAACTGGACAACTTACTTGCTTGAGTAAACAAGTAGGGCTCATTCATCGAACATACCATGTTTATCGCGATCTCTTAGTTTTATATATAATCTACGCAGTTTATTATTTTTACGTTAATATATAGATATATATGTGTAACCAGATGTAATAAGAACACTTCAGGAGAATTAGTTCTAAGAGAAGTAAAAAAGCAACTCGTAATCAAAAATGTTATATCTCTGATTCTAATTACCTCACTTTTTTTTTTATTGCGGATGAGCCCATGTAGGACTACGCAAAGTACTTAGAGGCGTTTCCTTTGAGCCCAAATTTCTTTCATTCTTTTGCTATGAGCTTGTTTTCTATCATCTGTCCAAGTTGTTCCAGTTTTTTTCTTCGGTTTGTCCTCTTGGTCAACTTGCCACTTATTCACCTTAATTCTAAATATATATCTGTTTGGGATATCTTCTTTAGTAATTCCTGCCAATTTTAAGTCATTTTTGACTTCATAAATCCACTTCATAGAATCCACTGGAGCTTTACTTCTGTTTTCGTAGAATTCCAATATCTGTTTTGTAAGCCTATTTGAATTCATTCGTTTAATATGGCCATAAAATTTTAACCTTCGTTTTTTAATATCACTATGAATGTCTGTATATATTTTTATTTCCTTTTTACTTCTGAGTCTAAATGCTTCACCTATGACTTGTGGACCTAACCCTTTTCTTATAATTTTGCATTCTTTTTTCACTATATTTTCGATATATTTTTTTTTCTGTTCAAAATTGTTTGCTGCATAGAGGCACTCTGGTTTAATTACATTGTTATAGTGTCGTAATTTTTGTTTGTAAAGATATGCATTTTTTATTATAAGTGTTGTGAATAAGCCGAAATGCTGTTTCAATTTTTTGGCGTCTACTTTTATTGGTTACATTAACTTTTCTGTTCGATTGACGTAGTATAATCTCTCTCGTGACCTGTCGGGAGAGGGATTTTAAGCTATAGCTCACTTTTTTGAACACACAAGGACATTGAGGGTCTCCCCTATTGATAAATATATTTACTTTAATAAATGCATTAAATATTTTTAGATATCTAAAACCATTCTGAATTAATTTCTTTTAATTCCTGGGTAAAAAGTGAGGGAAGTTTTGAAGAGGTGCGTGAATTCAAATACTTAGGAACAATAATCACAAACAGGAATGAGATGCACAAAGAAATTAAATATAGGCTCAATTCTGGAAATGCGTTCTATTATGCGTTACAGTGACTCTTTTCATCCCAACTTCTGTCAAAAAACATAAAAATAAAAATATATAAAACGGTTATTCTCCCAGTTATATTACATGGATGTGAACCATGGATTCTTCCTTTAAGGGGGGAGAAAAGATTACGGGTATTTGATAATAAAGTTTTTAGGAAAATTATTGGACCATAAAGAAAAGAAACAATTCGCGAATGGAGAGAACTACATAACAGTGAACTACATTATATGTATGGGTAACTTGATGTAATAAGTATAGTTAAGTCTCGTAGAGTACGATGGGCAGGACATGTCATATGCATGGGGAATGAAAGAAGGACATTGAAACTCCTTGTAGAAAAATCTGAGAAAAAGCGCCCAATAGTTACACCAAAACTAAAGTGAGATACTAACGTTAACCCTTTTTAAAATAAAAATCTTTAAACTATATATAACTGTTATTCTTCCAGTTTATGGATGCAAAACATGATCTCTTATTTTAAGGGAGGAGAAAAGATTACTAGTGTTTAAGAATAAAGTGCTTTGGGAAAAAAAATGTAGATCAAAGAGAGACAAATAGACAGTTGAATGGAGAAGACTACATGACAGTGACATACATGATCTTTTTGGGAAACTGGGATGGGCAGAACATCTGGCAATAACACTGAGCAACAAAAAATAAACTTTTTTTTTTGTCTCAGAAAGAATAATATGTGATTCTGGTAGTATTTTTCTCCTGAATTCAAATATGATATCGGTTTTTCTCCATCACACAAGGTTTCCGAGAGACATGAATTTATAATTTCAAACACTTTAATATTTTCTACATTCGTAACTACACAATATTCGAACAATCGGAACTACCTAGAAAGTAAGAAATGACGATTTTGTGCTATATTTCGCCTGTGGAGCATCCCTCTTGATGGTCCAACAATAATCGGCCAGCATATTAGGATTCCATTTGCCTTGATATATCTTTTCCATAGCTGAAATCTCGTGATGAAAGTGTTCCCCGTGCTCATCGCTCACTGCGCCAAGATAATAAATGGACGAAAAAACGTTTATTAAAAAATGAATTATTTAAATCCATTAATTGAAATTGAAATAAAAAAACTGTGGGTGATGGAGAAATTCCGAATACATATTATTTAAAAACACGATAAAAAATTGCATTAAGTACAACTATTGGTACTCATGAGACAAAAATCATGTTGACCAGTGTTATAGGGCTCAATGGAAAGTGGCATGAAAACTCTTGTAGGAAAACGAGAGGAAAAGCATCCAGAATAAACTTATAATATCCCCAAGACACCTTTAAGGGTAACCGGACGTAATAAGGACAGTTACGGTGGGCAGGACATGTGGCTTGAATAGGAAATGAAAGAGTACCATCAAAACTTGTAAGAAAACCAGAGGGAAAGAACAAGAAAAAACTTAATATTCCCAAGATGCATGTTAGTATTCATTGCGCATGTCTACTTTCTGATATTACAAAGCAATTTATATAAAATTGGGTCTTTTAATTTAGCGAAGATGTATTTTTAATTGACGATATCAGATATTCATTAAAGACATAATTTTCTTAGAAGTATTTGTAAAGTTTTTATCTTGGTTCAAAATTGAAAAGATGATGAAATGCTACATAATTATTACTTAAGGCGATCTGCAACGTGAGATTTATGTAATTATCTTACACTTAAAATGCCGCCAATATCTGTCGGTAATAGCAGCAATCATACTTATCACAACCTGTTCCAATGCATTTTCTCATCGTTTATTTAGGTTCGCGTATTTCTATTAATTACCCTATTATTTAATACACAAGTGATCTTCTTGGTGATGTAATATTAAAATATATATGTAGTCAATATGCCCATTTCACCAATTAATGTTTTAAAATGGTCAACAAGTTTCTACAGCCAAGCTGTCATTCTCAAGACCAGATATTGACTGAAGACAGAATTGATAATAAGTAAAGAAACAAATTCAGTTAAAAACAAACTACGTCACATGACGCAATCATTCATAAGTGAACAATAAAACATACTAAAACTAATCGTTCGGTCAGGGATTTCAAATTCCTTAACGTCCTTGAAAGTTTGGAAATTTATAAAAATAAGGATAAAATAATGAATAAAGACAAGGGCCCTATTCCGTACAGCGCCCTCTTTTCTCTACTTGAAACAAAAGAGGATTAGTTTTAGTATGTTTTATTGTTCACTTATGAATGATTGCGTCATGTGACGTAGTTTGTTTTTAACTGAATTTGTTTCTTTACTTATTATCAATTCTGTCTTCAGTCAATATCTGGTCTTGAGAATGACAGCTTGGCTGTAGAAACTTGTTGACCATTTTAAAACATTAATTGGTGAAATGGGCATATTGACTACATATATATTTTAATACCCTATTATTGTTTACTCTCTGGTTTTGTCTGTGACTGTTTAACTCATGCCAGAAACGCTAGTCAATGACCAATCACGTTTCAATGAATGTTGTTTTACAACCAATGACAGTCGTGTTTCGCCTCGCTCTTTATCGATTTCTCTTTATCAGCTCCTGCTTTTGTGATAAAGAAAGCTCCTCCTTTTTAATGTTCTGAACAGGTCAAAGCATTATTTTTCTCCAACAAATACATTGAACATAGCAAATAATGAAAAGATTCCTTGATTTTACTGAGTTGTTTACTAAAAAAATAAATGAATAACCCGTAATGTTGATTATGATATATAGTTTGATGTGTTTCATTATTTCTCCACTTGGGTGCACTCTTACAATATTGCGATCTTATTTGACAATAAATAATATGATCAAGCAGCAGTGAATGAACATAACCTCACATTTCTGATTTGTTTTCAAACATCGCCGTTTACATTAAATATATATTTTAAAATAACTATAGTTAAACAATGATTTGTGAGTAAACAGCTTAATTTTATTCGTTAAATAGTCCTAACAAATGCCACTCTTGATTTCCAAATTGGCATTACTTATGATAATGCACATACATTATGAAGACGTTCGAGAAAAAAGTAGGGTCAATGGACACTTTACAACGATTGAGGAAGATGTTGAAGAAAAAAAATGGCAGGAACTGCATAAAGTACATGAATTCCTCAGCAAGTCACATGTATTTCCAAATGTTACTGGTTTAGAGAATACATTTTTCTTTTGTTAATTATGTATTTAGTTTAGTAGCAAGAAAACAAAACATGGCAGTCACTATAACTATTTTTAAATTTCATATTTCAGGTAAACTCCACTCTATTTACCGGATTTCACTGATTTTTTTTAGAATCTCTTCCTCGTTTTATTGCTATGGCATATACCGAGTTTTATTATAGAAAATAAACAATTGTGGCCGCTAAAGTGATTTTTAATCTTTAATATCAGGTTAACCCTCACTTCTATTGGTCCCATTAACAAACCATTCATATTCATAGTTTGGTTCTGATAAAAACAAAACTTTCGGCCGGTAAAGCATTAATCCATCCATCCATAGTAATTCTGCCCGAGGGCAGGTCTTTCACTGCAATCATAGCATTTTCATGCTATGCTTCGCAGCTTTACTAGGGAATTATAGGTGTGGTAGCTTCCTGTTGTTTTCCACACCGGTGAAGGATGATGATGATGGCCGGATGATTTCCGGGGACCGTTCGGTCCTATGCTTCCTCACATTTGTCTTACAGGTGAGGGAAAAACCCGAAAAAACCCACCCAGGAGCCTGTTCCGACCGGGATTCGAACCCAGGCCCGCTGCGTGACAAGGCAGCACGCTACCTCGAGACCACAGCGGTGGACACATACGCACGGACACACACACACATTATATATCTCCATCCATAGTAATTCTGCCCGAGGGCAGGTCTTTCACTGCAGTCATAGCATTTTTATGCTATGCTTTTGCAGCTTTACTGGGGAATTGTAGATGTGGTAGCTTCCCGTTGCTTTCCACACCGGTGAATGATGATGATGATAATGATAAGGATGATGATGATGACCATATGATTTCGGGGACCGTTTAGGCTTTAAAATTTTCCTGACATTTGTCTTACAGGTGAGGAAAAACCCCGATAAAAACCTCACCCAGAAAAACTGCCCCGACCGGGGATCGAACCCGGGCCCACTGCGTGACAAGGCAGCACGCTAACTCGAGACCACAGCCTTGGAGATATATATATATATATATATATATATATATATATATATATATATTGTAAATTTTCGCCGTTTGGGCATGATCCCACATGCCATTATCAAGGAACGATACGTTTGATAGATTCGAACCTATCGGGATCAGGGCCCAGAGGCCAATCTTGAATTCATGCTGCGAAAAACCCAAGAAAACGTTCTTTATATAGGCCTATGTCTGTTTGTCCTTTATATACTTCTAAACCGTTCAACCGATCTTCGTCAAAATTTGTATACACAGGTTTTCAGATGCGGCGAGTATTTAGCCGTTATCTGTTATGTTCTAAAATTATTAGGTGTAGGAGTTCACCTGAAACGAAAATTTAAAAATCGCTCTAGCGGTCACATTTTCCGATGTTTCACAACAAAACTCAGCATATCCTATTAAAATAAACAGAGGCCCTGGGGTCGACTCAGCCTCTAACGGAAATGAGTACCAGACGCTTGTTCTGGGGTAAAGGCGGCCGTCACGCAGGGCTGACAACCCGGCTGACATCAAGTGCCGATTGTCCAGAAAAAGTGGGAGCCTTAACCTCCCACTACCCCAAGGGCCTCCTGAGGCCTGTGATGGGAATACTTTACTTTATGTAGTAACTTATCCAAAAATGAGCGAAATCTGACAATTAGAAGTGGAGGTTTACTTGAAATCCAAAATTCAAAACTATCTAATCGATTGGACCGATTTTAATGGAAATTCTTTACGAAATTTCAGCCTCAACTGTCACCTATAAAACTTAAATAACATAGGCCTATATATATATATATATATATATATATATATATATATAAAGTTTTCCTCGTTAATTGTAACATTATATATAGGTAAGTGATTATTATAGACGTAATAGGATTATTATTTTTAGTGTTGGTAACATTGCTGCAAACAATTGTAATATTATAACGATATTGTGAAAAGATGATCCATTATTGGAACTGTGTTAAAATAACAGTATTGGAAAATGTTGAATGCAGACAATTGGTCGCCCATTCTATTTACTAGGATATCAAAGCTTCCAGGAAAAATAAGATGGTCTCTCTTGTAAAGTTTGAGTGTGTTGTGATGGGTTGTTTAAAAGCTCGTCCATCAGGACTGTTTGCTTTTAATTAGTGTTCTCAAAGACAAGCAATTGAAGGTTATGTTTGTCTCACGTGGAGGGGATCTCTAAAGGCTCGGTTTAAAGTCTAAACAGAAAGTGCGGTGTAATGTTGATGAAAGAAAGAGCGGTTCCCATTCTTATTGTTTAACCTGAAAACCCTCATTAAATTCCTTTTATGTTTCTAATTTATTCTGGAGAACCAACCGCCTTGCCAATCCTTTTATAATACAGAGTGATTCAGAATAAGTATTACAGACTTGTAGAGGTTGTAGAGGGGACTTAGTAGATAAAGTTTTGATAGGAACCCATGTCCGGAAACTTACCATTTCGATGTAAAATTAAGTTTGAAGATCGAGACACAATGGGGTCTTGTTTTTCTCAAAATAAGTATTACAGACTTCTAGGAGTTGTACAAGTGTGATTCCACGTGGCGATTTTGTTCTTCGTTGCACAAAGTGTATACTCGACTCAGCCATTTAGTTTACAGGCGGCATCAAAGACAGCTGTTTTCCTCTTGTTTAAAAAATGCACTATTACTGCCAGGCAGAGCCGGGGAGTTGTTGATAGAGGCTTCTAAGACGCTGCTCCAATCACCAAAAACTGAAAACAGTTCTCTGCCGATAATGTCTTCGCATTTTTAAGCGAAGTTTCCGTGTCTACTCCACGTGGATATAATTATCTTAACAGCGTTGTAACTTTTGTCTTTTGCAGTATCTTTAGTTGGTAAAAATTTATTCTAGTGAATAAAACGTGACAACGCCGCTTGATATGCTAAATAGTTATGCATGCAAAATAGAGCTACCTAACCACAAAGCAAAGCGCATGTGAACTAAATGACTGAGTCGACGCATGTTTTCATACACACGCACCGCAAGATCTAGAATGGGCTCAATAAAATTTCTTCTGCCGCCAGAATTCGTGCAAGAAGAACTTTCTCCGACTCGACTGGCGTAATACAACCCCTAGAAGTCTGTAATACTTATTCTGAAACACAAGACCCACGATATCAGCCCATTGTGTTTCGATCTTCAAACTTATTTTACATCTAAATGGTACGTTTCCGGACATTGGTTCTCTACCGATCTTCGGGTTTTTACAGCTGCTGCCGTCTTTTCGTGCCAAACCTCCAAAGCCTACGTTCTTGGGCATCTTCAATGCTTAGCCCCTCTTGCTTGCATTAATGTCTTCATGTTTTCCTCCATGTTAACTTCGGTCTCCCTCTCTTCCTCCTTCTGGTTGGATGCCATTGATATAGTTGCTACATGGGTTCCTTATCAAAACTTTATCTACTAATCCCCTAAGAGAACATTTTGCGTTTAGATTGGAGTGCTCAGGTAGCTCAGTTGGTACAGCATTGGCATAGAAAGCCAAAGGTCCTACGTTAAACCCCAGACTGAGCGTATAATTTTTCTCTTCAAATATAATTTAGTTATGCTTATTTACATACAGATTTCAACGAGTGACATGTGGTTAGCACATCACCTCAATGAAACATCTAGTAGGCAACTGAAGTATTACTTGGATGGATGAAGGCCGGTTAAATTTTGCTCAGAATCCTTTTTATTCAGCCTTGCGGTTCTTCTTTCACGAGCCTGAAAACCTTCAGACTCAGGACCCACGGCATAAAGTCCCTCCTGGAGGATTTTTCCATCCTAAAAATCTATGGACCCCGGCCGGATTTGAACCCGCAACTCTCAGGACTAGAAACAAGGTTAATAACCACTAGACCACCATAGCAGACATTCTAATTATGTGAATAGCCGTAATTCAACCATGCTGAATTTCAGTATGAACTCAATTTTTCTCCATCACGTAGGCCTAATTATTTTTTTTTTACAATATGAGAATTAATTTATGTCCACTGCTGTGGTCTCGAGGTAGCATGCAGCCTTGTCAAACAGAGGGCCCGGCTTCGATCCCTGGTCGGAACAAGTTTCCTGGGTGATGGTTTTTTTCTGAGTTTTTCCTCACTTGTAAGGCAAACCAAGAAGAATGTATAATTATAAACCAAAAGGGAGAAGAATGTTGGGAAGACCATTGAAGAGATGGAAGGACCAATTCGACCTATAATGAGATCGGAACAGGCCATTGGGCTTAATCCTTGTTGTTAATGATGATGATGATGTAAGACAAATGACAGGAAACTTTAAGGCCCAAACTGTCCCCGAACATCATTCGGCCATCATTAACATATTCATTAAGTTCAGAGTTAAGGCGTCTCCTGGATCATCATTACCATCATCATCACTTATTATGTCGAGGCAGTGTAACTCCACCTTCCAGGCGCCCCAACCTCAGAAGTGGGTTACAATAATGTCATGCGAGGAGAGAATACTAGAATGTCCAAATGACAACATGATGGCACTGAATTTAAAGGCGAAAAACAGCTGGAACTGTGCAAGATTGCAACCTATATGTCTATACAAGTACTGGTTCAATGTTTGTATGTAGTGACATGTTAGCAATTAAAGGATAGCTCATAGAGTTCACAAACTCACTGACACTATCGAATCCGTAGGTTCATGGCCGCGTGATCATAAGCTCTCCATACATACCTATCCTGAGCTAATGTTTTCCAATCATCCCCTGTATAATCTACTTCCCACAAATCATGGTTAATGCTATTCTCCCACCTCATTCTAGTCTACCAACTGGGCATTTTCTCAAGTTTTCATACAAGAAGCTCCATTGCCCATCTTTCATTCCCCCATTCGTGCCACATATCCTACCCATTGCAGACTACGAGACTTAACTGCTCTTAATATACATTTTTTTTTAGTAGAAATATTCCACAATATTGTGTTTCTCCTTCAACCCAAAG
Source organism: Diploptera punctata (assembly GCA_030220185.1). Classification (NCBI taxonomy): domain Eukaryota; kingdom Metazoa; phylum Arthropoda; class Insecta; order Blattodea; family Blaberidae; genus Diploptera; species Diploptera punctata. The sequence goes on from JASPKZ010006847.1 coordinate 830,271, forward strand.
TGATTTGTCGCCACAGGTTCCTGTCTAAAGCATATTCTTCCCTCAAATCTCTAGCTTCCATACTTCTCCTCACTCCATCTATCCAACTCTTCCACTTCTTCCATTAGTGTTCCAATCAAGGACCTTCTTTGGTATTCTATCTTCTTCCATTCTTATGAGGTGTCCATACCATTTCAAACGTTTTTCTTCTATTTTTTCTAATATTTTTTTCAACTTGCATAATTTCACTTATTGTGTTGTTTCTGACTTTATCCCTTCTTGAAATTCTTGCCTCCAAAAGTCCATTTCTACTGCTAACAGCTCGTTGGCTTGTTTTCTACTTACTGTCCAGGTTTCGGATCCATATAATAAAAAGCTTTGTAACAGAATGTGTGGGATTGCTAGTCCCCCATTGGGCACCTTCCCAGGTGGTGGTGGATAGGGGAATGCTTCCCTGATATGGGTGGTATCGGGGAAATGAAATACCCGAGGTGAACCAAAACTAACAGCTACTGCCTTGTAGTTCATTGTTGATTCACTAAAGGCTAGAGGATGCCAACCTTGATTACGAATTACCTGGTCCTCCAGCTTGGGGGTTGTAGCAATGGGCCAGCTCCTTATTTTACTGAAAAATATACAATATTAAAAAAACCTAAAGAGAGGAATGCTATATCTTAATATATATGATTTTCCATAAAATTATTGTAACTCATATTTACAGAATTAAATGTTGTTTATTTTTAGTTCTGAGAGATGAATTCCGTCCTGTGCCCAAAGACACACGAGTAGCAGCTGGTGAAACTGCATTGCTGGAGTGTGGACCTCCAAAAGGGCATCCTGAACCCAGTCTGGTGTGGCGCAAAAATGGTCAGACTATTGATCTAGAGGCTTCCAAAAGGTAACAAACTACATTTGTGTTATAACAACGTTTGATGGTGAGATACATACATCTCTTGAAAACTTAACTTCTCCAGATTAGTACTAAAAAAACAGCTCTTCAATTTTGTTTATTTTTTCTTTCACTCACCTCATACTTCATAACTCCTCGCAGACCCAGGGTTTCATCACATCATTTGTGACATTCTCAATGCTGTGTCACGTTCACAACTGACGTCCAATGGCCTTCTATCCTGCAGACTGACCTCCGCGCCATCTGATGGCTGACCGACAAACTTCCAAATCAATCCCCTCTCCTTATAACCGGGTATTTCAAAATTCATAGTTGTATTTTCATTCTTGCATATGTAAATTTTTTCCCAAATTGTGAGTTCCTTCGGTTTTACTAATTATTTAAGTAGTTTTGTTTTGGTTTCTATTCTATGTTTTTCTGACCAGGCATGTGCAGCTATTGCAAATTTTCCGGTTTCTCCATTTTTAACATTTCTAAGGTGTTCCTTTAATCTTGTATTTAGATTCCTTTTTGTTTTTCCCATGTATATCTTTTCACAATCTTTACAATTAATTTGATAAATTCCCAATTTGTTGCAGTGTTCAATCTTTTCATTTTTGTTGGTTTTTATTAAATTACCTAAACTGTAATCATTTTTCGGTGCTAATTTAATGTTGAATTTGTTGAAGATTTTTTGAAACTTGTCAAATACTAAAGGATGGTATGTGAACTTCTTGAATTTTTTACCAATATTTTTATCTGTCTGAAGAGTACTTTCATTAAACATTTTTTGTTCTTTAAATTTATTTATTTCCTTGTGTATCATCTTCTCTTGAAAACCATTATCCTTCGCAATTTTTATGATGTGTTTTTTCTCTTTATTGTAATTTTCTTTGCTCATGGGGACATTCACAAGTCTGTGTGTTAAACTGTTAAATACTGTCTGTTTGTGTGAAAAATGGTTAAATCCTGTAGCTTTTATATAATTGTCAATGTGAGTTTCTTTTCTGTAGATTCCAAATTCTATTTTCTTTTTTTCTTCATTCCTGATCAATTTAAGGTCTAAAAATGGTATTTCATGTCTGGTCAGAAAAATGTAGAATAGAAACCAAAACAAAATTACTTAAACAATTGGTAAAACCGAAGGAACTCACAATTTGGGAAAAAATTTACTATGCAAGAATGAAAACACAACTATGAATTTTGAAATACCCGGTTATAAGGAGAGGGGATTGATTTGGAAGTTCATCGGGCAGCCATCAGATGGTGCGGAGGTCAGTCTGCAGGATAGAAGGCCGTTGGACTTCAGTTGTGAACATGACACAGCATTGAGAATGTCACAAATGATGTGACGAAACCCTGGGTCTGCGACTTCAAACAATGTTATGACATGAAACTCCATCCATTCAATGGCTGATTAGCTCAAATTTGAGCTTTGGCCTCCCTTAACTTCTGCCTCCAATCATTTCTATTTTACGCAGCAAGCCTCCAGTTGCGACACTTAAGTAGTAGATTTGCAGCATCTTCCTTAATACCATCCTCCCATCGTTTTTTCGGTCTTGCAACTTGCCTATTCCCCATAAAACTTGCTGAAAGCACCTTTTTTGGTGCTCGGTCTGTTGAGAGGCTTTGTGCATGGCCAGCCCATTCCAATATCTTAAATTTAATAAAATTGGCAAGGTCAGGTTCATTGTATTTGTCATACAATTCTTTGTTGTATCATATTCTCCACAGACCATTAATATATATCGGTTCAAATATTTTCCTGAATACTTTTTTTTTTCAAAATTATTTAGGACTACCTCTGATCTTTAGTGGGGCTTTGATTTATTTATAAAAATAGGCTGATCATGATGATTTTGAAGAAGATTTCCGGGCTGTTGGCCGTGGTCTCGAGAGTTGAAGTTACCCGATGTATCTGGCATCCTCAAGGGTTGTCTGGCGAAACATCGGGGAACTTCAAGCCTCAAGACCATGGCCTACAGCCTTCTTCAAGATCATCATAGCAACACTGGCCATGAAAGCCTATGTCAGTACAATAGGCTGATCATGTTCAAATGAAGTAAGTCCATTTTTACCACTTTTATTCATGCTGTGTCATGCTTGTGTCCCGTGCCGTAGCCGAGCGGTTATGGTAGGAAGCCTTGACGCAGAGCTACGGGACTTGCGCTGGTTCGAGTCTCCATGGGGGAAGAAATTTTCTCATGGTATTTCGGCCAGTATGGGACCGGTGCCCACCCAGCATCGTGAGACAATTGGGTAGCTACAATAAGTAGCGGCTCCAGGTTGAGGAACCAGCTGGGGGACTCGACATGCTAACCACATGTCACCCCTACACTGGCTGTTGATCATCTACCTCTGTGATTGACACATGTGGATGTGAAGGGCCAGCAGCCGGCTGGTAAAAGTGCAACCGCTGAAAAGTGGAAAGACCCTCAATTGGATCGGTCATGCTTGTATTGGGTCATATCGGCTGAGAGTTTTGCATATATTCATTGACCTATTATAGGAAGTATCACTATGAGGTTAATTAAAAATGTAAAATAAAATTCTTTTCACCTCACCTCATATCCTGTCTTCTAATTAGACCAGTTTCATAACCTTACTGGATACATCTTCAGTAAATACACGACCAATGTTCTATTGTCCAGGAGCACTGCTTCTTCCTCCGTCTGTTGGTGGACCGATGAACCTCCAAATCAAATGAATTTTGAAATTCCCGGAGAAGTTGATTTGATTCGGAGGTTTATCGGTCCATTAATAGATGGAGTAAGATGCAGTGCTCCTGGACAACAGAACATCAGTCTTGTAATAAAAAAAAATATATATTTAAAAAACTTTATGGCATGACAGGCCTAAAAAGCCTGTATGAATCACAGAGGTAGATGATCATACAGCCAATGTAGGGGTGACATGTAGTCAGCATGTCAGGTTCATCATCCGTTATAGCTTATTTTGTTAACTTGGAGCCGCTACTTATTGTAGCTATTCAAATTCCTCACGATGCTGGGTGAACACTGGTCCCATACTAGCTGAAACTCCATGAGAATTTTTCTTCCCCCATGGAGACTCAAACCAGCACAATTCCCATAGCTCTGCGCCAATGCATCTTGCCTTAACCACTCTGCTATGCTGCACGTGTAATTACTGAAGATGCAACCACTAATGTTACAAAACTGGTCTAATTAGAAAACAATGTGAGGTGAAAAAAAGTTATTAAATTTTTTTTTAATAATTTGGATATATTCTTTTTGTTTAGTTTGTGTTTTTTCACTCTTTTTTTTTATTGATCCGATTGATTGTCTAGATTACAAAATCTCTAATAAACAGTGGATATGTATAAATTTGTATTATAACTTGTTTTAGTATAAAACTTGGGAGTAATATTGATGTGTCTTTACAGAGTGCGTGTTGTGGACGGAGGTAACTTGATGATAGCAGATGTACGGCCAGGTGATGAAGGGAAGTACCAGTGTGTGGCGCAGAACATGGTGGGGATGAGAGAGAGCGACCCAGCCACACTTACAGTACATGGTAGGTATAATCTATATCACAGATACTATGGGACATGCCAGTCTGCATAAATACAAATAATAAATACTCTTACTTACTTACTCACTGGCACTATCGAACCCGTAGGTTCATGGCCGCACGGACACAAGCTCTCCATACATCCCTATCCTGAGCTAATGCTTTCCAATCATTCCCTGTATAATCTACTTCCCTCAAATCATAGTTAATGTTGTTCTCCCACCTCATTCTTGGTCTACCAACTGGGCGTTTTCCCTCTGGCTTTCCTACAAGAAGCTTCCATGCACGTCTTTCATTCCCCATACGTGCAACATGTCCTGCCCATCGCAGTCTACGAGACTTAACTGTTCTTATTATATCTGGCTTCCTATAAAGACCATGTAGTTCACTGTTATGTAGTCTTCTCCATTCACCTGTCTGTTCATCTCTCTTTGGTCCAAAAATTTTCCTAAGAACTTTATTCTCAAATACTCGTAATCTCCTTTCCTCCCTTAAAGTAAGAGTCCATGTTTCGCACCCATATAATATAACTGGTAGAATAATAGTTTTATATATTTTCAGCTTAACGTTTTTGAAAGGAGTTGGGACATCAAAAGTCTCTGCAATGCATAATAGCACGCATTTCCAGAATTGAGCCTATGTTTAATTTCTTTGTGCGTCTCATTCCTATTTGTGATTATTGTTCCTAGGTATTTGAATTCAGCCACTTCCTCAAAATTTCCCTCATTTCTCATTAGCTGTCCATTTCCATTATATACTGAATTTCTACCTGTGACCACATATTTAGTTTTACTGATAACAAATAATAAATGCAAACATTATTTCTGCTATAGTCAATAATTACCTGGAGCTCCAAAAAAAATTTCTGAAAAATGCCTGAAAATTAGTTAAGGTAGAAATAACTTAAAATATGCCATTTTAACAATGGAATATACCTATTATAATTCCTAAAACAGTATTTACCAACTAGGGTAAGCTTGATAACAAAACAAAGTGAAGGTCATTGATTACATCTTTACATATAAAAGATCAATCTATGTATATTTGTGATTTATATACTTCTAAACCCCTCAACCGATCAGTAAAACACACAATTGAAACTAAGGAAAATTACGAAAACAGTTAGAAAAATCTAAGAAACTCACTATTTGGGAGAAAATTTACATATGCAAGAATAAAAAGAAAACCATGAATTTTGAAATTCCTGGTGAAAAAGAAAAAAAAAATTGATTTGGAAGTTCATTGGCAATTAACAGAGGGCACAGACATGAATTTGCAGGAGGGACAACTGCAAAACAACAGTTGTAAAGCATCGAGAATATGACACAGTTAATGACATTTTTTTTTTTTTGCAAATGCCCCAGGTTGTCTTTCGACATTCCTGGTATTCTCTCCTGGCATGGCGTACTTGTAACCCACTTCTGAGGTTGGGGCGCCTGGAAGGCAGGGTTAGTTGCCCTGATAATATGATGGGTGATGATGATGATAGTGGTGCGCCAGGAAAGTCCCTAATCCTAAACTTAACCTAAGATGAATATGAATGATGATGATTGCGATGACCATATGATTTCGGGGACCGTTTGGTCCTTAAAGTTTTCCTGCCATTTGTCTTACAGGTGAGGAAAAACCCCGATAAAAACCTCACCTAGAAAAACTGTCCCGACTGGGGATCGAACCCTGGCCCGCTGCGTGACAAGCAGCACGCTACCTCGAGACCACAGAGTTGTACATTTCAAAATTATAAGTCCATAATTTCCGTTTATAATACTGTATACCCATATGTATTTTAGTAGTGGGAAATGGCAGCAACTGTTGGTAGTCTTCATAAAAATCAAGAAATATGAGGCAAGTCAAAATATACAACTCAAATATAATTAAAATGAGCCTCAGAGTGTGATTTCCTACATTTATTTAATGTTATAAACACAGGGCTTATATATGCATAAATACGGTATGTGCATTCACCAACTAGTCTATTTGCAATGCTAATATGGTGCTATATTATAAACATTTTGATTTCAGTGAAACCATTCTTAAGCAAGGAACCTTCAGATGTGACAGTCCTAGAAGGACAGAGCGTTCAGTTCCAGTGCAGAGTTGGTGGAGATCCAGAACCGAACATTCTGTGGCGTAGAAATGATGGGAAGATGCCGATAGGAAGAGCTCAGATACTGGATGACAGGTCATTACGAATTGAAAATGTGGAACCAGCAGATGAAGGGCTGTACATCTGTGACGCAGAGAACCTGGTGGGAAGTGTAACTGCTAAAGCATCTTTAACTGTTCACAGTAAGATTATTTTTATACAAATATATCAATACTCTTAAAATTCATTTTAAAGCATCGTTGAGGTTATGTAATAAAACACAGAGCTATTCAGAAAGAAGGAACAGACTTCAAACATTTATTAAATTAATATTAAGAAGCTAAAGCTGTTACTATGATTGAAATAAGTATATTAAAGTACACTACTAAATTATTGTAATCAAATGGTAAAGAGAAAAATTTTTTTACCATTTGATTACAATAATTTAGTAGTGTACTTTAATATACTTATTTCAATCATAGTAACAGCTTTAGCTTCTTAATATTAATTTAATAAATAATGCTATAGCTATGTGGAGTCCCTTCATGTCTTCTTCGGGTAGAAGCCATTCATTGTGTATTTGTGAATGATGATTCATAGCATTTGAATGTGGGACCAAGACAGTAAGGTAAAGGAAGGATTTATGCTTGGATGAGAAGGAAGCCTGGATTAGCTCAATGGTTAGAGCGGAAAGCTGAAGGTTCGGGGTTTGATTCCCGGTTCAGGCATACATTTTTCAAACATTTATTTCTTCCAAACTACCAAAAATAGAAACACAATTATAATGTTCCTGGGGAAAGGAAAAAGGTTGAAGTTTTGATCACAGCAAGTGAAAATCCTGTCAGTTATTGAACATGAAAGAGATTCACTGAAAATTAACGTCTTCTGCACCATATCTGTAAACAATGTTTATGTTCCTTCTTTTTGGAGAAAACTGTAATAATAGAAGTAATCTATCTAGACATGCTTGAAAACTGGTTATTTCCTCAACTACGGGACTTGTGCTAGTTTGAGTCTCCATGAGGGGAGAAATTTTCTCATGGAATTTCAGCCAGTGTGGGACAGGTGCACACCCAGCATTATGAGGAATTTGTGTAGCTACAATAATTTGCGGCTCCAGGTTGAGAAAACCATCTATACTGGCTGAGGGAACCAATATGCTAACCACATGTCACCCCTACGCTGGCTGCAGCCCTTTTCACACAAAATACTCGTTCCAACCTCCATCAAAGGATTTCAATTAATTATATCCTAATTGCAAAGGAAAGAAAGAAACCCCCAAATGTAGAAATATAAGGTACCTCTGTGATTAACACATGTGGATGTGAGGCCAGTAACTGGCTGGTAAGCCAAGGGCCTTCTAGACCTGTCACACCGTGGAGTTTAGTAAGTTTATAAAATAAAATAAGTTAAAATATACCTCTTAGGTAAGATCCGTCATCCTCAACTTATAAAATATGTAATCTTTGTACCTGTAGGTCTTTCAGAACATCCGTTCCATCTTCAGCAGGTCCCTCTTCGCTACAACATCCGACAACACCACATTAGGACCAGCAGCATCAACCATCATACTGGATGTTGTAGCGAACAGGGACCTGCTGAAGATGGAATGGATGTTCTGAAAGGCTTACAGGCATAAAGATTACATATTTTATAAGTTGAGGACGACAGATCTTACCTAAGAAGGTATATTTTATATATTAAATTTGGGAATTTTTAACATTATGAGGTTCAAATTCATAAGAATTAAATTAATCGTGATTATTTCATACCTCATACAACAGATGGCGGTTTAGAAAATGATTCATTAAAATGAACACCAGATGGCAGTTTAGAAAATAATTCTTTAAAAGAACATCAGATGGCAGTTTAGAAAATAATTCTTTAAAAGAACATCAGATGGCAGTTTGGATAATTATCAACAAAAGTAAAAATTGACAATCGTGAAAACAGCTGATGATGGTGATAAGAAATTGCCGATACTGCAGTGCTGTATTTAAAGAAATATAGAAGTATGAGGTATGAAATAATCATGATTAATTTAATTCTTCGGTATATTTTAACTTATTTTATTTGATGACTCTCCATCTCAACGGTTTTAACAATGAATTTTATTAGTATTATTAAGTTTAGTTAAAAGACAGGATATGAGGTGAGGTATAAAGAGTATTATTTTAAATCTTTATTTATCTGTAAACTTAAATAGATTCCTCAGATGAGAAAGTATGACATGTTGTATTTTTCAGCTTCTCCTACATTCACAAGTAAACCACAAGATCAGAAAGTGGGTTTGAACGGTCTCGCAAGTTTTGATTGTGTTGCCACTGGCAAACCACCGCCATCTGTGTTCTGGACGAAGGAAGGCAGTCAGAATCTGATGTTTCCTGGTAATTCTTATGGACATCTTCTTGTAACATCAGAAGGAACTCTCAAGATTCAAGGTGTTCAGCGTGAGGACGCTGGGTTTCTGGTTTGTTCTGCGTTAAGCGTAGCTGGTTCTACCACCGTGAGAGCATTCTTACAGGTAAACGTAACCACTCTACAGTATGGAAATGTTACACAAAAAAAAGGGGGAAAAGAAATTCATACACTTTTCTCAAAAACTACACGTTCAATTTTTTTGACAATAATATATTATAGACCAGGTGTGTCCAACCTTTTTTGGAAAAGGGCCACTGTCGTTAAGGTGAACTGGTTTGCAGGTCACATGATCAGACTTTTTAACAAATTAAATAGGATCTAAGATAAACCAATTAATTTAAATACGAAATAGCTAATAAATTGTGATGTTATTTTTAATAAAATATTAATCATATGTTAATAAAATTATTTTTAAAATTAAATTAAATATATTTTTTTCATGTAGGCCTATAATCTAATTCTAAAATCTAAATAGAACAATATTTTCTAGCTGTTAAACTTAGGGCCGCATGCAAGTACATTAGTCTCTACTCAAATTACTTCCAATCACCGGTGAGCTGACTTACCGTGAGCAAGTGCAAAGATCGAATTAGCTACCCACTAACTGGTCATGCATGAAAGTCATCATTTTCGTAATATTGGCAAGAAATTACCCAGAATTCTCAGCGATAAAACCACTTCCATTATTTTCGTCTGCTAGAGGAATGCATTTATGCTTGTGTCCCACAAATAATACCGTATACGACGACATCTGCATCGTGCAATATTACGCCGATTCTCCTGTCCTCCCAGTTTAATTCTTTGATAGACTCTATCAAATTCCTCTTCTCCGCGTATACCGAAAACATGATCGAAGTCTTCAAGGTCCGACATCTTGGATAAAGCAGCAAGGTACGCGGCAAGGTTTCAAACTACATCGGTTCCCATCGGGTTGCTCACGATTCGTTTCTCTGCTAAGTCACCTCGCCAGGTAGCTTAGGAATTTCAACAATTATTATCACATGAACAGATTTTTGAGTATGCAAAAACGTATTTGGATACAACTTTCTAAGCAGAGTACAGGCAGAGAACGACTTTTACAGTCTAATGCGTTCATAGATTTGAGCCTTAGAAACCATAATTAACACTTATAAAACTCACAGAATTAATTATATTCTTCAAACCTCTCACTAACACTGACACTACAATGTGAGCGAACAACTGCAAACTGGAAACTCACTCGAAATGTACAAAATGTAATGATAATAAAACATCTGGCACATACTCGGCTTTGAAAGTAGTAACTGCATGGTCAACAATGCACAGAGACTTCATAGCGATGTGTGGTAGGTAGGATCATAAATAAAAATGTGATTTCTCTATATTTGTAGGATGAACTTACGCAAACAGATGTGTTGGACACAGAAAATAGTCTTGCTCTTTGAGGTTTATCTTATACCAAATAGAATTACTTATTTGATAAATTATATTAGACTATAACTTACAAATATCATTGCGGGCCACATGTGATGGGATCGAGGGCCACGGGTTGGACATACCTGTTATAGACAACACTTCATTTGACAACAATAACATTTGCTTGTGTTACTTAATATCTGGATTGAATTGAATTTTTAAAATGTTCAAACATAAGCTGTAGGTAGATGTCCTAGCCACAGGGCCATGGGAATGTTCTTTATTAAAAGTTATATTTTTAGGTGACTTCAGTGGACGATGTTCCTCCTCCCATAGTACAGATCGGACCAGCCAATCAAACACTGCCTCTACAGTCTGTGGCAACACTTCCATGCCAAGCCATCGGAACACCTCCGCCCCGTATAAAGTGGTACAAGAATGGTTCTCCTCTCGTGAGTCAAGGGACCAGAGTGAAAGTGATGGACTCAGGAACTCTTCATATAGATGGTGAGTGCAGTTGAAATAAACTACACGTCAATTCTAGGTTGTCGCACATCGTAATTAAACGGTTTACAACTTTAACCTATGTAGAACATCATAAGACGACTTCTCCTAGTCTTCAAAAACTGGAATTAATTCACGTGCAAGTAAATGAAGACCAGAAATGGAAAAGGCTGAAAGTGCCCGGAAAGAAATTTCTCGGGAGAGAAAAAACAAATAATAATAAGTTTGGTCTGTTTAATTCTTACCTCATATCATTGTTTCTGTTAGACATACATTTCAAGGCATGTTTGCCTCATCTTCAGTAGTTACACACTGATTCCGGAAAGAAATTTCTCAGGAGAGAAAAAACAAATAATAATCAATAATAATAAGTTTGGCCTGTTTAATTCTTACCTCATATCATTTATTTCTGTTAGACATATGTTTCAAGGCATGTTTGCCTCATTCCCAATACTTGTATCTTGTAAGCCCATGTTTTCCTTAACAGAGATTTAGGTGCTCCCCCGCTAAAGGGAAGAATTTGAACCATACTAATTTAGTTATTAATTAAATAAAAATAAAACGTAGTTTTATTTGATTTTCATATTTATTATATAATTGTGACAGCTGTTTCGGTACACTGTACCTTCTTCAGACATGTTAATAAATTTTTATTTAATTAATAAATATGGATTTTCATCAAGTAAACACCAACTCAATTAATTTAGTTACACTTGTTTTCATATAGATGTCATTTGAGTGGTCTGTGGTCAGCGTTCTGCCTCATACTGACCTCTAGGAAAATTTGGTAAATTTTGCTTAGAGGCCTTTCATTCAGGCGTAAGGATCTTTTACGAGCCTCAAAATCTTCAGACTCGGGACCCACAGCCAAAGTCCCTCTTAGAGGACTTGCTCCTTGGATTTTTCCATCCTAAAAAATCCATCGACCCCGGCCGGGTTTGAACTCGCGACCCTCGGGACCAGAGGCAAGGAACATAACCACTAGTCCACCACAGCCGATCTCCCCTTTAGAGAGGGTTGCTGCTTCTGCCCCTTGAGCCGTTGTGATCCGTCGCCTCTTAGACCATTGCAGACTTCTTGGTTGATATCAACCTTCTGGCCGATGTCTCTCATGTTGTGAACTATTCTTAGTTTGACGATTTTATTATTAATTTAACACTTCTCATAGAAGGATAAATTATATTTGAAGAGAAAAATTTTCGCCTAGACCGGGACTCGAACCCGGGACCCTTGGCTTTCCGGGCCAAGTGCTCTACCAACTGAGCTACCGAGGCGAGTTACAATCTAGACGCAAATTTTTCTCTTATGTACGTTGTAATTCCCTCGCGCCAAATGCTTGAAACCATAGCTTCTATCTTTGCAAATGGCGGCTTCTTAGTTAAGAAGACATTTATTGGGAATTTAACACTACTTTATAGCCAGTAGGGCTTCTATTGACGATTTTATTATTAATTTAACACTTCTCATAGAAGGATAAATTATATTTGAAGAGAAAAATTTTCGCCTAGACCGGGACTCGAACCCGGGACCCTTGGCTTTCCGGGCCAAGTGCTCTACCAACTGAGCTACCGAGGCGAGTTACAATCTAGACGCAAATTTTTCTCTATGCGCGAGGGAATTACAACGTACATAAGAGAAAAATTTGCGTCTAGATTGTAACTCGCCTCGGTAGCTCAGTTGGTAGAGCACTTGGCCCGGAAAGCCAAGGGTCCCGGGTTCGAGTCCCGGTCTAGGCGAAAATTTTTCTCTTCAAATATAATTTATCCTTCTATGAGAAGTGTTAAATTAATAATAAAATCGTCAATAGAAGCCCTACTGGCTATAAAGTAGTGTTAAATTCCCAATAAATGTCTTCTTAACTAAGAAGCCGCCATTTGCAAAGATAGAAGCTATGGTTTCAAGCATTTGGCGCGAGGGAATTACAACGTACATAAGAGAAAAATTTGCGTCTAGATTGTAACTCGCCTCGGTAGCTCAGTTGGTAGAGCACTTGGCCCGGAAAGCCAAGGGTCCCGGGTTCGAGTCCCGGTCTAGGCGAAAATTTTTCTCTTCAAATATTCTTAGTTTCCTCGCTCTTGAAGAGCTGCTTCCTGCTCCCTCTGTTGGTAGACTGATGAACCTCAAAAAATCAAATCACTTTTCCCACGAATTCATCAATTTCTCCTTCTCTTTTTTTGAATGTAGATTTTTTTTCCGAAACCGTAAGCTCATTAGGTTTTTCTATTTGTTTTATTAATTGATTTGGAGGTTCATTGATCCACCAACAGATGGGATAAGAAGCAATACTTCAAGAAGATGGAACAACCATTGTGACATTACTGAAGATGGAGCTGATAAGGTTTTTAAACTGGTCTAATTAGATGACACAATGTGAGGTGACATGATGAAAAATTTATTTTAAATTTCTTCCTCTTCTTCATGCATACAAGTATTAGGCCTTAGAGGCCTGTTACAATCTCACTGATGAATTTTGTATCCAGTGCTTCCTTGGACGGCCAAGAGATATCTTTCCTGTTGGATAATAACTAAGCATGGCTTTGGGAACTATGCCTGAACTCATTCATCCAGTTGTTCTGGTATTTTTGTATGTATTTATGACTGGTTCTAAACGTAGTTTCTTCAAGACATCATCATTGTGTTTGTAATTCCACTTTGTGTATCCTACTGCATATCTCATTTCACTAGAAGTTATCTTGCTCTCCTCAAATTCCATGCCTCACTGCTGTAGCAAAGTGCAGGTCTTGCTTTGTATAAACCGTACTCTGGTATCTCTCTGGATTTAAAAAAAAAAATTTTTATTGAATCTCCAATAATATGAACCTTATTTCAGCATCTGGTTTGTTAGGGTTTTAGTTACAATACAATTAATTATTTACAATAATTTAGAGTGTGTTAATTTCTAGCGTTACATAATAACGTAATAAGAACAAATAAATAACCCCAGATAGTAAAAAATCTGGAATTTATCAAATTGATTGTCGAGATTGCAATAAAGTATACACAGGAAAAACAAAAAGAAATTTGGACACTCGCACAAAGGAACACTTTAGAAATATTAAAAATGGTGAAATTGAAAAATCAGCTATTGCAGCACATAGTTTGTTGGAAGGTCATAGAATTGAAAAAGAAGCTAAACTTCTAAAACATTTGGAAAAACCTTTGGATTTGACAGTTTGGGAGAAAATATTTATACAGAAGAACAAATTTAAATCTATGAATTTCGACATTCCGGATGAACGTGACCTCATCTCGAAGTTCATCGAATCAATACCAGATGGCAACGATATCTCGAAGTTCGTCAAATCGACACCAGATGGCAACGTTATAGAGGGAGATTCCAACGAATATCCGGTAGTCATAATGGCGGTTGAAAATGAATGACAAGATCATTTGAAAACTATAGTTACCGTGTTTGATAAAACATGAAATATGAGGTAAGATGTTAAAATTACTCATTAATTTATTAAAAGAACCTCATAATGTGTTTCCCAATTTTAACTTTAAATAATTATTAATTAAATAAAAATAAAACGTAGTTTTATTTGATTTTCATATTTATTATATAATTCAGTGACAGCTGTTTCGGTACACTGTACCTTCTTCAGACATGTTAACAAATTATGTACAGTGTACCGAAACAGCTGTCACTGAATTATATAATAAATATGAAAATCAAATAGAACTACGTTTTATTTTTATTTAATTAATAAATATGGATTTTCATCAAGTAAACACCAACTAACTCAATTGATTACAAATTAATTAATTAACAAACCCAAGAAAAAACTAACTCAAAGTCTCTTAAAAATATGATGGATAAAGTCACACATCTTTCTATAGCAACACTTTTCACATAAAATATTTGACAAAAGCAGTTGAAATCTATTATGGCAATAACCTAATTTTTTAATAAATTCATGTCTTTTGGAATCAAATGCGTGACACTCAAATAACAGATTGAGATAGTCTGGCTGGAGTTTTTGCAAATACAGCTATCTGTGACAATTTTATTATTGATTTAACACTTCTCACTGAAGGATAAATTATATTTGAAGAGAAAAGCCAAGGGTCCCGGGTTCGAGTCTCGGTCTAGGCGAAAATTTTTTCTCTTCAAATATAATTTATCCTTCAGTGAGAAGTGTTAAATCAATAATAAAATCGTCAATAGAAGCCCTACTGGCTTTATAAAGTAGTGTTATATTCCCAATAAATGTCTTCTTAACTAAGAAGCCGCCATTTGCAAAGTTAGAAGCTACGGTTTCAAGCATTTGGCATGAGGGAATTACAATGTATATAAGAGAAAAATTTGCATCTAGATCGTAACTCGCCTCGGTAGCTCAGTTGGTAGAGCACTTGGCCCGGGAAGCCAAGGGTCCCAGGTTCGAGTCTCGGTCTAGGCGAAAATTTTTTCTCTTCAAATACAGGTATCTGTACCTATTTTAAATCGTTCCAAATAATGTCCAAATTTACCGTGTCCAGTCATAAATTGTGTTAATACAAAATTTTGATTCTACGTATTTACACTTTATTCGGTCAAAAACAGTTGGGAAAAATAATGTTCTTGTCAAAGCACCATTAATACTGTTTAACCGCTCAGCGTTACAATTTTATAAGAGATCATTTTTTAATACTTCTTTAATGTACGATAGAGGACAGAAGGAGTAAAAGTAATCCAGATTTGAATTAGCAGCTGATTTGGCAAGAAAATCTGCAAGTTCATTTCCTGTAGTTCCAGTATGTCCTTTAATCCAGTACAGTCAAATATGTCCAAGATTGTTGTTTTTTTTTTAAATTAGCACCGAAAAATGATTACAGCTTAGGTAATTTAATAAAAACCAACAAAAATGATAAGATTGAAGACTGCAAAAAATCGGGAATTTATCAAATTAATTGTAAAGATTGTGAACAGATATACATAGGAAAAACAAAAAGGAATCTAAATACAAGATTAAAAGAACACCTCAGAAATGTTAAAAATGGAGAAACCGAAAAATCTGCAATAGCTGCACATACCTGGTCAGAAAAACATAGAATAGAAACCAAAACAAAATTACTTAAACAATTGGAAAAACCGAAGGAACTCACAATTTGGGAAAAAATTTACATATGCAAGAATGAAAATACAACTATGAATTTTGAAATACCCGGTTATAAGGAGAGAGGACTGATTTGGAAGTTCGTCGGTCAGCCATCAGATGGCGCGGAGGTCAGTCTGCAGGATAGAAGGCAGCCGGATGTCAGTTGTGAACGTGACACATCATTGAGAATGTCACAAAGGATGTGACGAAACACTGGGTATGTTTGAAGTTATGAAGTATGAGGTGAGTGAAATAAAAAATAAACAATATTAAAAAACCTCATAGTGTTATTTCCTATCTACATAACTTAATAAATAATGTCCATGATGACACGACCACGGCCTACAGCCCAAAAATCTTCATCAAGATCATCATAGCAACTCCGGCCGTGACAGTCTACGTGAATACATTAGTCACCTCTACGTGAATACAATGTCCAAGATGTTTTTATTATTGGTTTAACATTTCTCACTGAAAGATAAATTATATTTGAAGAGAAAAATTTGCGTCTAGATCGTAACTCGCCTCGGTAGCTCAGTTGGTAGAGCATTTGGCCCGGCAAGCCAAAGGTTCTCTTCAAATATAATGTCCAAGATGTCGGTTTAATTTTGTTCTTATGGAGGTTGCAATCGGGTGACAGTTGAATCTGTCATTGATAGTGGAAAGTGCTGCCTGGAAGTCACTATAGATACAAGAAGACTTGGTGGTGGTTATAACCCATTTCACAGCTTTATCTCTCTGGATTTAAATTTAATATTATATTCTTGTGAGAATAATGTGAAAATCTCTCTCTTTCTGTTGCAGACCTACAGCTGAGTGACTCCGGGCTCTACACTTGCACTGCCAGTTCTGAAAGTGGTGAAACATCATGGTCGGCCTCACTCACTGTTGAAAAGACTGCTGCTCCGAACCTGCATCGCATGCCCGATCCCTCCACGTACCCCAGTCCTCCCCCTCAGCCCCACATCCTCAATGCAACGCAGTCCTCCATCACCGTGTCCTGGCACGACTCATCGAAACCTAAACCTGGAGCTTCGCCGCTGATTGGATATACCATCGAATACTTCAGTTCTGACTTGCAGACTGGCTGGGTGGTGGCAGCGAATAGAGTCACTGCT
This sequence comes from Diploptera punctata, assembly GCA_030220185.1. NCBI lineage: Eukaryota > Metazoa > Arthropoda > Insecta > Blattodea > Blaberidae > Diploptera > Diploptera punctata. The sequence continues at coordinate 847,272 of JASPKZ010006847.1, forward strand.
GACACTATCACCGTAAGTACTTGTATCTCTAGGGATTAATGTTTATGTTCCTTGCTTATAGTCCTGATGGTTGCAGTTTCAAACCCAGTTGGAGTCGATGGATTTTTAAGATGGAAAAATCTAAGGCACATGTTGTCCGAGAGGGACTTTAAGCCATGGGTTGTGAGTCTTTAAGCTCTGTAATTGTTGCGTCACTGCCGTAATGTTATTAGAATTAACAAACCCGCAACATGACTAAGGGTCGCATGCAAATACATTAGTCTCTACTCAAATTACTTCCAATCACTGGTGAGCTGACTCACCGTGAGCAAGTGCAAAGATTGAATTAGCGACCCACAAACTGGCCATGCATGAAAGTCGTCCTTTTCGTAATATTGGCTAGAAATTACCCAGAATTCTCAGCAATAAAACCACTTCCGTTATTTTCATCTGCTATAGAGGAACGCATTTATGCTTGTGTCCCGCAAATAATACCGTATACAATGATGTCTGCATCGCGCAATATTACGCCGATTCTCCTGTTCTTCCAGTTGAATTCTTTGGTAGACTCTATCAAATTCCTCTTCTCCACGTATACCGAAAACATGATCGAAGTCTTCAAAGTCCGACATCTTGGATAAAGCGGCAAGGTTTCAAACTACATCGGTTCCCTTCGGGATTCTCACGATATTTCTTTCTTAGGCTATGATCTTAAGTTACCTCGTCAGGTAGCTTATGAATTATTATTGCATGAATAGATTTCTGAGTAAGCAAAATCGTATTAGGATAAAACTTTCTCAGCAGAGAACGCCTTTTACGGTCTAATGCGTTCAAAGATTCGACCCTAAATTTAGATTCAGTGGTCGAAAGGTCCTCTGGTAGGTCGCTGGGATTTTTATTTCCAGAAAGAATTTGTAGAACACTTTGGTAACTATAATTAGTTTTATTACGAGTACTGCCGGTACACTATTAATATTATAAACAATTTCACGTGTTTGATCGGAATACTCAGATTCCTTACAATGAGGGACCACGAGGCATTCCAAACCTAGGCCTACAAGCACTACCATCGACGTAGATGGCTTAGCAACAAGTGAGGTATACAAATAGGACCGTCGTCCTTGACGGCGTGGCACACACTGAGAACGAGGTGTCTAGACCCCTTAAAAGGATGTTGCCGTTAACGGCTTGAAGCACACTGAGAGCAAGTCACACGTGGACACGCTAGACCTGGACACAGCACTGACAATGTTGCCAGCATGACAAGTGCTGCAGCAAGACAGTATGATCAACATAAAATGTCTGGTGCTGTACTCAGGCGCCTCCAAGTGGAGAGCAAGTAAACTACATCGGTAGTCAATGCAGATCACGCCAGATACGACTGAGCCAACCGACCTGGCTAACAGTAATATTAATTGACATAATTGTTCATTTCATATATATTGTACTAGAAGTCCCGGCCACGTGTTGCTGTGGCTAAGGTATACGTTAAAAATTTAAATCAAGTTGCTGTCTTTCAGCCAGATTACTTAAAACTAATACTTACACACGAAATTAATAATATTGAAAATAGAATAAACACTTCTTCTTCTTCTTCTTCCTTCCAAGTATTAGGCCAAGGCCTGTTATGATCCTATAGAAAATTTTCCCTCCAGCATTTCCGGGAAATAGAATAAACACTAAAAACACTTAAATTATGAAATAATCAATATTTGTAATTCAATTGAAATTCGCGGTTGCAACAAAAAGCACAGCCATCTGGATCTCTCTTTGTTAAATAATAAACTAATTACCTTACCAAATTACCTTACACCACCATCTGTTAGAATTGTATAGAACTCACAGATAATTATAACTCTTTGTTAAATAATAAACAAATAATTTGCAATGAAAAAATAACGTGACTATAGATAATTATAACTCTTTGTTAAATAATAAACAAATAATTTGCAATGAAAAAATAACGTGACTATAAATTTAGTTATAAACTACCCTAAGTCTCAAGTTGGATCAAACTGCACACAGTGTGCAAAATTTTATTAAAAGTGGTTTAGTAGTTTAGGATTCCATCGCGGACAAACAATGTGACACGATTTTTTAATGTATTAAGATATACCAGGTGTACATAAAAGAACATATATTGATTAAAAAGGCTTGAATTATACTTTAACTTAAGATAAAATCAAATGTTTCATACCTCTCCTCATAATTAATCTTCTAAGTAGATCGCGATTTCGAGACCATTGCTGTCCCATCTTCAGTATCATCTTGACGACTGATGTTATGTCGATTGGAAGCACCACTTCTTCTTCTTCTTCCCTCTGTTGGTGGACCGATAAACCTCTGGATCAGGTCATGATTTGCGGGAATTTCAAATTTTGACCTGATCCAGAGGTTTATTGGTCCACCAGCAGAGAGAAGAAGAAGAAGAAGTGGTTCTTCCAAATGATATAACATCAGTTGGCAAAATAGTACTGAGGATGGGTTCGCCATGAATCCGAAATTGCGATCTACTTTGAAGATTAATATGAGGAGAGGTATGAAACGGGGCACGCCGTAGCGTAGTGGTTAAGGCACTGAGCTACAAGTCGGAGGGTCGAGGGTTCAAGTCCCATTGGGGTCAGGATTTTTAAACTGACCCAAACCCTCTGGCGGCACTATGGCCCTGAGGTCGACTCAGCCTCTAATGGAAATGAGTACCAGACACTTGTTCTGGGGGTAAAGGCGGCCGTCACGCAGGACTGACAACCTGGCTGACATAAAGTGCCGATTGTCTAGAAAAAGTGGGAGCCTTAACCTCCCACTACCCCAAGGGCCTCTGGGCCTGTTGTGGGATCACTTTACTTTGGGGCACGCCGTAGCGTAGTGGTTAAGGCACTGAGCTACAAGCCGGAGGGTCGAGGGTTCAAGTGCCGTTGTGGTCAGGATTTTTAAACTGACCCAAACCCTCTGGCGGCACTATGGCCCTGGGGTCGACTCAGCCTCTAACGGAAATGAGTACCAGACGCTTGTTCTGGGGGTAAAGGCGGCCGTCACGCAGGGCTGACAACCCTGCTGACATAAAGTGCCGATTGTCTAGAAAAAGTGGGAACCTTAAGCTCCTACTACCCCAAGGGCCTCCGGGTCTGTTGTGGGATCACTTTACTTTACTTTTTTTTTAGAGGTATGAAACATTTTTGATTTATGTGTCACATTCAGTACCAGGCACTGAGCAGGGCATTTAAACCCACAGGCCAGCCATTTAAATACCCCAGCTACCCTTTTCGTGGCACTTCAGAAAATGGACCATTATTCACAAACTATTAGTCCTAGAAAATTCAAATTTTGTACATACCTAAAGGAGATATCCTAGTAGGATTTGATGGTGAAATAACTTGGGTGATTGACATCACATTGTATCGGCGTATCAATTTCAGGAAGTGGAAGTTCATCTTCACTTTCACTTTGTGAATCTTCTAATTCAGGAATCAGTTCATCACCTGAATCATCATTATACAAAATATTTACTAATTCTTCTTCAGTGAGATATTTTTCTTTTGCCATGGTTTCACTCACGCACAAACAACAGCGCGAAAACGAGAAACATATACGACTGCATTGGAGCCTGGAGGCAAGTTTGGGTGAACGAATTCCATGTGTTGTTTGTTTTAAAAATAAAAGGGCATTCACCAAGGTTAAACGTGTCAAACGGGAATAGAAAATGTACATTTACATGCCATCTATGATCTCCAAGACATACTAAGCCAACACAATATTTAGGCGCCGAATATAAACGTGGTTTGTTCGCGCCCGCTCTAAAACGAGTTAACTGACCGATGGCTGCATACACGATAGTCTCTTTAAATGCCTTAACTGGTTTACGGTACTGATTGTGACATACTGTAATAGGGCAAATGCTTAAAAATATTTTTTCTGTTTAAATATAATTTTTCATTCGCTTCATTTTATTTGTGGAATACTCCTAACAAATGTTTTTTCCAAATCCTCTAGAATGTCATAACCAGTTTCCCCTATAAATTGGCTTGTAGTTGTTGGTATAAAACTAATATTTTACTTGTGATTGTGTGCAGATTGGAGATCTGAAGCCTGATACATCATACATATTCCTGGTGCGAGCTGAGAATTCTCATGGCCTCTCTGTTCCTAGTCCTGTTTCTAAAGTGACCCGCACACTCGGTGCAGATAAAAGAGCTGTGCCACAGTATGAGTTGGACGAAGCAAGAGCAAGATTAAGCACCAAGGTGGTTCAACTGAGAGATATTCAGTCCCTCAGCTCCACATCTGTAAGACTTGTCTGGGAGGTCAGTTACAACAATATCTTTCAATGTTTTTATTATTAATTTAACACTTCTTACTGAAGGACAAATTTATTTAAAAAAAACAATATTTTTATTAATAGATAAGGTGAATCCAGAATAATCTTACCCACACAAAGTCATTTTAAAAATTAAATCAACGGGTCCAACATAATATTAAGAAGAATTAAATGAATTCTGAATTCTTCTTACCTCATACTTCTATTAAACACAGCACTGCAGTATCAGCGACCATTGTCACCATCCTCAGCTGTTTTCACGACTGTCAATTTTTTCTTTTGCCAATTCTAAAGTAATAAAATGAAAATGATAACAAATTTCTTCTTGACGATTTTATTATTAATTTAACACTTCTCATAGAAGGATAAATTTTATTTGAAGAGAAAAATTTTCGCCTAGACCGGGACTCGAACCCGGGACCCTTGGCTTTCCGGGCCAAGTGCTCTACCAACTGAGCTACCGAGGCGAGTTACGATCTAGACGCAAATTTTTCTCTTATGTACGTTGAAAAAAAAAATTTTTCTCTTCAAATAAATTTCTTCTTCTTCTTCTTCCTTCCAAGTATTAGGCCAAGGCCTGTTACGATCCTATAGAAAATTTCTGGGAAATTCTCGTATAAGACTTGAAAGCATAATAATAGTCCCTTCGATTGGTTGCTGGCCAAAGGAAGGCAAGACCAGTGATGGGGCTGCCATCTTATAGCCTCTGGTCAGGCTTTTCTGGAGAAGAAAAGAAAATAAAGGAAAGAAGAAATGGAAGAAAGGAAAGACTCCCTAGCCCTCGGATGCTCTAATAGCGTTGGGGTCGAAAAAACAAGAGTTAACCAAGAGAGGTTAGATAGTAAAGTTAAAAGAGTGCAAAACACAAGTAAATGGAAGAAATGTTTTGCACAGCTTGGGCACCTTGTGGTCGCCATCCACATATCCCCTAGATGAGGACCCCTTTATTCTTCTTCAATGTGACAAATTTAAATAAAAACATAAAAATATCCAATCACTAAAGCATACCCATGGATGTTTAAGACTTGGTACAGATATGTGGATGATATTTTTGCAATAATAAATTCTAAAGATATTGAAGACGCTCTTAAATTATTGAACCTTCAGGATGAATCAGTAAAGTTTACCGTTGAATTAGAAAAAGAAAACAAAATTCCTTTTTTGGATTTATGTATAATTAGGAATGATCGAACACTGAAAATTGAATTTGATATATTTAGAAAAGGAACTCATACAGATAATTACATTAAGGGTCGTATGTTAGAACATTACTCTCTACTCAAATTACTTCCAATCACTAGTGAGCTGATTCACCATGAGCAATTGCTGAGAACGAATTAACGGCCGACTTATCGGTCATGCACGAGAGTCGACGTTTTCGTAATATTGGCAACGAATTACCCAGAATTCTCAGCGATAAAACCACTTCCGTTATTTTCGTCTGCTATAGAGGAATGCATTTATGCTTGCATCCCGCAAATAATACCGTATACAAACACGTCTGCGACACGCAATATTACGCCGATTCTCCTGTTCTTCCAGTTGAATTCTTTGGTAGACTCTATCAAATTCCTCTTCTCCATGTATACTGAAAACATGATCAAAGTCTTCAAGGTCCGACATCTTGGATAAATGTTGGATAAAGCAGCAAAGTACATCGATTACCATCGGTTCCCTTCGGGATTTTAATTTGAGTTGCTCATTTAAGCTACCTCCGCAGGTAGCTTACAAATTTAACCAATTATTATCGCATGAACAGATTTCTGAGTAAGCAAAATCGTATCAGCATACAACTTGCTCAGCAGAGAAAGCATTTTACTGTCTAATGCGTCCAAACATGCGACCCTAAATCATCAGGCTTCAATCACATTGCTCATGAGCATGCAATATTCAATAGTTTAATTTATAGATTGACAAATGTACCATTAAACGAAGAAAATTTCAATAAAGAGTTTAAACATATTTTAAACACTGCTAGATTGAATGGTTTTGATAAAGAATTAATTATAAATAAGTTGAAGAAATTCAAACACAATAAAAGACTTAATATACTACTCTACAAAATTGCAAACAAAAGAAAAAATACAAGAAAATTACTTACCATCCTGAAATGCATAGGAAATTTCAAAAAATTTTTGACAAATACAACATTTCTTTGGCACCAATAAATAAATTTAGTCTGGGTAATCTTCTAAGTACCAATAAAAAAGTCAATGTTCCAGACAGTAAGAAATCTGGAATTTATCAAATAAATTGTGAAGATTGCAATAAAGTTTATATAGGAAAAACAAAAAGGAATTTGGAAATTCAGACAAAAGAACATTTCAGAAATATTAAAAATTGTGAAATTGAAAAATCTGCAATTGCTGCACATAGTTTATTAGAACATCATAAAATTGGAAGAGGAGCTAAACTTTTAAAACAAGTAGAGAAACCTTTGGAATTGACAGTTTGGGAAAAAATATACATTCAGAAAAACAAAAATAGATCAATGAATTTTGATATCCCTAACGAAATTACATTGATTTCGAAGTTCATAAATTCAACCATAGATGGCAGCACTGAAGATGGCGACAATAGAATAGTTGACGGCCGAAGAATTTCATCAGTCGGAGTTATGGCTGACGATGAACATGATTATGTTTGAAATCGCGATATCATGGAAGCATGAATCCTATGAGGTGAGTTGTTTAAACAATATGTTCTCCGATGAATTTTAATGATTATACCTCATAATGTTTACTTCCCAACATTAATTTAATAAAAATATATTTCACTTTTGTTAATCGGATTGTTTTCATATAGTTCCCATTCTCTAGCCGAGCGGTTTAAGGCATGATGACTTATTACAGATTATATCATATATGAATATAAGCTTTACTAGTTAAAAAGTAATGTTAAAAAAAAAGAAGAAAATAAACATCAAAAAAGAGAATGCAAAATTGCGCCACAAATCTGACTTGCTGAGAAATTTGAAGTTGGTGTTTGATGGAGTTTTTAAAATATTTGAGTGTGATCATTGATCAGTATTAAGTGTGTAATTGTGTGTTACAGATTTTAGGAGGTGAGAAGTACGTTGAAGGTTTCTACATTCGTTTCCGTGACTTGTCTGGCGGCTCACAGAAATACAACATTGTCATAGTGCTCAATGCAGGCTCTACAAGCTACACAGTCGCCAACTTGAGAAAATTCACAAAGTACGAATTCTTCCTTGTGCCATTTTTCAAGACTATTGAAGGACAACCTTCAAATTCTAAAAACGTTCAAACTGCAGAAGATGGTAAGTTGAGATCATTAAATACATTCTGTAGATTTTAAAATTTTAAATAAATTATTTATCACCTCACCTCATACTCTGTCTTCTATATAGACCGGTTTCAGTACATTCACTCCATCTTCACCATTTTCACAAATGTTCTTCTGTAGTGGTGATGCATTGCATGTTCCTCCATATGTTGATAGACTGATGAAACTCCATATCAAATCACTTTCCCCGGGAATTTCGAAAATTGTTAATTTCTGCTTCTTGATTTTTTTAAATGTAGAATTTTCCAAAACCATGAGCTCTTTAGATTTTCTATCTATTTATTTCAATTTGGTGTTTTCCACTTCGCTATTTTTGACATTTCTAAAATGTTCATTCACTCTAGTTTTCAGATTTCTTCTTGTTTTCGCTATGTAAATTTTGTCCACCACTGTGGTCTCGAGGAAGTGTGCTGCCTTGTCACGTAGTGGACCCAGCTTCGATTCCCAGTCAGGACAGGCTCCTGGGTGAGGTTTTTCCCCTCACCTGTAAGACAAATGTCAGGAAGCTTAGGGCCCAACGGTCTGCAAAAATAATCCGGCCATCATCATCACCCTTATCATTACAATCATCATCCTTCAGCGGTGTGGAAAACAACGGGAAGCTACCACACCTATAATTCCCTAGTAAAGCTGCAAAGCATAGCATGAAAATGCTATGATTGCAGTGAAAGACCTGCCATCGGCAGAATTACTATGGATGAATGGATGTAAATTTTATCAGAATCTCCAGATTTTATAAGATAAATCTCTGATTTATTTTCTTCTTTGATTTTCTCAATTTTATTGGTTTTTAGGTATTGTGTTTATTGTAAAATAAATTTTCAGTGCCAATCTTATTTTATATAATAATTAGTGACTAAAGTTTATTTGAACATAAAACTCAAAACATGTATTTTGCAACTCCTCCTGTATATATTACATTCACAATTGCTTGTTGAAATAAAATTGAAAACCCTTACTTTAAGAGGAGAGTAAAGATTACAGGTATTTGAGAATATAGTTCTTAGGAAAATTTTTGGAGCAAAGAGAGACAGGCAGACAGTTGAATAGAGAAGACTGCATAAGAGTGAATTACATGATCTCTATGGGAAACCAGATGTAATAACAGTTAAGTCTCATAAAACTGCAATAGGCAAGACATGTGGCACAAGTGGGGCATGAAAGAGAATCATGGAAAATTCTTGTAGGAAAACCAGAGGGAAAGAGCCCAGTAGGTAGACCAAGAATGAGGTGGTAGAATAACATTAACCATTATTTGAAGGAAGTAAATTATACAGGGGTTGAATGCGAAACATTGGCTCATGGTAGGCATGTCTGAACGACCATAAATTTATGGGTTTCATAGTACCAGTGAGTTAGTTAGTTAGTGTGATTGTTTACATAAAATAATTGATGTTTTTTCAGTGCCTTCTGCTCCTCCAGACAACGTCCAGGTGGGCATGCTGAATGCAACAGCTGCATTTGTCAGATGGTCTCCACCTCCACCACAGCATCATAATGGAATTCTTTTAGGCTATAAGGTATCTACCTCAGTTCTTTAGAGACCATGTATAGTTTCATAATAAAATTAATAATAAGATTTTATCAAAGTTTACGGTAGTAGTAGTAGTAGTAGTAGCAGTAGTAATAGTAGTCCGGGTCACTCCACTGGGAAGCATAGGGCCTTCATAAAACTCGCCAACGAACTCTGTTGTTTGCCAGTGCCTTAATTTCATTTCAACTCATCCCTGCCTGTTCAGCTTCATCCGTGATGGTATTACTCCATGTTGCCCTAGATCTTCCTCTTTGCTTTCTTTGGGTCGAATGTTTGAACGCATTAGACAGTAAAAGGCGTTCTCTGCTGAGAAAGTTTTATCCAAATACATTTTGCTTACTCAGAAATCTATTCATGCGATAATAATTGTAAGCTACCTGACGAGGTAACTTAAGATCATAGCTCAAGATAGAAACTTATCGTGAAAATCCCGAAGGGAACCGATGGTAACCGATGTAGTTTGAAACCTATATAACACTATATTTGAAGAGAACATTTTTTACGCCTAGACTAGAGACCTTGGGTTTGAATCCCAGTCTGGGTGTAAATTTTTCTATTTAAATATAATAATAATAATAATAATAACATCCTCAACTTGTGTCCAACTCCGAGTCAGGTCAAGGGATGAAATGAGATGAAGCCCCTTATATAGAGGTCTGTGAACTACAAGGTGCTGGCTGACCACACGTGATGCACTATTACAGGGGCAGATGAACAATATGAAATGGATGAGATGAGTATGGGGAAATGGTAGAATGAAATTGTGGCAGGGAAAAATGGGAGAAAACCCAGAAAAAAACCTGTCCAAGCTCTATTTCGTCCACCACGAAGCCCACATGGAGTGGCCAAGACTCGATCTTGGGACCCCAGCAGTGAGAGGCAAGCGTCTGACTGCTTGCGCCATGGAGGTGCCTTCTCTTCAAATATAAAATAATTGTTTATATATTAAATTTGGGAATTTTTAACATTATGAGGTTCAATTAATAATAATTAAATGAATCGTGATTTCTTCTTACCTCATACTTCTATGTTTTTTTAAACACAGCACTGCAGTATCGGCGACACGTTGTCGTCATCATCAGCTGTTTTCACGACTGTCAATTTTTTCCTTTTGTCGCCGATACTGCAGTGCTATGTTTAAAAAAACATAGAAGTATGAGGTAAGAAGAAATCACGATTAATAAAATAATTGTAATTGTTTTTTTAGATTCAAATCAAGGGAAGCAACAGCAGCAGAATTCTCGCACAAATGACATTAAATGCTACAACGACGTCAGTGCTGCTGAACAATCTGACAACTGGAGGATCCTACACTGCACGTGTTGTCGCTTATACTCGTGTTGGGTTGGGACCCTTCTCAGCTCCGGTCTCTCTTGTAATGGATCCTTCATTGCTACATCAGTACCCTCCAAGGTATACATAATTTTAAATCAAAATAATTAATTTTTTAAGAAAACAATTTTAAAGCTTATAACAGGAGGAGTAAAGCAGTGGACGCCCGCACAGAAGATGGTCTGAGCAATTTTAACAATTTTAGCTTTCATGGAACCGGAACGAGCCAACAGGCTTAATCCCTGCATGATGATGATGAATTATTTTTGCTTTTACTTATTCAACCAAACATAAAAACACATTAATTTTCATTTATTTAGGCGTAGCAGCGCACACTGGGTATTAGCTAGTCTTCTTCTTGTAATCTTATAAGCCCATGTTTCCCTTAACAGAGATTTAAGCTTCTCCCCCTACAGGGAAGAATTTGAACCATACTAATTTAGTTACACTTATTTTCTTATAGATGTCATTTGAGTGTTCCATGATCAGCGTTCTGCCTCATACTGACATCTAGGAAACCAAGGTAGTACTAGGATGGGAAAATTTGGTAAATTTTGCTTAGAGGCCTTTTCATTCAGGCTTAAGGGTCTTTTACGAGCATGAAAATCTTCAGACTCGGGACGGCTTAAAGTCCCTCCCAGAGGACATGTTACTTGAATTTTTCTATCCTAAAAAATCAAAAGACCCTGGCTGGGTGTGAATCCGCGACCTTTGGGTCTAGAGGCAAGGGACATAACCACTACACTACAGTCGCTGGTTCTGCGGCTCTAAAGTTTAGGTTATGCGAGGGGTAAAGAGAGAAACTCGTCCTCTACTGCCAATAAGGAAATGGTTGAGTGGAAGTAGACATCTGCCACAACCAATCACTGCTCTTGAAGCAGCTATAGTGCACTAGTAAGGTTTGAAATTGCTGAGATATTGTCATCTGTATGTCTGCTAACCGCATACATAAAGCGGCCCCTCCCACTGAATATCCATATTGGCAACACTGTCGTGAAAACATCAGGGCCAGAGAATCAGTGGCTGGGGTATAGACAACTGTAGCCAACAAGTATAATTAGAATAAGAGATATCATTTTTTGATAAAGAATTACTCCTTATTTCTGTTCTGTTAAACTAATTTTGACAATTTAATGTTGACAGGGCTCATCCTAGTGAAGGCAGCGATGGTGGAAGTGTGGTTCGTGAAACTTGGTTTCTTTTGCTCATCGGTGGCAGCGTCCTCGCAGTGGTGCTAGGTTTTGTGGCGATGCTCTACCTGCGCCGCCGTCAGGCTCTCAACAAGGAATTAGGACATCTCAATGGTAAGTTTCTCTTTTACCTCATTTTTTTTTAACCAATGCCGCCAGGTTGTCTTTATGGCTGTCTGGTATATTCTCCTGGTATTGGCAGAATTGTAACAAACTTCTTAGGTTGGGGTGCCTGAAAGACGGAGTTACATTACCCTGATGATATGATAGCTGGTGAATGATAATAATGCGCCATGATACTCCTTAAACATAAATCTAAATCCAGACCGCGTGACCACAGGAATAATTCCCTTTAATAAGAAAAAATTCCTGTGGTGTGACTGGGAATTGAACCTGGGACTTCATGAACTATAGTCAGAAGCTCTGACCAGGCCCATTTTAAAATCTAGGAAAAGCTGATACTGGTAATTACAGAAGCTAACAAATGCTAACTCATTTGTAGCATTATTTAAAATGGATGTTTAGGATATATGGACATATTCTCTCCATACACCCCTATCTGTAGCTAATACTTTCCAATCAGTCTCTGTATAATTCACTTTTCTTAAATCATGATTAATGTTATTCTCCCACCTCCTTTTTGCCATATCTACTAAATGCTTTCCCTATGTCTCTATTTAATTTTCCATTTGTGCCACATGTCCTGTACATCGCGTCTATGAGAGTTAACGGTTATTATTATTAAGTTATGTAGATAGGAAATAACACTATGAGGTTCTTTAATATTGTTTATTTTTTATCATTTCACTCACCTCATACTTCATAATTTATAGCAGACCCAGGGTTTCTTCACGTAATTCGTGACATTGTCAATGCTGCGTCATGTTCACAACTGACGTCCAACGGCCTTCTATCCTGCAGACTGACCTCCGCGCCATCTGGTGGCCGACCGAAGAATTTCCAAATCAGGCCTCTTTCTTTATAACCGGGTATTTCAAAATTCATAGTTGTATTTTCATTCTTGCATATGTAAATTTTTTCCCAAATTGTGAGTTCCTTCGGTTTTTCCAATTGTTTAAGTAATTTTGTTTTGGTTTCTATTCTATGTTTTTCTGACCAGGCATGTGCAGCTATTGCAGATTTTTCGGTTTCTCCTTCTCCATTTTTAACATTTCTGAGGTGTTCTTTTAATCTTGTATTTAGATTCCTTTTTGTTTTTCCTATGTATATCTTTTCACAATCTTTACAATTAATTTGATAAATTCCCGATTTTTTGCAGTCTTCAATTTTTTCATTTTTGTTGGTTTTTATTAAATTACCTAAGCTGTAATCATTTTTCGGTGCTAATTTAATGTTGAATTTGTTGAAAATTTTTTGAAACTTGTCAAATACGAAAGGATGGTATGTGAACTTCTTGAATTTTTTGCCTATATTTTTATCTGTCTGAAGAGTACTTTCATTGATGACTTTTTGTTCTTTGAATTTATTTATTTTCTTGTGTATCATTTTCTTGTGAAAACCATTATTATTATATTTAATTTTTTTAATTTGAAGAGTAACATTTTCGCCCAGACCAGGACCCGAACCTGGGACCTTTGGTTTACCGTACCAATGCTCTTACCAACTAAGCTACCAGGGCAAGTTCCAATCTAGATGCAAATTTTTCTCTTATATGCATTGTTCTTATTATATCTGGTTTCCTATAAAAATCATGTAGCTTACTGATGACTTGCTTATCATTGTCATATCATTTCCTTCGAGTAGCATCCTTCAGGACCCCAAACAAAAGAAAGCCCAGGATGTAGGGGAGGTGGGAATGGTAGTCCACCCTAACTTCATAATCTCTCGACAGATGTATAGGTTAGTGTGTGGCCTCACATTATCGTGTTGAAAGAAAATTTAGTTAACATTTTTATGGGAATGAACATACCTAAATCATCTCTTAAACTTCTTCAGTGTCTTGACGTAAACCTCTGAGTTTGTTTCACTAGGTGGCAATGTGTCAATCAGAATAACTCCTTAAGAATCCCAAAAGAATGTGACTGTAATCTTATCAGCTGATGGTCTCCATTCACCCATCTGTTCATCTCTTTTTAGTCCAAAAATTTTCCTAAGCATTTTATTCTCCTCCCTTAAAGCAACACTCCGTGTTTGGCATTGTTGTATTTAATATAACTGGAAATGGACAGTTATGAGAAATGAAAATTTTGAAGAAGTGGCTGAATTCAAATCACTTGGAATAATAATTACAAATAGGAATGAGATGCCTCAAAGAAATTAAACATATCCCAGGTACGGTACTCTTGTTGTTTCAATTCTTTTAAAAAAATGTTAAACTTATAATATGAAGGGCTTAGGGCAGTAACATGATAAGCCACATTCTGTTAAGAAATGTCATTTATTACAATGATAGCAAATAAATGTATTGAAATATATATAAAATTATTTTTAAATGCGCCAATGATGAGTTAAAACATATAGACACACAATGTATTAACAACAATACTGTACAATTAGTATTTATAATTTTTTTGAAACATTAAGATCCTTATATATCAGAAAGAACAATATGTGGCTTATCATGTTATTGCCCTAAGCCTTTCATATATAAAACTGTTATTCCCCCAGTTATATTATAATTCAAACCAGGCCGGGGTCGATGGATTTTTTTAGGATAGAAAAATCCAAGGAGCAAGTCCTCCGGGAGGGACTTTAAGCCATGGGTCCCGAGTTTGAAGATTTTCAGGCTCGTAAAAGACCCTTAAGCCTGAATGAAAAGGCCTCTAAGCAAAATTGACCAAATTTCCCTGTCCTAGTACTACCTTGGTTTCCTAGATATCAGTATGAGGCAGAACGTTGACCACGGACCACTCAAATGACATCTATACGAAAACAAGTGTAACTAAATTAGTATGTTTGAAAAGAAAAATATACGCCTAGACTGGGGTTTGAACCCAGGACCTTTGACTTTCTATGTCAATGCTCTTCCATCTGAGCCACCTAGGCGTCCAATCTAAACGTCTATTTTTCTCTTACACATAGTTAATTCCCTAACCCCAAATGCTACGAGCCGTTGCTACGATTTTTGCAAATGGCAGCTTCTTTGTTAAGAAGACTTTTTATTGGGAATTTAAACATTACTTATAAAGCCAGTAGTGCTTCTTTCAGTGTTAATATTATTCGTTTTTAAACACCTTAATGATGGACAAATTATATTTGAAAAGAAAAATATATGCCTAGACTGGGGTTTGAACCCAGGACATTGACATAGAAAGTCAAAGGTCCTGGGTTCAAACCCCAGTCTAGGCGTATATTTTTCTTTTCAAATATATAATTTGTCCATCATTAAGGTGTTTAAAAACGAATAATATTAACATTAAATTAGTATGGTTTAAATTCTTCCCTGTAGGGGGAGAGCGCCTAAATCTCTGTTAATGGAAACATGGGCTTACAAGTACAAGTACCGGGTGCGGCAGCATAACTTCCTTTTTTAAAATGTGCGCCATTTAGTCGGTTGATGTCGTAGCGGAGCGCTAGTGGTCTCGTTCGAGAGGGGGGACTATAAAGTTTTGTCCTGACACAGTTCAGTCGCCATCATGCGTTGGAACAGTGAGGAGCGTGCGTTTGCCATTGAGGCCTACTTTTCGAGCGGATGTTCTGTGATCGCAACCCGGCGTGCCTTTCGGAATTGCTTTAAATTAGCCCCGTTGGCCCCTGTCCCGGACCGGAAATCAATTGTTACGTGGGTCACTACGTTCAGACAAACTGCAAGTGCGACAAGACGAAGAACTGGAGTCCCTCGGCCGATTAGATCACCTGAGAACATTGAGGTAGTGAGAGCTTCAATGTTGCGATCACCACGGCGTTCTGCGCGCAAACATGCGTCTGCCCTTGGACTTTCCGATCGTTCTGTAAGGAGAATACTTCATGATGATCTTCATTTCCATCCATACAAGATGGCAATTGTGCAGGAACTTTCTGAACGTGACTTCAATTCTCGGAGGAACGCGTGTGAGGTTCTTCTGGAAGTCGTTCCTGAGGACGCTATTGTTTTTTTTAGTGATGAAGCCCATTTTCATTTGTGTGGATCCGTCAACAAACAAAACATGCGCTACTGGGCTGACACCAATCCTCGACAATTGCATCAAAGGCCTTTGCATTCACCTAAAGTCACAGTGTGGTGCGCAATTTCCTCAAGTGGAATTATTGGTCCCTGGTTCTTTGAGGAAAATGAAGTCACAGTGACAGTGAATTCGGACCGGTATGTAAACATGTTACAGGAATTTTTTTTCCCACGGCTAGATGAGTTGGACTTAGGGGACACTTGGTTCCAACAAGACGGTGCAACGGCACACACTTCAAGAGCATCGATGACTGTTTTGAGGGAACACTTCCCAGAGCGCCTTATCTCAATTAGGGGCGATTTGAAGTGGCCGCTCGCTCTCTCCCAATTTGACCCCTTGTGATTTTTTTTCTATGGGGTTATTTGAAATCCCGTGTTTATGTGAACCGTCCAAGGACCCTACAAGATTTGAAGACCAACATCCAGGAAGAAATTGCCAACATAACGCCTGCTATGCTGGCAGGAGTCATGACAAACGCCAGAAATCGGTTTACTCAGTGTATGGAGAATGGGGGACGTCACCTACCTGATTTGATCTTCAAAACTGAGTAAAACAAAACTTTATGTATGTGCCTATATTATAAAAAACGAATAAAAATTTTCTGATTCATACAATGCATTTTATTAAGTTTTAAAAAAAGTAAGTTATGCTGCCGCACCCTGTATATTATAATGGATACAAAACATGGACTCTTACTTCAGGGAGGAGAAAAGATTACGAGTATTTGAGAATAAAGTTTTTAAGTAAATATTTGGACAAAAGTGAGGTGAATGGAGAAGACTACAAAAACAGTGAGCTGTATGATATTTATAGGAAAGCAGATATAATAAGATCAGTTAAGTGCCGAAGACTGCAATGAGCAGGACATGCAGCATGAATGGGGAAACCTCAGGACAAAGATGTATGGAGGGAAGTTGAGACGACAAGACTCCTTTTAATGAATAATAGCATGCATTCCCAGAATTGAGCCTATGTTTAATCTCTTTCTGCACCTCATTCCTATTTGTAATTATTGTTTTGTAAATAAAATTTTTAATATATCTTTGAATTCTTATCATGTAATAAATATTTACAAAAACATGTAACTTTTTCTGTCATTTGTCTGCTAACATGTGGTTATTTATTTCAGTTCCTGTTGTCAATGCCAACGACATATCTCAGTTGAACCTGATGAATGGCAAGGAGACCCTGTGGATAGACAGAGGTTGGCGACCTGCCAACGAAGACCCAGGATTGTGCGTTGAAACAAAACTTTTAAATAATCAGGCACCGAGCCACGATCTCACATCGTCTGCTACAGATTACGCAGAGGTTGACACTAGAAACCTCACCACGTTTTATAGCAACTGTCGTCCGAAGGAACCAGACATTCCTGCACCTTATGCTACCACTACACTCATTAATTCCATGTCACGAAGAGATAACGTGGTACGTATTTCTCACTTAACCCATTAATGCGGAGTGACATGCATCGCCCACATAAAGTAAACATTAATAGTGAGTGGAGAGCATATTTTTAACGACTCACCTCATATAATTTTAAATTTCTTTGATACCGGCACTTTCAGACAATATCTTCTCCCTCTTCAGTCATGGCTTCCATTGATGAAATTCTCTGGTTGTTGATTTCTCTATGGACATCACCTCTTGTGTTGCCATATTTGGTTGGGATTATAAACTTTGTAATTAAATTTTTATCCACCAGAATATCGAAGTTCATAGATCAATATTTATTCTTCTGAATGAATATCTTTTCCCAAATTGTCAATACCAACGGTTTATCCAATTGTTTCAAAAGTTTTGCCTCTTTTTCAATTTTATGATGTTCTAGCAATCTACAGAGTGATTCAGAAATATGGCTTCTCTACTTGTTTTAAAAGTTTAGCTTCTCTTCCAATTTTATGATGTTCTAATAAATATGTGCAGCAATTATTAGAACATCATAAAATTGGAAGAGAAGCTAAACTTTTAAAACAAGTAGAGAAGCCTTTGGAATTGACAGTTTGGGAAAAATATACATTCAGAAAAATAAAGATAGATCAATGAATTTTGATATCGCTAACGAAATTACTTTGATTTCTAAGTTCATAAATTCAACCATAGATGGCAGCACTGAAGATGGTGACAATAGAACAGATGACGGCCGAAGAATTTTGTCAGTCGGAGTTATGGCTGAAGATGAACATGACTGTGTTTGAAACTGTGGTTTCATGGAAGCATGAATCCTATGAGGTGAGTTGTTTAAACAAAATGTTCTCCAATGAATTTTAACCCTTTTACTTGTTATATAAAATTAATAAAACTTCTCATTCAATTATCAGGCATTTTTTGAATTGTATGTATGCAGCTAATGCTGTGGAGTTAACGATAAAGTTATTCTCCTTGTTGCTTCCCAATACTTGGATGTCACATCTTGAAGAGCTACACAGTTTGTTAAATGTTCTCTGTCCATTTCCACACAATATACACTCAGGAGACATTAATATACCAACCAATTCTATGAACATGTTTTCATGTCCTGTAGTAAGCCTCAGTATAGCAACTGCATGGTAGTTCTGGAATTATAGCTGGGTTTTGTAACAGTATTTTTATATTTCTGTGTCCCACGTCATAGCCAAGTGGTTAGGGCAGGAAGGTTTGGCGCACAGATACGGTACTTGCACTGGTTCGAGTCTCCATGGGGGAAGAAATTTTCTCATGGTATTTCAGCCAGTATGGGACCGGTGCTCACCTAGCATCGTGAGGCATTTGGGTAGCTATAATAAGTAGCGGCTCCAGGTTGAGAAAACCAGCTACTATAATGGCTGGGGGACTCGACATGCTGACCACATGTCACCCCTGTACTGGCTGATGATCATTTATCTCTGTGATTGACACATGTGGAGGTGATTCCAGCAGTCGGCCGGTAGGCTAAGGGCCTTCTAGGCCTGTCATGCCAGGAGTATATATTATATTTCTGTTTCCAACTTATTCAATTAATAAATTAATGAGTCATTTTAACATCTTACCTCATATTTCATGTTTTTCAAACACGGTAACTATAGTTTTCAAATGATCTTGTCATTCATTTTCAACCGCCATTATGACTACCGGATATTCGTAGGAATCTCCCTCTATAACGTTGCCATCTGGTGTTGATTTGACGAACTTTGAGATGTCGTTGCCATCTGGTGTTGATTCGATGAACTTCGAGATGAGGTCACGTTCATCCGGAATGTCGAAATTCATAGATTTAAATTTGTTCTTCCGTATAAATATTTTCTCCCAAACTGTCAAATCCAAAGGTTTTTCCAAATGTTTTAGAAGTTTAGCTTCTTTTTCAATTCTATGACCTTCCAACAAACTATGTGCTGCAATAGCTGATTTTTCAATTTCACCATTTTTAATATTTCTAAAGTGTTGCTTTGTGCGAGTGTCCAAATTTCTTTTTGTTTTTCCTATGTATACTTTATTGCAATCTCCACAATCAATTTGATAAATTCCAGATTTTTTACTATCTGGGTGTTCATTTTCTTATTGGTTATTAATAAGTTACCAAGGCTAAATTATTTATCGGTGCCAATGTAATATTGAATTTCTTGAATTTTTTTGAAATTTGTTATGTATTCCAGGATGATAAGTGATTTTCTTAAATTGTTTTCCTCTTTCTTTGAATCAGATTGCAGGGTAGTGTATTCTTTTAATCTTTTTTGTTGTCTGAATTTCTTCAATTTAGTTATAATTATTTCCTTTCCAAAACCATTTAAATTAGCTATGTCCAAAATGTGATTGTATTCTTTCTTAAAATCCTCTTCATTTAGTGGAACATTCAATAATCTATATATCAAACTGTTGAAAATTGCATGCTTATGTGCAATCTGATTGAAACCTGAAGACTTTATGTAATTGTCAATATGAGTATCTTTTCTGTATATATTGAATTCAATTCTTTGTTGTTGTTCATTCCTTCTTATGTAGAGGTCCAAAAATGGGATTTGGTTATTATTTTCTAATTCCATAGTAAATTTCACAGATTCATCCTGGAGAACCTCATAATGTGTTTCCCAAATTTTAACTTTGAATTATTCAATTAAATTGGAATTGTAATTATCATTTTTTCAAATGTTTTTGTTAAGAAAACAACACACATATATACATATATTATTCAAATAATGCAGCAATAACTTTTGTGCTGTCTGTGGATTCTATGTCAGATGTCTTAAATTCAAATAAAAACACGAAAAAAAAAAAAGCAAACATTATTGTTGCTGTATGTTAATAATTGCCAGAATATAAAAGTGTATTGAACTTGATATGGTTGCAGGATAACAGTCATCTCTTCGTGCCAATTGCTGTGGGAGGTCCTGAAGCCAAAACTTCCAGCTCTAGTGATTCCTGTGTAAAGCCAGATCTTTCCAGCCTGGATACAAATCCAGAGGTTGGAAACAAGTCAAGTAGCCCCAGCTCAGAAATAGGGGCAGTGTATATAGGTGAGTTTTAAGAAATATAATAATAACAGTTAACTCTCATAGACACGATGTGCAGGACATGTGGCACAAATAGAGACATGAAACTTGTAGAAAAATCAGAGGGAAAGCATTTAGTAGGTAGGGCAAGAATGAGGTGGAAGAATAGCATTAATCATGATTTAAGGAAAGTGAATTATACAGCGTCTGATTGCAAAATATTAGCTACAGATAGGAGTGTATGGAGAAGTTATGCCCATATATCCTAAAACATCCATTTTAAATAATAGTATAAATGAGTTAGCATTTGTCAACTTCTACAATTACCAACATCAGCTTTTCTTAGACTTTAAAATGGGCCAGTGGTCAGAGCTTCCGATTATAGTTCATGCAGTCCCAGGTTCAATTCCCAGTCAGACCATAGGAATTTTTTCTTATTAAAGAGAATTATAAATTAATGAGTCATTTTAACATCTTACCTCATATTTCATGTTTTTCAAACACGGTAACTATAGTTTTCAAATCTTGTCATTCATTTTCAACCGCCATTATGACTACCGGATATTCGTTGGAATCTCCCTCTATAACGTTGCCATCTGGTGTTGATTTGACGAACTTCGAGATATCGTTGCCATCTGGTGTTGATTCGATGAACTTCGAGATGAGGTCACGTTCATCCGGAATGTCGAAATTCATAGATTTAAATTTGTTCTTCTGTATAAATATTTTCTCCCAAACTGTCAAATCCAAAGGTTTTTCTAAATGTTTTAGAAGTTTAGCTTCTTTTTCAATTCTATGACCTTCCAACAAACTATGTGCTGCAATAGCTGATTTTTCAATTTCACCATTTTTAATATTTCTAAAGTGTTCCTTTGTGCGAGTGTCCAAATTTCTTTTTGCTTTTTCCTATGTATACTTTATTGCAAAAGAATATTGAAAAAGAAGCTAAACTTCTAAAACATTTAGAAAAACCTTTGGATTTGACAGTTTTGGAGAAAATATCTATACAGAAGAACAAATTTAAATCTATGAATTTCGACATTCCGGATGAACGTGACCTCATCTCGAAGTTCATCGAATCAACACCAGATGGCAACGATATCTCGAAGTTCGTCAAATCAACACCAGATGGCAACGTTATAGAGGGAGATTCCAACGAATATCCGGTAGTCATAATGGCGGTTGAAAATGAATGACAAGATCATTTGAAAACTACAGTTACCGTGTTTGAAAAACATGAAATATGAGGTAAGATGTTAAAATGACTCATTAATTTATAATTAAGAACCTCATAATGTGTTTCCCAATTTTAACTTTGAAGAAAGAGAATTATTCCTGTGGTCACATGATCTGGATTTAGATTTACGTTTAAGGAGTATCGTGGAACATTATCATCATTCACCAGCTATCATATCATCAGGGCAATGTATTAAATTGATTGCAACAGGATATATACAGGAAAAACAAAACGGAACTTGGAAACTCGTAAAAAAGAACACTTCAGAAACATAAAGAATGGAGAAATTGAAAAATCAGCTACAGCAGCACATAGTTTATTAGAGCATCATAGAATTGAAAAAGAAGCAAAACTTTTGAAACACCTATCCAAACCTTTGGATTTAACAGTTTGGGAAAAAATATATATTCAAAAAAACCATACTAGAACCATGAACTTTGAGATTCCAGACGAACCGAGCTTGATTACAAAGTTCTTTAAAAATACAACAGATGGCAGTTTAGAAAATGATTAATTCAAAAGAACACCAGATGGCAATTTAGAAAATAATTCCTTCAAAAGAACACCAGATGGCTCAGAAGTTGAGGAAATATCCTTTTTTGTTTCATATCTGAAAACTAGACCCAACATATTAAGAAGTTGAGGAAGTATCCTTTCTTTTTTTTTTGCTTTATATCTGAAGGCGAGGCCCAACATAATATATATATATATATATATATATATATATATATATATACATTTATGGTTATTGCAGGCCAGAAAATGGTGGGTTTTATTTGTTCTTTTTTGTCCTTTTTCAATTTTTTTTGTTATTGGTTTTTTAGGTCTTAATGGCTTTTTTCAACTTTACCTTCTTTCGACTACATTTATACAAGATGCGGCAGATACAATGACCCATTTTAAACATGTTATTTTGTCATGAAGAAATAGAACTATCACATTATTAGTGTACATTGTTCGAAAGAACACATCTTATCATTTATTATACATTCCACTTTTTGTAAATTATGTCCTTTAGGTGTCCACCATTGTTGGTGATGCAATCTTCTGCATGAACATACACACATTCTCCATAACCTTACGAAGAGTGTCACCTGTTATGGCCTCGATTTCGGCGTGAATGTTGTTTTTCAAGTCTTCAAGAGTTTTGGCTTGTTAGCACACTTTGGATTTTAGAAATCTCCACAGAACAAAATCACAAGCCAATAAATCGGGCAAACAGGATGGCCAGTTGACACTGCCAATTAACTCTTACTCTTGCAATGTTCTCCGGGGTGCAAACCATATGTGGCCTACGAGGTGCCTTATTGTTTGTTGCAGATGCTGTTGTGCTCTGAACTGCAGGACCCATCTCGTAATTGACTTCTGAGATGGAACTCGATCATTCCGACCAATGTTAAAATATTACCGGCACAAACACTGTGTCCGTACGACACTGTCACCACATTTGAAAAACGTTTCTATTGCAAATGCACAGTGTTCGTTTGACCAATACTCCATACTGACTGACAATGCTTTGAACTACACTATGCATTGATACCAATATTAACTCTCTAAGAAGTCGTGTCCAATAATGGCAGGCAAATTAAATGAGTTATTGATTCTGCCGCATCCGGTACCATTTGTATAATTCAAGAATCTACATAATCTAGTCTCAATTCCAAAGAATTTTTAAAATATTATATAGTTTTACTTTTTAAAGACTTTTCACGTTCAAAACAATTTTGTTCTGCAATAAACTATTGAACCCACACAAAAATCACATCATTTTTTAACCACCAACCAGCTGACCACCCAAACTATTGTATTTCAACTTCAAATTTCCTAAGAAGTTGCCACTTTGTGACAATTATTTAGAGCAGAGAGCAAACGTAGCAAGGTTGTCTTTATCAACTCATTAGTAACTGCAACACTTTTTACATTCTTTTTCCAATTTTTTTAGGTCTTTTGTAGGATATCTTTAGGGGGCCGCATGCAAATACATTAGTCTCTACTCAAATTACTTCCAATCACTGGTGAGCTTACTTTCCATGAGCAAGTGCAAAGATCGAATTAACTACCCACAAACTGGTCATGCATGAAAGTCGTCATTTTCGTAATATTGACAAGAAATTACCCAGAATTCTCAGCTATAAAACCACTTCCGTTATTTTTGTCTGCTAGAGGAATGCATTTATGCTTGCGTCCCGCAAATAATACCGACGTCTGCATCGCGCAATATTACACCAATTCTCCTGTTCTTCCAGTTGAATTCTTTAGTAGACTCTATCAAATTCCTCTTCTCCGCGTAAACCGAAAACATGATCGAAGTCTTCAAGGTCCGACATCTTGGATAAAGCAGCAAGGTACGCGGAAAGGTTTCAAACTACATCGGTTCCCATCGGGTTGCTCACGATTCATTTCTCTGGTAAGTCACCTCGCCAGGTAGCTTAGGAATTTCAACAATTATAGCATGAACAGATTTTTGAGTATGCAAAAACGTATTTGGATGCAACTTTCTCAGCAGAGTACAGGCAGAGAATGACTTTTATGGTCTAATGCATTCATAGATTCGTGCCTAGGTCTCTTTAAAGGTCTTTTATAGGTATATTATAAGTTAAGGTAGAATTTTTTATCACTCACCTCATAATATGAGGTGAGTGATAAAAAATTCTACCTTAATGAATATACCTCGTAGTGAGCATTCCTAAAATAAGTAATGATATTATAGGTCCTGAATTTCTGAGCCCTAGTCATCATGAACAGGTTTACAATGTGTTAACACATCTTCCTGTGACCAATATTCTACACTTGCATCCTTTTTGCCCTAATATCTCCTTCCCAGTCCTGGTCCTGCAATCCTTTACCACTCATCACTTTCTTTATCTTCTGCAACCACATTTTTCTTTGGTCTGCCTCTACTTCTTCTTCCCACTGGTATCCTATCCAAAACTCTTCTTTGTAATATTTCATACAAGGAATAAAAACATTGCTCGTTCATTCATTTTGATAATTTCCTGATTATTGAGGGTTTTCTCCAACCAATGCTACTAATTATATGAGTTTTAAAAATACGTAAATGACTACGGACTTACAGATTATCAGTTTGTAACAAACATTCACAAATTTCCCTTAATTAAAGTTCTCCATCATTCTCTGTCCTCTGTGTCTTCATCCATTACACCAAATTCCTCATTCAATTCTAAATGTTATTCTTCCAGGTTATTCTTGGTCTTCCTTTTCTGCTCCTTCTTTAAATTTTCCATGTGTAGAGAGCCTTTTGTAGTCTTCCATCCTGCTTTCTTCGCATGTGTCCATACCATTTTAACCTTCTGTGTACAATCTCATCCACTATACCTCTTTCTGCATTCATCCATTTTCTAATTTCTGTATTTCTAATTATTTCTGAACAAGATTTTCTGGCAGCTGTTCTCCAAAAATCCATTTCAACTGCTGTAAAAACATTATATATTTTTAAAATGTATGCCAGTTCTAACATGTGTGAATTAATAAAACACAAGATAAGATAGCTGACAGGACTCAATTACAAAGACAGTAGTGGCAACGTGTGATGTCTAGGATGGGTGTGTGGTTTAATTTAAAATATAAAGACTGTTAAAGACAGATACATTTTACATGGCCGTACCATCTTATTCGACATCCTGTACTCTCCAGATTTAAGGATTGTTTTATGTCTTAATAAGTATCATGTGTTGCAGATGAGAATGGGATGGCTGTGAGACGAATGCAGCCAGGTTGTCGCAAGTTTTCAGGACCATCTCATAATGCTGGTGGCCAGCAAACTCAGGGACAGGGTTCAATGCCAAACTGGAGTGAATTTTTGCCACCACCTCCAGAACACCCTCCTCCCTCCAACGTCAGCAGCGAGAGTGGCCGTCTTCTTGTGCCAGTAAGTGTTGTAAATGATTAATTTAATTTTGTTTTTAAATTAAAAAATAGGGGAAAGTATTCATCACCAGTGCTTTTTAATATAAGTAAGGTGAGTCTGTTACATCTTACCTCATAAAAAATTGAGTTCTTTTGGACATAATTAAGATATTTGGTCTGTATATTCTTACTTCTTATTGTTCCTTTTGTTGAACATATATTTCAAAGCTTCTGAGCCCCATATTTAGTGATTACAGACTGATTTTTCTGAAGTTGTCGGCCCTGATTATTTTTGACATCTTCATATCATCTTCAGCTTGTCCAGACTGTTAATTTTACATTGTCCTGGATGTTGACTCCCACTCCATCTTTTGGTGGACCGAAGTACCTATAAATAAAATTCCTCTCCCCAACACCGCTACACTGGCAGGATGATTATCTACCTCTGTGCTTAACACATGTGGATGTGAAGCCAGTAATCGGCTGGTAGGCCAAGGGCCTTCTAGGCCTGTCGCACTTCGGAGTTTTTTTTATAAGAAATGGATATTACTTAATAAACTAAGGAAGTGCAGGAGGGAGAACGGGATCATGTGACATTGCTAATTTTGTTCTTGAGCTTCAAGTGAGAAAGATATCTAGTCAGAAAGTTGGCAAATTGATCTAGACATTCTATGGACAAACTATACTTCAAATTACTTATTTTAGCAATTCTCACTATGCAGAAACTATATTCCGAAACTAGTTTATAGTCAAATAAGAAGAATTTTATGAGGTGAGTGATAAAAAATTGTACCTTAATAACTTCATATACTTCAAATCTCTGTTCGAGTATAAGATTTTTCTCTTTTCCATTTATTACAACTGGAACTTGTGTTTGACTTTCCAGTTTGCTTTGCAGCTGCCCAGCTCTAATCCAAATCCAGCAAGTTCTGGTAATAGGGGAGTGTCTCCTAACTTCCATCCTCACGGCCAAGGCTTCAACCCCAACAGCCCGTTGCTGGGGAAGCGCAGCAGTTGCTCAAGAGAAGGTACTCCATTGAGCCATACGGCTGAAGGAGCCACTGGTAAGCAAAATTCCAAATTCTGTAATTTAAAATGATGTTTGTGTATGTGTCTAATGCTTGGGATTTAATAATACAATTATTGTCCTTATTGCTCCCCAATATTTTGCATTTTGATCTTGTTAACTCTTGAGATTTGCAGATATAGCCAGATTATTAATGTACAAGGCTATTCAGAAAGAAGGAACAGACTTCAAAAATGTATTTCTTCCAAACTACAAAAAATAGAAACACAATTCCAACATTCCTAGAAAGAGGAAAGTTTGAAGTTCCGATCATGGCCGCAATGACGCTGTTGCTTGAAGTTGAGATCACAGTTGGATTGGAAGAGGAGGAGCTGGTGGCCTCCCAGTTCACCATACCTAATCCTGCATGATTTTTATTTGTGGAGTTACGTTAAAGATTGTGTTTTTATCCTATGCCTGACACTTTTGAAAATCTGCAATATCGAATTGTTGAAGCTGTGAATTTGATAACTTAGAGACCAGCTGATTCATGTGTGGTAAGAAATGAGTCACCATTTTGATTATATTTGAAGAGAAAAATTTTTGCCTAGACTGAGATTCGAACCCGGGACCTTTGGCTTTCCATGCCAAATGCTCTACCAAACTGAGCTACCGAGGCGAGTTGCGATCTAGATGCAAAGTTTTCTCTTATATACGTTGTAATTCCCTCGTGCCAAATGCTTTGAAACCTTTGTTAAGAATGTCTTCTAAGAAGCTGCCATTTGCAAAGATGGAAACAAAGGTATCAAAGCATTTGGCGCGAGGGAATTACAACGTATATAAGAGAAAAATTTGTGTTTAGATTGCAACTCACCTCGGTAGCTCAGTTGATAGAGCATTTGGTCTGGAAAGCCAAAGGTCCCAGGTTCGAATCTCGGTCTAGGTGAAAATTTTTCTCTTCAAATATAATTTATCCTTCCGTGAGAAGTGTTAAATTAATAATAAAAACATCACCATTTTGATATTTGTCATGCAACACATGGTGCTCATATTGAATGCATAAATGGTGAAATTTGAACTTTTCTCTTTCCAGGAACGTTGAAATTATGTTCCTATTTTTTGTAGTTTGGGAGAAATAAATGTTTGAAGTCTATTATGATGATCTTGTAGAAGATTTCTGGGCTGTTGGCCATGGTCTTGAGGCTTGTAGTTCCCCGACGTTTCGCCAGAGACTGCGTCCGGCATCCTCAAGGGTTGTCTTGAGACTGGCAATTTTGTCGACTACCTGCCCTATTTATACATTTATCCGCGACGTGTTCTCTGCGCGGTCCGTTACTTCGTAAATTGTATATGCCTTCTGGTTGTAAATTGTATCTGCCTTCTGGTTGGTTTCTTAAAAAAGGCAAATGTAAACCCTTACAAGAACAATTTACTAGAACATCAGACAACAACCTCATTGGTGCAATAGAAGACCCTAATGCTAACCAACCAGAAGGCAGATACAATTTATGAAGTAAAGGAAAAAAGGACTGTAATCGGGTTTTAAGGTTTTAATGTGTCCAAGGATATGGGTTCATGGACAGTTGTGCTCCGGACTAGATGGGTTCAGGTTCTGGTAGAACAATGGACTAAAATCTCGGGAATCCGTGAGGAAAGGATGTTCACTTAGGGAAAAAACAGTAGGCGATGCACTTTTATTGTCACTTGAATTACATTCGTCGTATTGAACGACGAGTTTGACGAGAAGGCTGTTGGTGGGTCAGAACTAATAATGGTTATAACACTCAACCAAGCGATGTAACTTATACCGGCACATTCGCCAGTCGCGACTCTGCTCGCAACCGACTACTGAACTGCCTAACTAACTACTGCTGAACTGACTGTACTCTAACTAACTAACTGCTGAACTGACTGTACTGTACTGAACTGAACTGAACTGAACTGAACTGAACTGACACTAATTTTCGTTAAGTAAAAATATTTATTAATTCCGAGTGGGCCGGCATTAGTCCCTTCCACCAAAAGTCTTATCGTCTCACAAACAGTTTATATGTTATACTAATTTTGATTGGTAAATTTTACCTTAAGGGCGTTATCGTGGGTGTTAAACTTAGAAGTTTGTGGCCTCGTTCCCTCCCTTTAAATTAGTTGCCTCATCATATAAAATTTTCAGAGTTGACCAAATGGAGTGGTCCTTAAGGGCGCGGCTATCTACTGTCGGCATCTACCTTACGCCGCAAAGAAGTCACCCGCTGTTAACGACATGTACTAGTTGAAATTAGTTTGGGGATAACTCTTTCCACAAGTTACCTAGGGAAATCCAATTGCTTGTTTGTGACTTCCCAGCCTTTGTAATAAGTTTTTGGGCTTAACATTGTTATAGCAATTTGATAATAGTGCAGTCTTGTAAATCCTCTTAAGAAAGGAAACTGCAGACTTTTTCCCCATTGTATAAGGGCTTAAGGATCCATTGTATGATGTTTACTAATTTCGTTCGCTACAATAGCAAGGGTCCAGGGTCTATGACTGGCGCTAATTGCTTTATACTAATGTTTTATTTATTGCTTATTAAATTATTTTGTGGTAGGTTATATGATTTTAATTTTGTTACTATGGAATTCCTATTTTCATTACAATTCATTTGAATATAAATATGCCCTAAATCTGATGATAATTACGGGTTCATAAATTATTCACTTTGATGAAGGTACTTATTTTTCTGAAATAAGAGGCTGAGCGAATGACTTTTCACAGAAGTAACGGACCGTGCAGAGAACACGTCGCGGATAAATAGGGCAGGTAGTCGACAAAATTGCCAGTCTCAAGACAACTCTTGAGAATGCCGGATGCAGTCTCTGGAGAAACGTCGGGGAACTACAAGCCCTCAAGACCACGGCCAACAGCCCGGAAATCTTCTACAAGATCATGATAATAACTCCGGCCGTGAAAGCCTAAGTCAATATATGTTTGAAGTGTGTTCATTCTTTCTGAATAGCCCTGGATTTGGTAGGAGATTATTAGAGTAAAGATTATATTTATATAATAAAGATTATAAAGATGATATCATCCTTTTACTTGTCTTAGGAACCGCATCTCTGCCGTCTGTATTCTATCCTTCTGTCTTTTCACTGGAGCCCAAGTTTCACATCCATACAATATTGTGGGAACCGCCATAACATTATATTTCCATGAAGCTTCTCAGTAAGATAAATGTCTCCTGGAAGCATTATGAGCGCTTCGCAGGACAAGGATGGTGTAAGGGCTGCTTCCTCTGAGCCTCCAAACATGCTCCTCTGGGTATCCACCCCCCAAGAGAGGGCTGCTTCTTCCGCTCTTCAAGCCCTACAAGTTTAGCTGTGCTATTCCTTGTCGCCCTGTTGACCGTTGAAGACTTGACGAAGATGTGGCCGCCCAATATGGATACAGACGCCATTCCTTCGTTTGTGAGCTATACTTAGTTCCCCTCGCCTCTTACCCACCAGCAAGATTAACCTAAGTCAATCTTCCCCAGTAGAGTCATCTGGTTCATCGGGTACTAAGCCCCCCCACCACGTCAAGGTGATAGCTCCTGGGGGGATGTACAAGACTTGATAGAATAAGAAATGAGGATATAAGAGAAGAATTGAAAGTACAGCCTTTATTGGATAAAGTCACGAATTACAGACAGAAATGGATTGATCACATGGATGGAAGAGCAAGGAGAGATATCCATTGTTAGCCAGAAATTATCAAGCAAGAGGAAGGCGTGATGTTGGAAGACCTAGAAGACGTTGGGCTGATGCAATATGAAGTCGGAACGGGCAATTGCCTGATCCCTGGAGTGATGATGATGATGATGATGAAAGATGATATCATCAGCAGCAGTCAGCACTACGGGTCGTATGTTAGAACATTACTCTCTACTCAAATTACTTCCAATCACTAGTGAGCTGATTCACCGTGAGCAATTGCTGAGAACGAATTAACGGCCGACTTATCGGTGATGCACGAGTGTCGACGTTTTCGTAATATTGGCAACGAATTACCCAGAATTCTCAGCGATAAAACCACTTCCGTTATTTTCGTCTGCTATAGAGGAATGCATTTATGCTTGCATCCCGCAAATAATACCGTATACAAACACATCTGCTACACGCAATATTACGCCGATTCTCCTGTTCTTCCAGTTGAATTCTTTGGTAGACTCTATCAAATTCCTCTTCTCCGTGTATACCGAAAACATGATCGAAGTCTTGAAGGTCCGACATCTTGGATAAATGTTGGATAAAGCAGCAAAGTACATCGATTACCATCGGTTCCCTTCGGGATTTTAATTTGAGTTGCTCATGTAAGGTACCTTCGCAGGTAGCTTACAAATTTAACCAATTATTATCGCATGAACAGATTTCTGAGTAAGCAAAATCGTATTAGCATACAACTTGCTCAGCAGAGAAGGCATTTTACTGTCTAATGCGTCCAAACATGCGACCCTACAACCTGATTCCTCAGAACCCTCTTCCAAGCATCTCTGTCTCTAGCAACCAACCACCATTCTTCGATTCTCAGCTTCCTCATATCCTTATAATGTCATCATCGTCATCCATACAAGTATTAGGCCATGTAGCTTGTTACGGTCTCAATGAGGAATTTTCCATCCAGCACTTTTTTGGACATCCGAGTGATCTTTTGCCTTGGGGGCAGTAGCGAAGTATGGCTTTTGGAATTCTATGAGAATGGCATTCGTTGAAGATGGGCTTTCCAGTTGTTTTGGTAGTTTTGTATATGGTGAAGAAGATTGTTTTGGATGATGACATTTTAGAACGAGTAAATTAATTTAATTATTTGGGTTATAATTTAACATTTCAAGATATTATATTTGAAAAGAAAAATATACGCCTAGACTGGGGTTTGAACCCAGGACCTTTGACTTTCTATGTCAATGCTCTTCCATCTGAGCCACCTAGGCCTCCAATCTAAACGCGTATTTTTCTCTTACACATAGTTAATTCCCTAACCCTAAATGCTACGAGCCGTTGCTACGATTTTTGCAAATGGCAGCTTCTTTGTTAAGAAGACTTTTTATTGGGAATTTAAACATTACTTATAAAGCCAGTAGTGCTTCTTTCAATGTTAATATTATTCGTTTTTAAACACCTTAATGATGGACAAATTATATTTGAAAAGAAAAATATACGTCTAGACTGGGGTTTGAACCCAAGACCTTTGACTTTCTATGTCAATACTCTTCCATCTGAGCCACCTAGGCCTCCAATCTAAATGCGTATTTTTCTCTTACACATAGTTAGGGAATTAACTATGTGTAAGAGAAGTTTAGATTGGAGGCCTAGGTGGCTCAGATGGAAGAGCATTGACATAGAAAGTCAAAGGTCCTGGGTTCAAACCCCAGTCTAGGCGTATATTTTTCTTTTCAAATATAATTTGTCCATCATTAAGGTGTTTAAAAACGAATAATATTAACATTTCAAGATATATCAAAGAAAATCACAAATTTTACAAAAACAACAGGAATAATTAACAGTATAATGAAACCATCTTTAGTACAGAAGAACACAAGATTACGGCTTTATAAGGTTCTCGCAAGACCAGTATTAACATATGGTAGTGAAGCATGGACAATACAAAGAAGAGATGAAAGCCAAATAACAGCAAATGAGATGCGATTTATGCACCGTACAGCAGGCTACACAAAGTGGGACCATAAAAGAAATGAGGAAATTATGGAAGAGTTTGGATGTAGAACCCATTTTTCACTATATACAAAACTACCAGAACAAGTGGAAAGCCTATCTTCAATGAATGCCGTCTCATAGAATTCCAAAAGCCATACTTCGCTACTGCCCCCAAGGCAAAAGATCGCTGGGACGTCCAAAAAAGCGCAGGATGGAAAATTCCTCTTTGAGACCGTAACAGACCACACGGCTAATACTTGCATAGATGATGATGATTATTATGACATTACATTATAAAGCCAATATACTTTTGTATTGATGTAGACTTTAACGACCGGAGTTGCTATGATGATCTTGGAAGATTTTCGGGTTGTAGGCCATGGTTATGAGGCTTGTAGTTCCCCGACGTTTCGCCAGAGACTGCATCTGGCATCCTCAAGGGTCTCTGGTGAAACATCGGGGAACTACAAGCCTCACGACCATGGCCTACAACCCGAAAATCTTCAAGATCATCATACCAATATACTTTTCTCTTCAAATATGAAGAAGTAAGATAGTAAGATCTTCATTATGCCCCACGTTGTGGGCGCAATTTTGAAGAAGTAATTCTTTTCCCATATTGTGGCAATGTTTTGAAGCAGCTAACTCTCTTCATGCCCGATGTTGTAGTAATATTTTGAAGGATTAGTGTCCCAAAAAGAATTACTGGTTCAGGTTGGGTTTTATTTTCGGTAGAGCTGGATTCTTTTCTTAGGGTCGGAAGTTGGTACACAGGATAGGAAAACACTTCACAATCACTGAAAACTGTTTCTTGTAGAAATAATTGTAAATTTATTTACTATTTAATTTCCCAGCAGATCAAGTAAATATAGGTGGTATTATTCTTCACCGTCAATTAAAATTAAATTATTTTCTTTTCTTTTCTTGAATCAACTATTCTTCTGGTATTAAATATCACATTTTATCAGGAGAGCTGTTATTGCTTCTATCCTTGATGAAAGTTGTATGCTGAATGACTAGTGTAATTCTGTTATAATTTTAAAGAACATTATTACATCACATGATGTTATATTTTAAATTCTATTGGTTAATATAATGTTTAAATTTGATTTGTTAAATCAAAAAGTTAATTGTTTTAACACCCAATCAGAATTTAGTATACTTTTATTTAAAAATATGAAGTTAAGCAGGTGTTCTTATTACAGTTATAACAGAAAGCTTTATATTTCAGGCAACAATGACTTAAAACACAATTTTAAAAGCATTATTTAGAAAGACTTATGTAATACAATTTCATTAATTGTTACTGAGAAATTTTTATTCAACAATGAACAACAATTAATTATTTATATGTTTTTCTTTATTTAAGTTAAATTTAAATATTAAAAGAATTTTAAAGTACAAGATTATTACTTAAACTTTCATATTTATTATGATATTAAAATCCTGCTATAAATATAACTTATCCATTGAAATGAATGAATGAATGAATGAATAAATAAAAACATTGTTATAATTGTCATTGACAGGTCCTACACCTCCACTACCACCCGTACGAGGAGGTAGCAGCAGCTGTGGTAGTAACAATGGCTACTCTGCTAGTTGGGTGCCTCCCGGTGATACATCGCAGTACAATAACTATGCAGGTGACAATTCAGCTCGGTATGCATTGTTGCCACCTCAACAACATCCTCCTCCAGTGAGTATAAATGTTTTTCGGCATCTCAGACTGGTTGGATTTATGTTGTAAACCCTGGATGCCGATGTCAGCTCTCTCCGTGGTTGGCCAAAGAACCTTCACAAACGAGGTCACGTTCCGTCGGTATTTCGAAATTCATAACTCTGTTTTTTGTTCTTCTGAATAAAGATTTTTTCCCAAATAGTCAGCTCTTTTATTTTTTCTAACTGTTTTAATAATTTAGTGTCTGAATTTATATTATGTTTTTCAGACCAAATATGAGCAGCAACTGCAGATTTTTCTATTTCTCCATTTTTAATATTTGCAGTTAAAATCTGCAGTTGCTGCTCATGTTTGATCTGAAAAACACTAAATTATTAAAACAGTTAGAAAATACTAAAGAGCTGACTATTTGAGAAAAAATCTTTATTCAGAAGAACAAAAACAGAGTTATGAATTTTGAAATACTGACGGAATGTGACCTCGTTTGGAGGTTCTTTGGCCAACAACAGGAGGGAGCTGACATCCACATCCAGGGTTTACAACATAAATCCAACCAGTCTGGGCAAAATGCTGAAGATGATTGAAACATGTTCAAGAACAAATCAACACTAATATTGAGGTAAGATAAACAGACTCAAAATAATATAATTAAAAGAACCTCAAAATATTACTTAATAAAATAAAACATGGCTAAAGTTATTCTCCTACCTCCCACATATTGGGCACTTTCCCTCTGGTTTTTGTACAAGACATTTCACTGCCCCTCTTTCATTCCCCATTCATGTCACATGCCCTGCCCACCCCTGTCTGCAAAAAATAACTGTTTATTATATATGTGGTTTCCTATAAAGATCATTTATCTCACTGTTATGTGATCTCCATTCACGTGTCTGTTCATCTCTCTTTGGTCTAAAAATTTTCCTAAGAACTTTATTCTCAAATACTCATAATATTTTCTTCTCCCTTAAAGTAAGAGTCCATGTTTCATATCCATACAATATAACTGGTAGAATAGCAATTTTATATCATCATCTTAAGGCACTACAGCTTCAAAATTGAATGTTTTGGCCTTCTCAATAATCTTCCTCCGGACTCTTCCATCTGGCTGATTCATATTGAGACTTGAAAGCAAGGTTTGTTTTTACTGTGAAAGGGAGCTAACCTAATGCCAAACCCCCAACCTGTAGGGCCAGGTCCTTTGATTTCGGGGTTTCCATCCCCTAGACCAGTTGCTTTCACCACAGCTTAGAGAATGGTCTCCCCTTTAGATTTCCTCTCCCGCCTTTTGTGCTGTTATGAGAGACTCCTTCCCTTCTCTGCCACATCCACCTTTAGGTCCTCTTCTGGAGTCTTTGTCTGATCTCTATCCTTTATAATATAAAAATAAATATTAATTAATTAAATAAAAATAAAACTTAGTTTTATTTGATTTTCATATTTATTAAGATATAATTCAGTGACAGCTGTTTCGGTGCACTGTACCTTCTTCAGACATGTTAACAAATTATGAATTGAGTTTATAGTACATATCTATTGATCTAAGCAACAATACAACAATATTTAATTTTAGGAAGTTATATTTTGAGGTTATTTTAATTATATTATTTTTGGTCTGGACATCTTACCTCAATATTAATGTTGATTTGTTCTTGGACATGTTTCAAAACAATTCTCTGTTTTATCTTCAGCTTTCCCAGAGTCTGGGAAAGCTGAAGATAAAACAGAGAATTGTTTTGAAACATGTCCAAGAACAAATCAACATTAATATTGAGGTAAGATGTCCAGACCAAAAATAATATAATACAACAATAATTTATTTAATTTTTTTTTTAATTTAACATAGGCTTAGATCAGTTGATATGTACACTAAACTCAGTTCATAATTTGTTAACATGTCTGAAGAAGGTACAGTGTACCGAAACAGCTGTCACTGAATTATATCTTAATAATATGAAAATCAAATAAAACTAAGTTTTATTTTTGTTTAATTAATGAATATGGATTTTCATCAAGTAAACACCAACTCAATTGATTAAAAATAAATATATTATATTTTCAGTTTAATGTTATTTTAGAGAAGTTGGGACGACAAGAGTCCATGTAATACATAACAGCACACCTTTCCAGAATTGAGCCTGTGTTTAATTTATTTGTGCATCTCATTTCTGTTTGTAATTATTGATCTTAGGTATTTGAATTCAGCCATTTCTTCAAAATTTCCCTAATTTGTCATTAACTGCCCATCCTTTGTGATATATTATGCAAAATATTAATTTTACAGGTTCCAAGTTTTCCTCTTGGATTTGGCAGTAGTGCCAACTCGACAGGAGGAAGCAGCGCACACTCGAATCCGTACCATCCTTATTCAATACAGCAGCCACAACAGTCCCAGCAGGGCTGCCAACATACATATGCTAGTAACGAATTTCAACAGACTCCAGGTAATACTTGATATACATTTCAATTTTTACAAAAATTTAAACCTGAAATTAATTCTAATTGTTGATACAAGAACAAAAACAGAAAAAAAAAAAAAATTTAAAAATCAGTCCAAACAATATTTGGCATAATCACCCCTAGAAGTCTATAATATTTATTCTAAAACACAAGACACATGATACCAGCCCATTGTGTTTCGATCTTCAAACTTGTTTTACATCAAAATGGTACATTTCCAGACATGGGTTCCTCATCAAAACTTTATCTACTAAGTCCCCTCTACAACCCCTAGAAGTCTGTAACAGGAATTATGAATCACTCTGTATAATTAATATAATACATTTGGGAATTTTTACATTATGAGGTTTTCTTAATAAGAATCAAATGAATCGTGAATTCTTCTTACCTCATACATCTATGTTTTTAACACAGAACTGCAGTATCGGGAAATACATCATTCCCATCGTCAGCTGTTTTCATGACTGAATTGAAAAAGAAGCAAAACTTTTGAATCATCTATCTAAACCTTTGGAATTAATAGTTTGGGAAAAGATATACATTAAAAAAAAACATACTAGAACCATGAACTTCGAGGTTCCAGATGAACCAAGTTTGATTACAAAGTTCTTCAAAAGTACACCAGATGGCAGTTTAGAAAATTATTGGCATAATAAAAAATTGACAGTCGTGAAAACAGCTGATGATGGGAATGATATATTTCCCAATACTGCAGTTCTGTGTTTAAAAAAACATAAATGTATGAGGTAAGAAGAATTCATGATTCATTTGATTCTTTTTGTAAAAAAAAACTATAATTTTAATTATGAAAATCAAATTCAATTGGGATACTGGAATCGTGTTATCTTTGTTTATTTTTATAATCTTTATTATTTATGTTGCTTTCTTTTTTCCACATGTAGGAAGTCAACTTGTATCAAATAGATATTATGAAGAAGAAATGAAATATCAAGAAATTATAAATGAGAAAAAAAAATGTGTAAAAACTTGCTATAAAAATAAAAGTTTTGATTTTATATTCTGGAATTGAAATAACATTTCCACCTGTTAACAATGATATTCATGGTTTTTTTACTTTATTTAGATCTTCATAATCCCTGTTTTCCCATTCTTTGGTTTGATTCTAATTCAAGAAGACTTTACAATGCGTTTGGAAGGAGACCTAGATGGTAGAGCATAAACATATAAAGCTAAAGATCCTATCGATGTTTTTATTGTTAATTTCATACATCTCAATGATGGATAAATCATATTTAAAGAGAAAAATTATACGCTCAGACCGGGACTTGAACCCGGGACTCTTGGCCCGGGTTCAAGTCCCGGTCTGAGCGTATAATTTTTCTCTTTAAATATGATTTATCCATCATTGAGATGTATGAAATTAATAATAAAAACATCGAAAATAGCCGTACTGGCATTTATAATGTAATGTATAATTCCCGAATATGTCTTCTTAATATAGGAGCCACCATTTGCAAAGATCGAAGCAAAGGCTTCAAAGCATTTGGTGGGCGGGAATTACAACGTATATAGAGAAAGATTTGCGTTTAGATCGGTACTTGCTCAGGTAGCTCAAATGGTAGAGCACTTGGACTAGAAAACCAAGGGTCCCGGGTTCAAGTCCCGGTCTGAGCATATAATTTTTCTCTTTAAATATGATTTATCTAAAGATCCTATGTTCAAACCCCAGTCCAGGCATAAATTTTTCTTAAAAACTAATAAATTGTGATAAATTATATTTGAAAAAATTGTGAGTTGTAAATCTCACCTCATAATAAGAATTCACGATTCATTTAATTCTTAGTTGAATGCAGGCTTTCACGGCCGGTAATCGTAATGTTGAGTGATTCCGGGTTATGTGGCCGTGGTCCATAGTTGGTGTTGATACCAGACGTTTCGCCCTCAACTGCGGAGGGCATCTTCAGTGGCGAGTGCTTCTATGCGTGTTTCCTGGTCGGAAGATCTACTTAGAATGAGCGCTGTGGACGTAGAGGACGTTGTATTAGTGGGGGGTGCAGGGTGAGTGGGCGTGGCTCTTGCTGATTGGCTAATAGTCGTCTCCTTGTTGTCACTGGTGTTAATGCATTTATTTTCTAGTGTATGAAACCAGGCCTTAGACAGTTTGATACCTTCTTCTTTTCTGTTAATATTTCCCTTATGCTTGTGTATTTCTATAGCCTCTATACCGAGAGGCTATAGAAATACACAAGCATAAGGGAAATATTAACAGAAAAGAAGAAGGTATATACCGAGAGGCTATAGAAATACACAAGCATAAGGGAAATATTAACAGAAAAGAAGAAGGTATCAAACTGTCTAAGGCCTGGTTTCATACACTAGAAAATAAATGCATTAACACCAGTGACAACAAGGAGACGACTATTAGCCAATCAGCAAGAGCCACGCCCACTCACCCTGCACCCCCCACTAATACAACGTCCTCTACGTCCACAGCGCTCATTCTAAGTAGATCTTCCGACCAGGAAACACGCATAGAAGCACTCGCCACTGAAGATGCCCTCCGCAGTTGAGGGCGAAACGTCTGGTATCAACACCAACTATGGACCACGGCCACATAACCCGGAATCACTCAACATCATTTAATTCTTATTAATAAAATTTCAGAATGTTAAAAATTCCCAAATTTATTATATAAATCTCACCTCATGATTTTAAAGCGTGGAACTGCAGATCAGAGAGTATGAGGTAAGATTTTCACAGCTCAATATTTATTAGTTTTTAACTTGAAAACCTCATAATGTTATTTCCCAGTATTAATATAAAAGTAAATTATTCTCTTTTAAATTTAATGTATACTTTCCGTCTCTGCCCGTGGGAAGTTTACTAATCTGTAGATTAGAGTATTGAAACCTCATAGTGTTACTTCCTACAAATTTTAAAAAGAGATATACATTCCATAAACCAGCAAAATCAGATTGTTGATTGAATTTCTGAGGAATTCGCTTAATTTGCAAAGTTCGTGCATGATGAATGTTTATTATTAAATCATGACACTAACTAACTCACTGGCTCTAACGAACCTGTAGGATCATAGCAGCGTGTACATAAGCTCTCCATACATCACCATCATGAGCCAATGTTATCCAATAAACCCCTGTATAATCTACTTCCCTCAAATTATGGATAATGTTATCCTTCCATCTCATTCTTGGTCTACCAACAGGGCGTTTTCCCTCTGGTTTTACTACAAGAAGCTTCCAAGCACCTATATTGAATTTTTATAGAAATAAATCACTGTGAGGTTTAATTTAAGATAAATTAAAATGTTTCCTACCTCACCTCATAATTAATCTTCTAAGTAGATCGCGATTTCGGATTCATAACGAACCCATCCTCAGTACCATTTAGTCGACTGATGTTATGTTGATCGGAAGAACCACTTCTTCTTTATTCAAACCTCTGGATCAGGTCAGAATTCACGGGAATTTCTAAGTTCATAAGTTTTTCTTTGTTTTTCTGAATGTGGATATTTTCCCAAACCATGAGTTCCTTTTGTTCCTCTTTCATCCCCCATACATGCCACATGTCCTGTCCATTGCAGTCTATGAGACTTGACTGTTATTATTATTTTTGGCATCACTGGGCCGTCCTATGAAACGCTGTAGGAAAAATTTTCTATAGGATCGTAACATGCCTTGGGCTACTAGTTGGAAGGAAGAAGAAGAAGAAAGAATTATATCTGGCTTCCTATACACATCATGTAGCTCACTATCATGTAGTTTTCTCCATTCACCTGTCTGTTCATCTCTTTTTGCCCAAAAATGTTCCTAAGAACCTTATATGACACACATAAATTGTTAAATTCATGTTATATTTCAGGCTACAATGCAATGGATCGAGGGATCCAGTCATCGCTTCCAAGTCTTGCTGGCGAGTCTCTAGCAGCAAGACTACATCAGCAAGGAGTGCCTGTAGATATGGGTGAGTTCTGATTGCAATAAAAATTAATAAATTGGATGAGTCTGTTTGTCTTACCTCATAAATTGTTGTGTTCTTTTGGACATGATTCAATATTAATAAATGAGTTCGAGAAAATGTTTTTTTTTATCTCACCTCATAAAGTTCCATGTTTTTACAATACCAGTTTCTAAGGCCTTTGCCTTCATCATCAGTCAAACTACAGCTGTTCAAATTATTCTCACCGGGAACTTCAGTATTCATGGTTCCATATTTATTCTTCTGAATATATATATATATATATATATTTTCCCAAACTGTTCACTCCAAAGGC
This sequence comes from Diploptera punctata, assembly GCA_030220185.1. Classification (NCBI taxonomy): domain Eukaryota; kingdom Metazoa; phylum Arthropoda; class Insecta; order Blattodea; family Blaberidae; genus Diploptera; species Diploptera punctata. Next base: position 887,666 of record JASPKZ010006847.1, read on the forward strand.
TTCTCTAAGGGTCATATCTATGAATTAGACCGTAAAAATCGTTCTCTGCTGAAAAAGTTGCATCCAAAGACGTTTTTGCTTACTCAAAAATCTGTTCATGCGATAATAATTGTCGAAATTCCTAAGCTACCTGGCGAGGTGACTTTGCAGAGAACAAATCATGAGCAACCCGATGGGAACCGATGGTAACCAATGTAGTTTGAAACCTTGCCGCGTACCTTGCTGCTTTATCCAAGATGTTGGACCTTGAAGGCTTTGATCATGTTTTCAGTATACGTGGAGAAGAGGAATTTGATAGTCTACCAAAGAATTCATCTGGAAGAACAGGAGAATCAGCGTAATATCGCGCGATGCAGACGTCGTCGTAACCAGTTTTATTTGCGGGACGCAAGCGTAAATGCATTCCTCTAGCAGACGAAAATAATGGAAGTGGTTTTATCGCTGAGAATTCTGTGTAATTTCTTGTCAATATTACAAAAAAAACTCACTTTCATGCATGAGCAGTCCAGCGACTCGCTAATTCGAACTTTGCACGTGCTCACAGAAAACTCTGCTCACCAGAGACTAATATATTTGCATGCGGCCCTAAGGGTCATATGCAAATACATTACTCTCTACTCAAATTACTTCCAATCACTGGTGAGCTGAGATCGAATTAACAGCCGCCTTAACCGGTCATGCATGAATGTTGACGTTTTCGTAATATTGGCAACGAATTACCCAGAATTCTCAGCGATAAAACCACTTCCGTTATTTTCGTCTGCTATAGAGGAATGCATTTATGCTTGCATCCCGCAAATAATACCGTATACAAACACGTCTGCGACGTGCAATATTACGCCGATTCTCCTGTTCTTCCAGTTGAATTCTTTGGTAGACTCTATCAAATTCCTCTTCTCCGCGTATACCGAAAACATGATCGAAGTCTTCAAGGTCCGACATCTTGGGTAAGTTTCAAACTACATCGGTTACCATCGGTTCCCTTCGGGATTTTCACATAAGTTTATATCTTGAGCTACGATCTTAAGGTACCTTGTCAGGTAGCTTTAGAATTATTACCGCGTGAATAGATTTCTGAGTAAGAAAAATGTGTTTGAATAAAACTTTATCAGCAGAGAACGCCTTTTATTGTTTAATGCATTCAAACATTCGACCCTAAATGTTTCAAAATTTTAGTTTCTCTTCCAATTATATGATTCTCTAGCAAACTATGAGCTGCAATTGCTGATTGTTCAGTTTCATCAATTACAGCTTATAGTTTCCTAGAGAATCACATAATTCAAAAAGGAAACTAAACTTTTGAAACATTTAGTGAAGCCTTTGGAATTAACAGTTTGGGAAAAGATATAAATTCAGAAGAACGAATATAGATCCATGAATTTTGAAGTTCCCGGTGAGCAAAATTTAATCTCAAAGTTCATAAAATTGGCACCAGATGGCAACTAAGAAGATGGTGATAATGGCAAAATTTCAACAGTTGGAGTTTGACTGATGATGAAGGCAAAGACCTTTGAAACCAATATCATGAAAACATGTAACTTTATGAGGTGAGATGTAAAAACATTTTATCCAACTCATCAATTATAAATTGAAAATTATCTCATAGTGTTACTTCCCACTGTAATTCTGATTTTTAAAAAAATATATTGAAATATGTCCAAAAGAATTCAACTTTTGTGAGGTAAGTTGAAACAGACTCACCTTATTTATCAAGGGCCGCATGCAAATACGTTAGTCTCTGGTGAGTTGAGTTTTCCATGAGCACGTGGAAAGTTCAAATTAGCGAGTCGCTGACTGGTCATGCATGAAAGTAGTTTTTTTTTGTAATATTGGCAAGAAATTACCCAGAATTCTCAGCGATAAAACCACTTCTGTTATTTTCGCCTGCTAGAGTAACGCATTTATGCTTGCGTCCCGCAAATAAAACCGTATACGACGACATCTGCATCATGCAATATTATGCTGATTCTCCTTTTCTTCCAGTTGAATTCTTTGGTAGACTCTTATCAAATTCCTCTTCTTCGCATATACTGAAAACATGACCGAAGTCTTCAAGGTCCGACGTCTTGGATAAAGCAGCAAGGTTTCAAAGTACATCAGTTCCCATCTGGTTGCTCACGATTCGTTCTCTGCAAAGTCACCTCGCCAGGTAGCTTAGGAATTTTGACAATTATTATCGCATGAACAGGTTTTTGAGTATGCAAAAACGTCTTTGGATGCAACTTTCTCAGCACAGTACAAGCTGAGAACGACTTTTACGGTCTAATGCGTTCATAGATATGACCCTAAGAGGAACCTCATATTGTTACTTCCTGTTGTAATTTATTATTAAATGAAAAGTGTTTCCATCCATTTGATTCTGCTTTTCTCGACGTTTATCATAAGTAATATTACAAATGATTCCCAAATCATTGATAAATTCACTTGTCACTTTGTGACTCATATATTTATCTAGAGGATTTGGAAATCAAGAGTGGCATTTGTTAGGACTATTTCATAAATAAAATTAAGCTGTTTACTCAAAAATCATTATTTAATGTAAAAGTCAATGTTTGAAAATAAATCACAAATGTGTGGTTATGTTTAATTTTTTTTTATCCACTGCAACTTGATCATGTTATTTATTGCCAAATATGATCGCAATCAGTGATAACCCACTGGATCGCAATATTATAAGAATCTGCCTTAGTGGAGAAAAAATTAAACACATCAAACTGTATATTATAACCAACTTTATAGGTTATTAATTTATTTTTTAGTAAACAACTCATTAAAATTATAATTTAAATACACAATTATTGGACACACAATTATCAAATGTGTAGTTCGAAGGAATTTGTTCATTATTTGCTATATTCAATGTATTTGTTGGAGAGTCAGTCATTACAAAATAATGCTCTGACCTTTTTTTTATCACAAAAGCAGGAGCTGGTAAAGATAATTTGATGAAAAATGAGTGAAACATGACTGTGATTGGTTGTAAAACAAAATTCATTGAGTCCCATTTGGGGCATGAGTTAAATAGTCTTTTTAACTTGTTCTTCCTATCTATATCTTGGCTGATTTCTTCTCTTCTCTACTGATCTAAATTCTATTCCTTGTCATGGTATCTGTCCAGTATTCATTCTTTATTTTGTGTGTCCATACCGTCTTCTTCTACTATTCTCCATTACTGACTTGTTTTTTGTAATTACTGATGAATGCAAAATGTCACTGAAATTTGTTGAGCAATGATATGTGATTTGAACAGGTCCTGCAGGAGAATGGGATGCTCCTGACTCCAGCAGCGACTGTGAACACAGGTGGCGGAGTCCTGGTGGTGGTGTGGGTGGTGGAGAAGGCTCTACGACAGCTGGTTCTTGGGATGAAGACCGTGCAAGTTGTTCTAGTGGAGATGCCAGCGACACCTGTTGTTCATGCAGCGAATCGAGCTGTCTTTACGCTGACACTGCCGAAGTAATCGCACAGCAACAGGCACAGGTAATTCTCAATACCAACGTTGTGTAATTTCAGCATTTTCATTTACAATATTGAGGATAACTAACTCACTGGCAATTTCGAACCCATGCCCACAAGGACTTAAACTCTCCATACATCCCTATTCTGAACTTTTTGATCATCCCCTGTATAATTCATCATCATCATTATATTTGGAGTAACAAGTCAGATCAAATCACAGCCTTCCTAAGAATTCTTCTCCAGACTTCTCTTGTTCTTGGCGACTGTCTACCAATTTTGAATGTTAAGTCTTTGGACATCTTCTAAAACTTCATGCATCCACCCACACTAATTCCTAGATAAATTCCAGTTGTACTGTACACAAACTTGTATAAGGTATTACTTGGCTGACTCTGTTGTGGGAACTGTGGTGCTACTTTTACCCGCCATGTAACTGAATTGTGTACAGTATAAACATTTATACAATAAATTTGGGAATTTTTAACATTATGAGGTTTAATTCATAAGAATTAAATGAATTGTGATTTCTTCTTACCTCATACTTCTATGTTTTTTTAAACACAGCACCGCAGTATCAGCGACCATTGTCACCATCCTCAGCTGTTTTCACGACTGTCAATTTTTTCTTTTGCCTGGCAGTTTGGATAATTATAGGCAAAAGAAAAAAATTGACAATCGTGAAAACAGCTGACGATGGTGACAATGGTCGCTGATACTGCAGTGCTGTGTTTAAAAAAACATAGAAGTATGAGGTAAGGAGAAATCACGATTCATTTAATTCTTATAAATAGAAACATTGTTCTTAGGTACAGCAAACTCCCGATTATCCGTACGCATATTATCCGGTTTGCAGATTATCTAGGCATGATTGATTCTTTTTACTGTATTTTTTTTAAACACTGTATTTTGTATTGTTATGAAAAAAATCTTTATTTTTAAACGTGCTGCTGTGAACTGCACTTAGAAACTAGCACAATAGAGTAACCTTCACTCACAACCCCCTCTCCTGATGTGTTTAACGGTACCAACCAACATTTTGAGAATACAATACAATTTCAGAAAATTCCATTGCGTGAGTCACTGAAAGTTTATTGTTACAGATTGAAACCACGGATATGCTGTGTCAGTGGATTTATCGCTGGTTAGTAGTGTGGTCATCTGTGGTACTAGTGTGGTCATCGGTGGTTACTAGTCAGTGATATCCCTACTAGTGTGGGAATCGCTGATTATTTGTCATCATTGGTTATAAGTGTGGATATCGGTGGTTACAAGTAAATGGTTGCAATGGCCATTTTGAATAACTGTCGTAACCAGAGAGGAAATAGTCCCACTTTTTTTTTCATATTTACAAGTAAAATAAAATAATGATAATTACAACTCGCACCTAAATACATTTAATATAACATTTTATGAATATTTTTTGCATTTAAGTATCGTTAAAGTGGGTAAATACATTTTTGAGCTCACGGCGCCAAATAACTTAATTGGATTATCCATGTTTTTCGATTTTCTGTGCATATCTCGGTCCCAATTATCACAGATAATTGGGAGTTTGCTGTAATATCATATTTTATGGGTAATAAGACTGAATACAACATAAAATCGTACCAGTAATTAGAAACTTCCTCCATTTCATATTTATTCATGACAAAAAATTATATATGGACCTACCTAATCAGATATTTACGCTTTTTCCATGTTGTCAATATATATCCTTTATGTACCATTTCGTTACGAGCAGAATTTATGCTCTGTGCTGACTCACCTTTAAATTCTGCTGTTATTTTCACCACATCCTCAATGGTTAATGAAGGATATTTTCACTAAACTATTTGAAAACATTCAAAATAATGTTTCACATCACTTTTCAAAGGTTTTCCTTTTTGATGCTTTAAAAATTGCATAGGAGAAGCACTATTTGAAATAATCAAAATTATTTATTTTATTTTAATGAATGAGTTGGAGAAAATGCTTTAACATCTCACCTCATAAAGTTGCGTGTCTTCAGGATACCGGTTTCAAAAGTACAGTATTACTTCCATCTTCAGTCAAACTCCAACTCAGATTTTGTTGAGTTGTTTCTTGACTCACCTCATACTTCTCATACAACTCAACAAAATTAAAATAAACTTCATAGTGTTATTTCCTACCTACATATCCAACTGAGATGTTTTCTGAATTGGAGTTTGACTGAAGATGGAAGTAATACTATACTTTTGAAACCGGTATAGTGAAGACACACAACTTCATGAGATGAGATGTTAAAGCATTTTCTCCAACTCATTCATTAATGTAAATACCTCATAGTGTTTCCTCCCACTGTAATTTTAATTAAAAACAAATTATTTATTTATTTATTTAATCTTTAAATATTCTCATCCATTAAAACACCACAAGTTTCAAAAAATTTTTAAAGATTTCAACATAAGGTTAGCACCCAAAAATGACTACAGCATCAGTAGACTGATTAGACCTAATAAGAATGAGAAAATTAAAGAAGAAAACAAATCAGGGATTTATCAAATTAAATGTGAAGAATGTGAGAAATTCTACATAGGAAAAACTAAAAGAAATTTGAAAACTAGAGTTAAAGAACATCTCAGGAATGTCAAGAAAGGGGAAGTAGAAAAATCTGCAGTTGCTGCCCATGCATGGTCTGAAAAACATCTTATCGAGAAAGAAGCAAAATTATTAAAACAAATAGAAAAACCAAAAGAACTTACTGTTTGGGAAAAGATCTACATTCAAAAGAGCGAAAAGAAGAAATTAATGAACTTTGAAATTCCCGGTGAGAATGACCTGGTTTCGAGGTTTTTCAGTCAGCCAATGGAAGGAGAGAAGGACAACTCTTCAAGACGACAGAACAACGGTCGTGATGATACTGAGGATGGAACAGAAACTATGTTCCGAAACTAGTTTATAATCAAATAAGAAGAACAATATGAGGTGAGTGATAAACATATTCTACCTTAATTCTAATTGTATATTTTAAGATTTTGCCATTTTCTTTCTTCCATGACTTATCCTTAATCTTGCAAAGGTCGTCAACAGATTGATCTGTCTGATTCATACGAGACTTGGTTTGAGACTTGAAAACAAATGTAAATTTTTCGTCCATATGCACAGTACACCATGCTATACAAAGTGGGACCATAAAAGAAATGAGGAAATTGTGGAAGAGAGGAGGTAGAACCCTTTCTCCACCATATACGAAACTACCAGAACAACTGGAAAGCCCATCTTCAACGAATGCCATCTCATAGAATCCCAAAAGCCATGCTTTGTTACTGCTCCCAAGACAAAAGATCACTGCAACGTCCAAAAAAGCATTGGATGGAAAATTCCTCTTTGAGACTATAACAGGCCACATGGCCTGTTGCATGGATGATGATGATGATGAAGATTTTGCCATATAACTTATATAAACATGTGCTAGATATGGTGAAATCAAATATTTCCTACCTCTCCTCATACAAATCTTTTAAGTAAATCGCAATTTCGAGACCATAACGGTCTCATCTTCAGTACTATTTTGATGAATGATGTTATGTCGATCAGATGAAACTCTTCTTCTTCCCACTGTTGGTGGACCGATGAACCTCTGGATCAGGTCAGAATTTGCGGGAATTTCAAAGTTCATAAGTTTTCCTTTGTTTTTCTGAATGTGGATCTTTTCCCAAATCATGAGTTCCTTTTCCACTTCTCCATTTTTGACATTTATAAGATGTTCTTTCACCCTTGTTTTCAAATTTCTTTTTGTTTTTCTAATATAAATTTTGTCATAATCCCTGCATTTGATCTGATAAATTCCTGATTTGTTTTCTTCTTCAATTCTTTCATTTTTATTGGTTTTGATTATCCTGTTAAGGCTGTATTTGTTCTTCAGTGCCAATATTATATTAAACTTTTTGAAAATTTTTTGAAACTTATGGTGTTTCAATGGATGGTAAGTGAATTTCTTGAATTATATTTTTTTCTGTTTCTTTTATAAGTGTGCTTTCATTAATTAATTTTTGTCTTTTAAACTTCATAGTGATTAATTCCTGTAAAAGTTAAATAAAAATATGTGCTAGATAATTATATTTTTAATGTTTTTATTTTCTGTATTACGAATGTTAGGTAGCAAACTACATTTTCTTATATTTGAAGAGAAACATTTTCGCCTAGACCGGGACTTGAATCCGGGACCTTTGGCTTGCCGGGCCAAATGCTCTACCAACTGAGCTACCGAGGCGAGTTACGATCTAGATGCAAATTTTTCTCTTATATACGTTGTAATTCCCTCTCACCAAATGCTTTTGAAACCATTGTTTCTATTAAGTTATGTAGATAGGAAATAACACTATGAGGTTCTTTAATATTGTTTATTTTTTATCATTTCACTCACCTCATACTTCATAATTTATAGCAGACCCAGGGTTTCTTCACGTAATTCGTGACATTGTCAATGCTGCGTCATGTTCACAACTTAGAGAGGGCAGCACCAGCGGGGTGAACCTAGTTGTGAACATGACGCAGCATTGACAATGTCACGAATTACGTGAAGAAACCCTGGGTCTGCTATAAATTATGAAGTATGAGGTGAGTGAAATGATAAAAAATAAACAACATTGTTTCTATCTTTGCAAATGGTGGCTTCCTAGTTAAGAAGACATTTATTGGGAATTTAACATTACTTTATAAAGCTAGTAAGGCTTCTAATGATGTTTTTTTTTATTATTAATTTAACATTTCTCAATGAAAGATAAATTATATTTGAAGAGAAAAATTTTTGCCTAGTCATTTTCTTCTTTGCTTAAAGGTAATGTTATTCAACCAGTGAAAATGAGTCATACATCTGGTTTGTTAACATTACAACTGGAACTTACTTTTGAAGAGCTGTTGGTTAATATTATTCTCCCATCTCAATCTTGACGACCTATTGCACTCTTCCCCCTAGTTTTCCTTCAAAAAGTTTACTCCGTTCTATTTCATTTATATTTTATTGATTTTATTTTTCTGTCTTTGTTTTAAATTTTTTGTTGATGATGTTATAAATGAATATTGTTAGATGGAGCAGAGATATGCCTTGTTGCAGTACCACTGCCTCTCTGCATTGCAGCAGCCGCAGATCTGTTCTCATATCGCTAACAACCGTCGGCATCTGAGGCGTCCGTATCACAAGCGTAACAGTGGCGGTGGTCCTGGTCGACCGGTGTCTCCATCGTACAGCACAGACTCGAACTACAGTTGTGCAAGACCACCACATGCCAGACCACCTCAGAGAGGGCAGCACCAGCGGGGTGAACCTAGTTCTCTGCACCAGACGCGTAGAGGTCAGTGCATTCTTTAAAACAGTAGTAGTAGTTCCTGTCACTCCTCTTGGATGCATAGAGCCCTTTGTGAAAACACGCCACCAGACTCTGTTTTCTTGCCAAATTCCTGACTTCATTCTAACTTCTTCCTTATTATTGCTTTTTTAGGAATTAACACTATGAGGTATTATTTAAGTAAAATGTTATCATCTCACCTCATATTCTTCTTCATAGATTAGTTTTGGATCGATCCTTCTTAGATTAGATTTAGATTAGATTTATTTAGCCTGGTGTAGTTAAGGCCATGTGGCCTTCTCTTCCACTCATCGGGACAAAAACATATATTTCATCAGAATATAACAATCTCAATTAACTCTAATGTTAAATACTAAATAAAACTTTGATCAAAAAGATAATTATATTACGATCTATAATGCAACCAGTTAATGTTAGTTAAAATTAAGACTAAAACTAATAATAAAATGTATACAAGCAAGACATATTAAATTGTCCCTGTCTAATATATGTAAAAAACAAAGAAAAATGAGAGATAGAAAACTAATTTTATGATTATATAATATTTAAAACAAAACAAAAAAAAATATTTGTTAATCTTAATATTATTTTCATAAATAATTAAATTTGTTAATTGTTAAAAGAATACTATCAGTGAGGTGTATAAGTTAGTTTGTTATTAAATAATTCTTTTGTTTGTTTTTGAAGGATGTTATAGTTTAACAGTCTCTGACATAGGGCGGAAGGGAATTCCATGTTTTGGTAAGTGAGACCGTAAAAGATAATGAATAATATGCAGTGTGATGAGGAGGGATATAAAGGACAATGTGCTGATGGGATCGAGTGTCGAGATTATGTGTGTCGGATAGTCTGATGCAGCAGCGTGATAAATAATTAGGCGATGATGTGTGAAGGTTCCATCAAAAATATTTTCATGACCGTTGTTATGTTGTCCTAAAAGCCACCTCCTGCTCCCTCTGTTTCCAGACTAAAGAACCTCAAAATCAAATAATTTTCTCCAGGAATTTCAAAGTTAATTTATTTCTCCTTTCTGGATTTTTTTAATTTAGATTTTTTTTTTCCAAACCATGAGTTCTTTGGGTTTTTCTATTTGTTTTAATAATTTGGCCTTTGTTTTGATTAGATGTTTTTCTGGTCCTTTTATCAGGCTTGAAAGCAATAGAATGTCCCACCAACTAGTTGCTAGCAAGGAGGTGGTAAGTCCAACGATGGGGTTGCCATCTTTAAGCATCTGGACCTGCTTCAATACTGCATTTACTCGGTATTAGTTGGAATGGTTATACCGCCATGACTCGGTCCCCAGAACCTCGTTTGTTAAAACAGGTTGCACCACGAGAAGGTGAGGTTTAGAATTGAGTAGGAGAGGTTATATGAGACCCTTCACTACTCCTTGCATCATTATGGGAGTGAAGTGTGGACTATAAGGACGAGAGATGAAAGCAGACTAACAACTTGTGAGATGAAATTTATGTGCCGAACAGCTGGCTACACCAAATGGGATGAAAAGAAAAATGTAGAAATCCTCCAAGAACTTAATGTGTCACCAATACTGGACTACATCTCCAGATATCAGCTAAACTGGAAGGAACATGTCTCAAGAATGGCTAAATCCAGGATCCCCAAGGCAATATTGAACTACTGTTCAAATGGGAAATGGTCACTTGGTCGACCTATGAAAAGTAGGCACAAAAACCGCTTTCTCAGGCTGTAACAGTTCTTCTAGGACTAATACCTGGCAGGATGATGATGATGATGTTTTTCTGGTCATGCATGGGCTGCTACTGCATATTTTTCTACTTCCCCATTCTTGACATTCCTGAGATGTTCTTTCACTCTCATTTTTAAATTTATCTTTGTTTTCGCTGCGTAGACTTTCTCACATTTCCTGCATTTAATCTTATAAATCCCAGATTTGTTTTGGAAAAAGTGTATATTAAAAAAAATGGAAAGGAGAAATTAACAAACTTTGAAATTCCTGGGGAAAAAGATTTGATTTCGAAGTTCTTGATTCTACCAACAGAGGGAGCAAGAGACAGCTCTTCAGGACAATACAACGACAGTTGTGAAAATACTGATGATGGAACCATAGAAGGATACAAAACTAGTTTAAGAAGAAGAAGAAGAATATGAGATGAAGTAATAACATTTTTAATAGTGAGTGGAGAATATATTTTTAACAACTCACCTCATATGATTTCAAATTTCTTTGATACCGGCGGTTTCAGACAATATCATGTCCCTCTTCAGTCATGGACGCCATCATATGAGGTGAGTTGTTAAAAATATATTCTCCACTCACTATTAATGATATAACCTCATAATGTTTACTTCCAAATATTAATTTAAATATAATAAAATATTTACTTAAATTTTTCCTTGTTGTTCAATTTCTTTATAACAAAATACTTATATCTAAGGAGGCTTATAAGTAAGAACCATGGAACATTTTTTAAAATCTTTTATTGGCTCAAATGACAGAGTATACATTTCTGCACCCTAAACCAAATTTACAGTTAAAAATCCCAATTTTAAATGATGTTATGTTTTTTGTAAGATTATGCATGGATGGATGTATGTACAAGCATGTTGAAAATTTAGACTGCTTTCCTCAAAATGTAATTTTTTAAATTTAAAAACAACACAATATCTCGAAAACTGTTTGTTGGATTTCAATAAAATTTTGGACACAAGTTTCTTACCACAGTCTCTAGAGGGTGGAACCCAATGGTTAAATTTGAATTAAAAATGAGCAGCTTGATAAGGTATTGCAAAATGTACGAAAACCAACACAAATGAAAAGATTGGTTAAAGCAATAAACCAGAGATTTATCAAATTGATTGCAAAGATTGTGAAAAAATAAACAAAGGAAAAACAAAAAGGAACTTTAACACAAGATTGAAAGGACATCTTAGAAACGTTAAAAATAGGAAAATATATAAATCTGGTTCCACAACCTTAACCACTGCTTCTAAAGATGGAAAACATCTCCCACGATGGTGTTTCTTCACGCTAGGAAATACAAAACAGTTTCTAACTCACTGGCACTATCGAACCCATAGGTTCATGCCCATGTGGACATAAGCTCTCCATACACCCCTATCCTGAGCTCATGTTTTCTAATCATCCCCTGTATAATCTACTTAGCTCAAATAATGGATAATGTTATTCTCCAACCTTATTCTTAGGGTCGTATGTTAGAACATTACTCTCTACTCAAATTACTTCCAATCACTAGTGAGCTGATTCACCGTGAGCAATTGCTGAGAACGAATTAACGGCCGACTTATCGGTAATGCATGAGAGTTGACGTTTTCGTAATATTGGCAACGAATTACCCAGAATTCTCAGCAATAAAACCACTTCCGTTATTTTCGTCTGCTATAGAGGAATGCATTTATGCTTGCATCCCGCAAATAATACCGTATACAAACACGTCTGCAACACGCAATATTATGCCGATTCTCCTGTTCTTCCAGTTGAATTCTTTGGTAGACTCTATCAAATTCCTCTTCTCCGTGTATACCGAAAACATGATCGAAGTCTTCAAGGTCCGACATCTTGGATAAATGTTGGATAAAGCAGCAAAGTACATCGATTACCATCGGTTCCCTTCGGGATTTTAATTTGAGTTGCTCATGTAAGGTACCTCCGCAGGTAGCTTACAAATTTAACCAATTATTATCGCATGAACAGATTTCTGAGTAAGCAAAATCGTATTAGCATACAACTTGCTCAGCAGAGAAGGCATTTTACTGTCTAATGCGTCCAAACATGCGACCCTTAGTCTAGCAACTGGGGTGTTTTCCCTCTGGTCTTCCTGCAAGAAGCTTCCATGTCCCTCTTTCATTCCCCATTCATGCCACATGTCCTGCTCATTGCAGTCTACGGGAGTTTAACTGTTATTATTATATCTGGTTTCCTATAAAGATGATATAGCTCACTGTTATGTAGTCTTCTCCATTCCCTTATCTATTCATCGCTCTTTGGTTAAAAAATTCTCCTACGAACTTTATTCTCAAATACTTATAATATTTTCTCCTCCCTTAGCCTTTTGACCACCGAGTTTCCCTTTTGCCAGCTAGGGTGTGGGTGCCAGGTTCTTTAAATGAAAAGTACTACGCCATACTATATAATATAAACCTATATAAAGTATAATTTACTGTCTACATGTCATGCTAAATTGAATTTAAACTCACTATTATACATTTATTTGAAGGTTAGACGGTGTTGCTTCCACTTGTAAAGATCCCAGGTTCGAATTCAGCACGGTGTCTTCATTGAAATTTGTTATCACTATCACTAAAACATTTATCCTATTGAATAATTTTGATGGCATTATCACTAAACACTTATAATATTAAATATTGTTGAACATTTTTTATGGTCCTGGGTTCGAATCAATTCCAGTCAAACAGCTGTTTTATGCCACGTGTTTCGTCTGGCGTGACACGCCCACTACTGTCACTTATACCCTGTTCATTTAGGTCTACATCACTTGCTTTACTATTTACAGGCTTAGATTGTAATAATATTCTCTTAGAAACAGGACTACTATCACATTCATCAAACGAATAACCATTTGATGAACTGTTACTGTCACTCTCATCTTCTGATAAAACTGACACAATAAACTCGCGTATTGTATTTTCGTCATCTTCGAGACATGAATCACTGTGTTTCACAGCACGACCTACCCCTTGGCCAGGTATCTTTTCAACTAAAAATAAAATAAATAAAGAGAAAATCCTGAAATTGCAATATTCCTGAACCAAAAAAAAAAAGAAGACCTTGAAACATAAATGTACACCCTCCTTTAGAAAACCCTTTTACAACCAGCCTGTATCGTTATTCTGTAAGGGATGTGCAAAGTATTGCTAAGAAAGGATGTACAAACACAGAACGAAAAATAATTTTAGTTTATTGAAGTAAAAACTTCAGGAAAAAAATATTTAAAATAATAAGATTGAAAACCGGAGCTTGCCGGGCGTGGCGTACCACTGTACACACACTTTCACCGGTGCATGCTGGGCATGGCATACAAAAGGTTAAATTAAGAGTCCATGTTTCGCATCCATATAATATAATGGGGAGAATAACAGTTTTACATATTTTTAGGTTAATGTTTTTTGAGAGAAATTGGGATGACAAGAGTCCCTGTAATACATAATAGCATGCATTTCCAGAATTGAGCCTATGTTTAATCTATTTGTGCATCTCATTCCTGTTTGTGATTATTATTCCTAGGTATTTAAATTCGGCCACTTCTTCAAAATTTCCCTCATTTGTAATTAACTGTCCATTTCCTTTATATAATATATTTCTATGTGTGAACATATATTTAGTTTTATAGATGTTTACTTCCAATCCCAATTTCTTAGTGTTACTCAATAGTGTGTGCGTGTTTGCACTTAGTACCTCCTCGCTATCACCTAATAATACTACTCGTACATCATCAGCATAAACTAACAGCTTATTAATACCATTGAGTTGTCGGCCTTCTTCATCATCTAAAGATTTGATGGCGTGCTCTAGTACAAAATTGAATAATAGAGGAGAAAATGTTTGTAACTTTGTTAGTTTTTTTCTCTGTGCCCTTTAATATAATAATCTGCTTTTTAATTGCTTGTTTCCAATACACAAAAAAATCCTCATGTTTTTAGATAATTTTGCACTGTTGCTTGTCTTGTCTGCCTGCTTGGGTTGTTTTGATGAATTTAAAAATTGTAGTAAACATTAGTATTGACCTACCAAAACTTGAATGTTTGTAAATAATTTTTTGAGGAGAAAAATGTTTATCTAAACTGTGATTTGTACCCAAGATCCCTAGCTTTATATGCTGGTGCACTAACCACTTGTGCTATCTAGATAACTCAATTCAAACACAAATTTTTGTATCTTAAATATTAAATTTATCACTTCTCACCAAATGACAAATTTTATTTTTAAGAGAAAAATATATGCCTGAATTCTGTACACCAATGCTCTAACCACTAAGCCACCAGGCATTCCGATTCAGATGTTTATTATTTCTCTCCTTTATATGAATTTCTACGCATCGAGGTATGAAAGAGAGAAGATGTGTTTGTTTTATTGTAAATTAACACCTCCTTGAATTAGTGTACTTATATCGTTTCCACCCTGTGTGTAAATTTATACCATCATATTGATAGATAAATAATTTTTTGAAGGAAAATATCTGTTATCATCTCTTTTAACCCCCATGTTATTATGCCAACAAAAGGAAAAATCAAAAGAGGAAGACCTAGAATTAAATGGGAAAAATATAATGATCTTAGATATTAAATTAAGTTTAATGTTATATGGATCGGAAGTCTGGACAATGACACAACAACATGTCAACAGAATAACTTCAGTTGAAGAGCTACCAGAAAATCTAGACTGGAAAAAATTAGAAATACAGACATTAGAAAATGGATGAATGCAGAAAGAAATATAATGGATGAGATTGAACACAGAAGGCTGAAATGGTATGGACACGTAAGAAGAATGCAGGATGGAAGACTACCGAAGGCCGTCTATGAATGGAAAATTGAAAGGAACAGAAAAGGAAGACCAAGAACAACCTGGAAGAACAACATTTGAAATTCAATGAGGAAATTTGGTGTAACAGATGAAGACACAGAGGACAGAGAAGGATGGAGAACTTTAATGAAGGGAAAATGGTGAATGTTTGTTGCAAACTGATAATCCATAAGTCCGTAGTTATTTATATATTTCTTTTTAGTTCATTTTAATTACTAAGATTGGTTGGAGAAAACCCTCAATAATGATAAAAATTCTCAAAATAATAATAAAAGATATTAATTTTATTACTTCTCATCGAAAAACAGTTTTTTTTTTATTTGAAGAGAAAAATATTCCCCTGAATCAGAATTTGAACCTGATCTGTCTGGTTCTGTACACGAGTGCTCTGACCACTGAGCTATCAGTTCTTTCCTTTATAGGAGACCACTGGTGTACAAGAACCAGAGACATTGGGTTCAAATCGCGATTCAGGCGTATACTTTTCTTCATAGCTAATATGGGAAATAACATTATAAGGTTGTCCACCGCTGTGGTCTCGAGGTAGCGTTCTGCCTTGTCACGCAGCAGGCCCGGGTTCGTTCCCCGGTCGGGACAGTTTTTCTGGGTGAGGTTTTTACGGGGTTTTTCCTCACCTCTAAGACAAATGTCAGGAAAACTTTAAGGCCCAAACGTCCTTCATCGGTGTGGAAAGCAACAGGAAGCTACCAACCTACAATTCCCTAGTAAAGCTGCAAAGCATAGCATGAAATGCTATGATTGCAGTGAAGGACCTTGCCCTCGGGCAGAATTACTATGGATTATGAGGTTCTTATTAATGAAGAATGAGTAATTTTTTTTATATCTTACCTCTTTATCTTTTTATATCTGTATCTCATTTTTTATATCTTATCTTTTTTTTTTTTTTTTTTTCATATTTCATAATGTCTGTTGAAAATGAGAGGGATATTTCCTCTGTGCAGTTCCCATGTTTAAAAAAAAGCATAAACTATGAGGTAAATTATAAAAGATGACTCATTTCTACACATATATTTTTCTCTTCAAATAAAAAGTATAATGGACACAATAGAATGAAAGCGAGGCAATGGTAGAAATGAGAAGAATGTGTAGAGGTAGAATCCAGTGGAGGAACTGGGTGGTCTAAGGTAAACAACCAGATCCCTAACAGAATTAGGGGCAGACAAAGTTATTATCTCACCTCTGTATTTGTGTATCACAACAATAAGAAGACATTCAAGTTTTGGTCAGTCGATAATGCCTTTCTTGATGTTTTAGCACTAACAAGTAATGATTATATATGGGATTTGTAGATTGTAGTGAAAATAGCATTAATTTTAACATCTTTAAATAATTTTCCTAACAAGAGAAATTTCAACTGTTATAAGCTGGAATCGACCTTCAAATTTCTTCCCGAGAAATATTGCATCAATGCTGTGTCAAAAAAATTATCTGCCTATTTAACTTCAAGGCAATGAAATCAAAATCAGAATCCAGCAATGTAAACCAACAGTACAGAGTAGATGGATTTCCTGCATGAGTAAGAGTGGAGTGAAGTGAGTCAGGATGCAGTGCAGATGGCAGGTAGTGAGGGTTATCCAATCTATGAATTCATGAGTTATATTACTTCTCTGTAGTTTAAATGAGAGAATTGGCACTGGATTTTAGTGTCTTGCAGTTAAAAATGGCAATTTTTTTTTTTTTTTTGACACGGCCTTTGTACATCATAACACTTCACTGGAAGAAATTTCAAGGTAGTTTCAGTATGCAGTAGTTGACAGTTTCCTAGTAAGAATTGAACAACTTCAAAATTTTGAAAATTTTTGAAAAAATAGAAAAGAAAGGATTTTTTGAGTTAAATTTTTTTTTTTTCAAATGCCCCAGGTTGTCTTTTGACATTCCTGGTTTCTCTCCTGGCATGGCATACTTGTAACCCACTTCTGAGGTTGAGGCGCCTGGAAGGTGGGGTTACGTTGCCCCGATGATATGATGGGTGATGATGATGATAATGGTGCGCCAGGAGAGTCCCTAATCATAAGCTTAACCTAAGATGAATATGAATGATAATGATTGCGATGGCCATTTTGAAAAAATTGGTTTCTTTAATTTTTGGGAGAAAAAAAATTATGCTTTCTAAAATTAATTTTAAAAAAATGAGTAAAAATTAATTTTAAAAAAATTCTTTCTAAAGAAATTAATTTTTCTTAAAATTTTTTTTAATTGTTTTGGGCAAAAATTAATTCTTAATTTTTTTAAATTCAATGTTTCTATTTTAACACATTCAGTACCAGGCACTGAGCAGGGCATTTAATCCCACAGGCCAGCCATTTAAATACCCCAGCTACCCTTTTCAGAAAATGGACCATTAATCACAAACTATTAGTCCTAGAAAATTCAAATTTTGTACATACCTAAAGGAGATATCCTAGTAGGATTTGATGGTGAAATAACTTGGGTGATTAACATCACATGGTATCGGTGTATCAATTTCAGGAAGTGGAAGTTCATCTTCACTTTCACTTTGTGAATCTTTTAATTCAGGAATCAGTTCACCACCTGAATCATCATTATACAAAATATTCACTAATTCTTCTTCAGTGAGATATTTTTCTTTCTCCATGGTTTCACTCATGCACAAACAACAGCGCGATAACGGAAAACATATACGACTGCATTGGAGCCTGCAGGCAAGTTTGGGTGAACGAATTCCATGTGTTGTTTGTTTTAAAAATAAAAGGGCATTCACCAAGGTTAAACATATCAAACGGGAATAGAAAATGTACATTTACATGCCATCTATGATCTCCAAGACATACTAAGCCAACACAATATTTAGGCACCCACTGTAAAACGAGTTTACTGACCGATGGCCGCATACACGATAGTCTCTTTAAACACATTAACTGGTTTACGGTACTGAATGTGTTAAATGTAATGGTTTTATTATTTGTTTTTAAACATCTTAATGATGGACAAATTATATTTGAAAAGAAAAAAATATATGCTTAGACTGGGGTTTGAACCCATGACCTTTGACTCTCTATGTCAATGCTCTTCCAAGTGAGGCCTAGGTAGCTCCCTTGGAAGAGCTTTGACATAGAGAGTCAAAAGTCCTGGGTTCAAACCCCAGTCTAGGCGTATATTTTTTCTTTTCAAATTTAAATTTAATATTTCTCACTGAATTACAAATTATATTTGAAGAGAAAAATTTACGCCTATGCTGCAGTTTGAGGAGGCCTGGTTAGCTCATTTGAAAAGAACGC
The DNA here is from genome assembly GCA_030220185.1 of Diploptera punctata. Classification (NCBI taxonomy): domain Eukaryota; kingdom Metazoa; phylum Arthropoda; class Insecta; order Blattodea; family Blaberidae; genus Diploptera; species Diploptera punctata. Next base: position 906,259 of record JASPKZ010006847.1, read on the forward strand.
TAGTGTATAGAACTAGAGACTTTGGATTTGAAATCCAGTCTAGCATGAAATTTTGTTAAGTTATGTAGGTAGGAAATAACACTATGAGGTTTCTTTAATTTATGTTGAGTTGTTTTTGACTCGCCTCATACTTCTTAACTCCCTCGCAGACTCGAGTTTCCTCTCTGCATTTGTGACATCCTCAATGCTGTATCACGTTCACAACTGACGTCCAATGGCCTCCTCTCCTGCATACTGACCTCCGCGCCATCTGATGGAAAAACCGAAGGAACTCACAATTTGAGAAAAAAATTACAGATGCAAGAATAAAAACACAACTATGAATTTTGAAATACACGGTGATAAGGAGAGGGGATTGATTTGGAAGTTCGTCGGTCAGCCATCAGATGGCACGGAGGTCAGTCTGCAGGAGAGGAGGCTATTGGATGTCAGTTGTGAACGTGATACAGCATTGAGAATGTCACAAATGCAGTGAAAAAACTCGAGTCTGCGAGGGAGTTAAGAAGTATGAGGTGAATAAAAAATAACTCAACATAAAATGAAATTTTCTCTTCAAATATATTTTTTTTAATTATTTTTAAAAAATATATTTTTTAAAATCCAGATTTTACAAATTTTTCTTCTTTAAAAAAAATGTATTTTTAGAATTTCAAAAATTTTCAAAAAATATTCTTTTTTAAACTTGCATCCTTTTTCCTATGGAGGTGTCTGATGGTTGATTGGTTTGGTTTTGTTTCTAGATGAGAGCCCGGCTTATGCTAAACCCAACTACCCTACATCCCAGTCTTCTTGCAACAACACACTAACAGGGAGCGGGAACACGTTTGCTAACAACACTTCAAGCTCCAGCGATGCCACTGCTACCAACCCCCCCGTACGATAAGTGTGTACAATACAGCAGAGTAATGTTCTTTTCTAATCATGTTACATTCCCAGCTTAATATCACGGAACATGATCGTCATTGTCACCATTACATAGAACTCTGATTTTATTCATAGTTAAATATGGGAAATGACATTATGAGGTTCTTAATTCGTAAATTAATGAGTCATTTTTTAACATCTTACCTCATATTTTATGTTTCTTCAAACATGGGAACTAGTTTTCGAGAGAAGGGTCTTTCTCATTTTCAACCGACATTATGACAACCGGATTTTCATTGGAATTGTTGGAATCTCCATCAATAACGTTGCCATCTGGTGTTGATTTGATGAACTTTGAGATGAGGTCACGTTCATCAGGAGGATCTTTCTCATTTTCAACCGACATTATGACTACTGGATTTTCGTTGGAATCTCCATCAATAACGTTGCCATCTGGTGTTGATTTGATGAACTTTGAGATGAGGTCACGTTCATCAGGAGGATCTTTCTCATTTTCAACCGACATTATGACTACCGGATTTTCATTGGAATTGTTGGAATCTCCATCAATAACGTTGCCATCTGGTGTTGATTTGATGAACTTTGAAATGAGGTCACATTCATCAGGAATTTCAAGATTCCTGATGAACGTCACCTCATCTCAAAGTTCATCAAATCAACACCAGATGGCAACGTTATTGATGGAGATTCCAACGATTCCAACGAAAATCCGGTAGTCATAATGTCGGTTGAAAATGAGAGAGATCCTTCTCTCGAAAACTAGTTCCTGTGTTTGAAGAAACATAAAATATGAGGTAAGATGTTAAAAAATGACTGATTAATTTACTCTGATTTTAGCCCATTTATATTTTTTCCTGAAGTAATAAATCATTTTTTTAAAGAAAAATAACACCTGAACCGGGATTTGAACCCAAAACCTTTAACTTTATACACTAATGTGCTGACCATTACACCCTTCAGGCTTCCAGAGCAAGCATTAAATTCTCTTGTCTGATAGACTATTATCTATCATCATGAAGCAGAAAGCCATCAGATGTCATTGTAAGCAAATTATATTCGTTATTTATATTATTTTTGGTCTGGACATCTTACCTCAATATTAATGTTGATTTGTTCTTGAACATGTTTCAAAACAATTCTGTTTTATCTTCAGCTTTCCCAGTCTGGGAAAGCTGAAGATAAAACAAACAAATCAACATTAATATTGAGGTAAGATGTCCAGACCAAAAATAATATAATTAAAATAACCTCAAAATATAACTTCCTAAAATTAAATATTATATTCGTTATTCCCAGACCCTGATATTGTTTATAAAGATAGCTATATTACTCTGAGTTGGTCGTGCGAGGATTGGAAATTTAATAGTGGCAACATACCATAATTTAAGTTTACAATAGGAGGAAACACGCCGTGCCGTAGCCGAGCGGTTAAGGTAGGAAGCCTTGGTGCAGAGCTACGGGACTTGTGCTGGTTCGAGTCTCCATAGGGGAAGAAATTTTCTCATGGTATTTCGGCCAGTATGGGACCGGTGCCCACCCAGCATCGTGAGGCAATTGGGTAGCTACAATAAGTAGCGGCTCCAGGTTGAGGAACCAGCTATAACGGCTGGTGGACTCGACATGCTAACCACATGTCACCCCTACACTGGCTGTTGATCATCTACCTCTGTGATTGACACATGTGGATGTGAAGAGCCAGCAGCTGGCTGGTAAAAGGGCAACCGGTGAAAAGTGGAAAGACCCTCAATCGGAATCGGAAACACTATGAGGTATTTATATTAATAAATGAGTTGGAGAGAATGTTTTAACACTCATCTTACAAAGTTGCGTGTCTTCACGATACCGGTTTCAAAGTATAGTATTACTTCCATCTTCAGTCAAATTCCAACTGTTGAAATTTCGTCGTTAACATCATCTTCTGAACTGCCATCAGGTGTAGATTTTATGAACTTGGAGATTAAATTATTCTCATCGGGGATATCGAAATTCATTGCTTTATTTATTCTTCTGAATGTATATCTTTTCCCAAATTGTTACTTCTAAAGGTTTCTCCAAATGTGTCAAAAGTTTAGTGTCTTTTCCGATTTTATGATTTTCTAGCAAACTACATCGACAATGTTGCATAGATGCAACGAAACTATAGTCTGCAGAAATAAAAATAAAAATATGAGGTGAATCAAAAGAACCAACTCATAATAATTATAAAAAAAAACTCTTAGTGTTATTTCCTACAAATATTAGATAATCTAGTATTTGAGTTTGTATTCCTTAACATTCTTACTTCATATGTTTATTCTGTTCGACGATCATTTCAAAGCTATTGCTCCATTTTCAGCTTGTTCACAAACTGGTTTTTTCATTTCAAGTTGTTGGCCCTGGATCTGTGTTCCAAAGAACTTGGTAATGAGGCTCCTTTCTCCAAGAATTTCAAAGTTCAAATGGAGAAAGGAACCACATTACCAAGTTCTTTGGAACACGGATCCAGGGCTGACAACTTGAAGAAAAGAAAGAAACAGTTTGTGAACAAGCTGAAGATGGAGCAATAACTTTGAAACGATCGTCCAACAAAATAAACATATGGGATAAGAATGTTAAAGAAATCAAACTCAAATATTAAATTAAACCTCATAATGTAACTTCCTAATGATTTTAAAATAAGATAATCCCTTATTATTATTATTATTATTATTATTATTATTATTAAAATATGGGTAAATATCTGGCTTTAAGGTGTGTATTGAAACATGTCCTCAAAGTTTAAATTAAAATGCTTCATACCTCACCTCATATCCAGTCTTCTAAGTAGACTGCAGTTTCAAAGCCTTGGCAGCTTCATCTTCAATACTTTCTTGTCAACTGATGTTATGTCAATCAGAAGAACTACTTCTTCCCTCTGTTGGTGGACCGATAAACCTTCAGATCCAGTCAGAACCCGCGGGAATTTCGAAGTTCATAAGTTTTTCTTTCTTGTTTTTTTTAAGTGCGTATTTTTTCCTAAACCGTTAGTTCTTTTTGTTTTTCTATTTGTTTAATTAGGCTGGCTTTTGATTCAATTAGATGTTTCTTCGGACCAAGCATGAGTAGCTACTGCTGACTTTTTCACTTCACTTTTTTCCTATAAAAGTTCAATATGTCTTAAAAGAATGAGAAAATGAAAGAAGAAAACAAATCAGGGATTTATCAGATTAAATGTGAAGAATGTGAGAAATTCTACATAGGAAAAACTAAGAGAAATTTGAAAACTAGAGTGAAAGAACATCTCAGGAACGTCAAGAAAGAGGAAGTAGAAAAATCTGCAGTGGCTGCCCATGCATGGTCTGAAAAACATCTTATCGAGAAAGAAGCTAAATTATTAAAACAAATAGAAAAACCAAAAGAACTTACTGTTTGGGAAAATATCTACATTCAAAAGAGTGAAAAGAAGAAATTGATGAACTTTGAAATTCCCGGTGAGAATGACAGCCAATGAAAGGAGCAAAGGACAGGTCTTCAAGACGACAGAACAACAGTCGTGACGATACTGAGGATGGAACAGAAACTATGTTCCAAAACTAGTTTATAGTCAAATAAGAAGAACAGTATGAGGTGCGTGATAAAAAATTCTACCTTAATGTCTTAAAAGAACTCAACTTTTACAAGGTAAGATGCAACAGGCTCACCTTGTTTATCGACTGGAACTTAGTTCGGATATAGTATACAGAGTGATTCAGAAATATGGCTATACGTTTGATTGCATTTTGTGACAAAAATATTATTATTAAAGGAAATATGATGTTATCATTGGAAAGGGAATCCTTCAAATTACAACAGTAGAACAAAACAAAACAAATCACTGCTCATGTGTAGCTTGGCGGGTTGATTTTTGTGGACTAGCATCAAACGCCTCCACAATTCTCTTCATTGTTTCTGCATCCGTGCTAATGCGAGGCCTTCCAGGTGGTTTGATTTTCTGCATCCTTCCCGTTTACAGCAGTCTTTTCTCCAGTCGACGGCTGCAATGCTATGTTAAACTCATGTCTTGCCCGTCTTGCAGCCTCACGATCATAAGCATACGTTATTGCCCATGCAGCAATTGTAATTTGCTGTTGCATATTCAACACCATTTTAACTAATGACGTAAGTTCTACACTGTTTTGTTTTATTCCATTGTTGTAATTTGAATAATTGCCTTTCCAATGGTAATTTCATATTTCATGTAATGGTAATATTTTCATCACACAACGCGATCAAACGTATAGCCATATTTGTGATTCAGCCCGTAGATAGAGTGTGTTGTCCATTGATGTTTACCTCACTGTCACTTCCCATTAATTTTGTATAAAAACAAAAAAAAAAGTAAAAGTTAGATGTAATAGCAGTTGGAGAGGTTATGTTATGATTGAACATTGCTCTGCTGTTTGTAAGGTTCTTGTACATAACTCCCTGGATTGTGTGTGAGAAGGTACATTAAGAGGACTGGCAACCTCGTGCTGACAATCAGCGAGTATAAGTGTAGTAGTTTCACATATTCGCTCCGTTGTCGATGCCTTGGTTGGTGCTTGTGTATTTTTTCGGAGAAGCGGTTTTTGCCAGCCATTTGTTTGTGCTGTGCAGTAAGGGCCTACGAGAGACGGGAAACTGGATGTTTTAGACTACGTACATATCGTGGTAGATAGTTACTATAGAGTTAAGCTCAAGTTGTCTCCAGGCCGTCCCGTTGCAGGCACGGCTCGACAGTACTGAGTCAGCTGTCCGTCCAGTTGCGTTCAAACAGAATAGTTGCAGTTAAAGTTTCTAACGTCTTCTAACTTTCAAATTTCTTCCATTTTTTTTTTGTGTGTGTTCAAAATAAACATTAATTTTCTCAAAATAGCTTTAACTAACTTGGTAATGCGTGCTATTATGCATTGCAGAGACTTTTGATGTCCCAGCTCCTTTAAAAAAGAATGTTAAACTGAAAATATATAAAACTATTATTCTACCAGTTATATTATATGGGTGCGAAACATGGACTCTTACTTTAAGGGAAGAAAGGAGATTACAAATATTTGAGAATAAGGTTTTTAGGAAAATTTTTGGACCAAAGAGAGATGAACAGACAGGTGAATGGAGAAGACTACATAACAATGAACTACATGGTCTTTATAGGAAGCCAGATATAATAAAAACAGTCAAGTCTCATAGACTGCGATGGGCAGGACATGTTGCACACATGGGGAATGAAAGACATGCATGGAAGCTTCTTGTAGGAAAGCCAGAGGGAAAACTCCCAGTTGGTAGACCAAGAATGAGGTGGGAGAACATTAACTATGATTTGAGGAAAGTAGATTTTACAGAGAATGATTGGAAAGCATTAGCTCAGGATAGGGATGTATGGAGAGCTTATGTCTGTGCGGCCATGAACCTACGGGTAAGTAAGTATAGCTTTAACTAACTAACTCACTGGCACTATCGAACCTGCGGACATAAGCTCTGCATACATCCCTCTCCTGAGCTAGTGTTTTTCAATCATTCCCTGTATAATCTACTCCCCTCAAATCATGGTTATGATATTCTCCCACCTCATTCTTGGCCTATCTACTGGATGCTTTCACTCTGGTTTTCTTACAAGGAGTTTCTATGCCTCTCTTTCATTCGTCATTATTTGTGACACATCTGGCTTCCTATTAACATCATGTAGCAATTATGTAGTCTTTTCCATACACCATTTGAAGAAACTTACAGAATTATTTGACCAATTTAATGGCCTAGTGGCCAATGTTTCTGACTACAGTTTATGAGGTCCTGGTTTGATTTCTGATGAAACCATAGGAATATTTCCTTAAAGGGAATGATCTGGAATTTAGGTTAAGTTTAGGTTAAACATTCTCCTGGCACTTCATTATCATTTATCACCCGTCATATCATCGTAACTCCATCTTCCGTGTGCCTCAATCTAAGAAAAGGATTACATTATATTTTAAGAGATAAATTATACGCTCAGACCAGGGTTTGAACCCAGGACCTTTAGCTTTCTAGGCCAATGCTCTACCGCTGAGCTATCTGAGCACTCTAATCTAAATGCAAATTTTTCTCTTATACATTCTTAATTCCCAATCGCCAAATTAACAATGTATAAAAGAAAAATTTCCATTTAGATTGTAGTGGTCAGATAGCTCAGTAGTAGAGCATTGGCCTAGAAAGCCAAATGTCCTGGGTTCAAACCCCAGTCTAAACATATAATTTTTCTCTTCAAATATAACTTGTCCTTCAGTGAGAAGCATTATATCATCATCATCATCTGCATTCATGGATTAGGTCTGTTGACCCGTTCCAACTTCAGCCCATCTCTTTCTAGGTCTGCCCACATCTCGGGTGCCTTTAGGTTTGTATTTTGTTTTTTATATATTAAATTTGGGAATTTTTAACATTATGAGGTTCAAATTCATAAGAATTAAATTAATCATGATTATTTCATACCTCATACTTCTATATTTCTTTAAATACAGCACTGCAGTATCGGCAATTTCTTATCACCATCATCAGCTGTTTTCACGATTGTCAATTTGTCAGTTTGGATAATTATCAACAAAAGTAAAAATTGACAATCGTGAAAACAGCTGATGATGGTGATAAGAAATTGCCGATACTGCAGTGCCGTATTTAAAGAAATATAGAAGTATGAGGTATGAGATAATCATGATTAATTTAATTCTTTTGTATTTTGTTATTTGTTTTGGATATCTATCTTCATTCATTCTGTCTATGTGTTGCTTCCATTTTTGTCTATATGTATCTATTTTATCAGTTATTGCAAATATTTCAAGTTCCTGTCTTATTTCTGTGTTCTTGATTCTGTCTTCCTTAGTGCACCCTTTAACAGATCTCAAAAATTTTTTAAAACATTATATTAATAATAAAAACATTAAAAAAGGGTTGCAATTCTCCAATACCAGGAGAGAAAGCCAGAAATGTCATAAGATATGACCTGGAGGAAATGGACAAAAATAAAAATGATGTTAATTGAGCTAAAATGTGAGAAACTTTAGCTCAACTGTTCTATATTGTGAATGAAAGTTTGCTAAAAGAAGTTTTTAATTGCCTTTTCGATATAAACTTTGGACTGACATATATTTTTACATGATTTTCTAATTAATATTTTGTATCGATATTGGACAGAGCAGCAGTTGTAATACATAAAGTTGGTACTCAGTGTTGTCGAGCCACTAAATGAATTCTACGACTGAACTTTTGTTGTTGTTGATGTACACTCATGTATGATTGTGGAACAAACTCACAAGTAACCTCAGCATTTGTTGCTATAACAAGATCACATTCATTTCTGTATATAATAATATTTATTAACAGCATATTAAAAAGACTGATTAAGAAACCACAGCCCACTCAATGAAGAATTAATATATTAACCCATTCACCTCAAAAGACGAGGTACACTCGCCAGCAGTTAAATGGCCTTCAACCCAGAAGACGAGGTACACTCGCTTAACTCTGCTGTTATATATTTTGTACATCCCTTGGCATGGTAATATTTTGTTTAACATTTATGAATAGTAGAGGAATGTGTTTTTGCCTTTGCCCTTATTGTGATCTCAAGTACCATTATCTTTAGTTTGTTTTGAATGTCTGAAAATAGACAATATAATTTCTTCCTTCCAAGTATTAGGCCAAGGCCTGTTACGATCCTATAGAAAATTTTCCCTCCAGCGCTTCCGGGAAATTCTCGTATAAAACTAATTTACGGTAACTTAAATCCGGTTTCTGGGAAAATGCATTGAGAATTTAAACCTGAAACGAATGGGTTAAATGTCCACCATGTGGGAACTTTGTAAACCAACCAAATTCCTCAGGAAGTCAAATTTATGGGTCTGATTTTGTTGGTTTATGGAAATATTTCTTGAAGATTTTCAGGCTCGTAAAAGATCCTTAAGCCTGAATGAAAGGACTCTAAGCAAAATTTATCGAATTTTCCTGTCCTAGTACTACCTTGGTTTCCTAGATGTCAGTATGAGGCGGAACGCTAACCACGAACCACTCAAAGGACATCTATACGAAAACAAGTGTAACTAAATTAGTATGGTTCAAATTCTTCCCTATAGGGGAGAGCGCCTAAATCTCTGTTAAGGGAAACATGGGCTTACAAGAAGAAGAAAATCCAAAAATCAAGTGCTCTGCAAGGTACTTTAAGGCATGGTTTCCGAGTTTATGATTTTCAGGCTCATAAAAGGATTTTCTCTCTACTGATTTATCAAATTCTTACAACCTCGTGGCACTCACCTTGATGGGTGAGAAGGGTTAACCTTGTTATTGACATATTTGGGAACTAAAAAATGCCCACACAAGCTGCGTGTACATCAATGCAGTCCCATTGCAACTTATACACAATATGGATTCTTCTAAATTGAAATAAGCATAAGTATGCAATGGATTTGTGTCATCAGCTACAGCTGGATACACATAATGAAGAGTGAAGAGGAGATATCTTAATATCAGATGGGTGGGTAAACAGACAGATTGCCAAAATTGCGAAAAATTAGTTATTTAAGGTTAAGTTTCCAAATAGTCAGGAGAGAAAACTTTGTGACATTCCCGATGCAAAACCAAGTTTACAACTGCCTTCCAGCGGTTTTCTCTCCTGAAACTAAAGAGAAAACTGCTGGACGGCAGTTGTGAACTTGGTTTTCCATTGAGAATGTCACAAAGGCAGTGACGAAACCCTGGGTCTGCATAGAAGTCAAGAAATATGAGGTGAGTCAAAAAACAATGCAGAATTAATTAAATAAAAGCATATTTGAAGAGAAAAATTTTTGCCTAGACCGAGACTCGAACCCGGGACCTTTGGCTTTCCGGGCCAAGTGCTCTACCAACTGAGCTACTGAGGCGAGTTGCGATCTAGACACAAATTTTTCTCTTATATATGTTGTAATTCCCTCGTGCCAAATGCTTGAAACCGTAGCTTCTATCATTGTAAATGGCGGCTTCTTAGTTAAGAAGACATTTATTGGGAATTTAACACTACTTTATAAAGTCCCAATAAATGTCTTCTTAACTAAGAAGCCGCCATTTGCAATAATAGAAGGTACAGTTTCAAGCATTTGGCGTGAGGGAATTACAACATATATAAGAGAAAAATTTGCATCTAGATTGCAACTCGCCTCGGTAGTTCAGTTGGTAGAGCACTTGGCCCGGAAAGCCAAGGGCCCCGGGTTCAAGTCTTGGTCTAGGCGAAAATTTTTCTCTTCAAATATAATTTATCCTTCATTGAGAAGTGTTAAATTAATAATAAAATCGTCAAATAAAAGCATGCTACAATATGAAATTCCATATTTGGCTTGCTTCTCATTTGCATATAATTCTTAAATAAATAGTTAATTAAGTTATGTATATAGGAAATAACACTATGAGGTTTTTTAGTATTGTTTATTTTTTATTATTTCACTCACCTCATACTTCATAACTTCTTGCAGACCTAGGTTTCATCACACCATTTGTGACATTCTCAATGCTGTGTCACGTTCACAACTGACGTCCAACACCCTTCTATCCTGCAGACTGACCTCCGCGCCATCTGATGGCTTACTGACGAATTTCCTAATCAGTCCTCTCTCCTTATAACCGGGTATTTCAAAATTCATAGTTGTATTTTCATTCTTGCATATGTAAATTTTTTCCCAAATTGTGAGTTCCTTCGGTTTTTCCAATTGTTTAAGTAATTTTGTTTTGGTTTCTATTCTATGTTTTTTCTGACCAGGCATGTGCAGCTATTGCAGATTTTTCGGTTTCTCCATTTTTAACATTTCTGAGGTGTTCTTTTAATCTTGTATTTAGATTCCTTTTTGTTTTTCCTATGTATATCTTTTCACAATCTTTACAATTAATTTGATAAATTCCCGATTTTTAATTGTCATAAACTGATTTACTAATTGATTTTCAACTGAAATTATTACATAATTATAATATTATTAGGTCATATTTTTTATGTTCCAGTGCATATTTTTTGTAAATTTGAGAACATAACTGCATATATTTTTTTGCATATTTTGGTGGTTTTTAGGTCTCAAAAATCCTAGCCCTAATTATAGTGATAGTTTTTATTTCAGTCTCTCGTGTACTTTTACTTGACATATTTCACTTTTAGCAGGGGAGGGGGCACATTTAAATTTTGACAGTTGAGAAGTCTGCCAACAGCAAAAATTTGAAAACTTCTGATGGTTCACTGTCTGAAAATGCTGAGTTTACTTGGATAGTTCCAATACCTTAGAACTGTTAGCACTGTATTTGAAAAACCATATCAAGTTTTGTACATAAGCAATGTCTGTTATTTGCACTAATGTATATACTGTTATTTATTTGTTTCATGCATGCCAGAACAGCAGATAGGTTCATCAGATGGTTTCTATTAATAAAACAAAATTGATAGTAATTTGTGCCCTGCTCTTTCTTATCCAAATATAAACCCTTACACCAGATTTTGTTATATTACAAAAAAATAAACGTTATCTCAGTCAAAACATAAATTTATTGTGTCGACGTTTCAATCTCACATAAAGAGATTGAAACGACACAATAAATTTATGTTTTGACTGAGATAACGTTTATCATCATCATCATCTGCCTTTCAAGTATTAGGCCCAGTGGCCCGTTACGTTCTCCCTCCATCTCCGAAAAGGTCGACCCACAGATCTTCTGCCTCGAGGAATAATGTTTATTTTTTTGTAATTATAATATTAATTACTCTCAGTGAAAAATAATTTTAAAGAAAGACCAGATTTTGTATTGTCTTTTTGAAATTCTTCTGTCTGTATCTCTAATTTCTTCATGTAGGTGTCAGTGATGGCCGTATCAACAGAAAACAGTTGAATTTCTTGAAATTAACTTCACAAATGTTCACACACAATTCCCAATTTTCCTCTGTCTACTACAGCATTTGATAAGTAATGGCAACACTGCTATAACATCACAAAAAAATATATTTAGGTTATTTTTTTTAATATTATCAAGAATTAGACTGGTTTTCTTGACAGTTCAGAACCAATCAGATGTTAGATTGACGACGACTAGCGAATCAGCATCAACCACGCCCTGCTACCTTGGGTCTACCACTAGTATAAATAATAGCTTTCAGCAGTCCACCGCTCATACAGTCGAGCCTCCAACCAGGAAATGACACCTTGAAGTACTCACCACTGAAGATTCCCTCCTCAGTAGAGGGAGAAACGTCAGGTAGGAACTCCAGTAATGGACCACGGTTACATAGCCTGGAATCACTTAACATTATAGCTTCAACATAATCTGTCTTCATATCCCTATTCTCAATTTAAGCACCACATCAGCAAACAACTTTACATAGATGATATATTCTTGTATTGTGCACGGAGAGGAGTGTTTGTGTGTTTATGTAATGTGAAGTGTGTTGTATGAGGCATTATGATGAAGAGAAAGGAGAAGGTGAAACCCTGTGCTGGCACGTATTCTACTTCTATCAAAAAGCACCAAAGGGGCGACCAGACTTACTGATGCCATCCGATGGATGAATTGCTATCAACAGTATCACATGCCTTCTCAACTACAAAAAAACTATTTTATTTAAATAATAATTATTAAAGAATAATCCTTATAAAATTAACAAAAAATAAATCAAGCTATATTGAATTGCACAATAAAATTCTCAATGTAAATGAAATTTCTAACTCCTAGAATAACTTGCCTAATTTTTCTTACTCCTCTTTTTATAAAACCATCAATTTATTTTAACATTCTAGCCATATGTACTGTGGAGAGGTTTACAATTTAGTCAGTAATCTGGTGCACACTCTAGCGATTAAAAATTGTACATCACCACCTCTCCTGGCCCCGAGATTGAAAATTTTGTAATTAAATTAATTTAACAATTAAAATTTTCAAGCTATCCATGTTTGAACCTGTGCCCACTACTCACAAGAGAACTGTCAACTATTGCATGCTTAAACCTACCTTCAAATTTCTCCCAGAGAAGTGTTGTGATGTACTAAGTCCCATATCCAAGAAATTACCTGCCATTTTTAACTGCAGGGCACAGAAATCAAAGCCAGAATCCAGCAATGGCAACACACACTACGGAGCAAATGTACATCCCTGCATGAGTTAAGGGTGGACAGTGGGTAGTGAGGGTTATCCAGTCTGCCAAAACAGGAATTGTATTACTTCCATATAATTAATGAAATGGTTATTTTGACTCGTCTCATATTTCTTGATTTTTATGCAGACCAGTTTTGTCAACATTTTTTATAGTTTCCAACTGTCGTCTTGCGGCTCTCCATCTTGTAAGTCGACATCTGCTACCTCTGCTGGCTGACCAATGAACTTCAAAATAATTTTTTTTTTCTCTTTCACCGGGGATTTCAAAATTCATGGTTTTCTTTTTATTCAGAAAAATCTAAGGAACTCACAATTTGGGAGAAATTTTTCATCTGCAAGAATAAAAAGAAACCATGAATTTTGAAATTTCTGGTGAAAGAGAAAAAAAAAATTGATTTGGAAGCTCATCGGTCAGCCACTGGAGGGAACACATGTTGACTTACAAGATGGACAGCCTCAAGATGACAGTTGGAAAGCATCAAAAATGTCCTACAGAAGCGACGAAACTGATCTGCATAAAAATCAAGAAATATGAGGTGAGTCAAAATAACCAACTCATTATTAATTAAAAGAAACCTGAGAGTAAATTAATGAGTCATTTTTTACATCTTACCTCATACCTCATATTTCATGTTTCCTTTAAACACAGGAACTAGTTTTCAAGAGAAACATCTCTCATTTTCAACTGACATTATTACTGGCTTTTTGTTGGAATCTCCATCAATAACATTGCCATCTGGTGTTGATTTGATGAACTTCGAGATGAGGTCACGTTCATCAGGAATCTCGAAATTCATGGGTCTATATTTGTTCTTCTGAATATATATCTTCTCCCAAATTGTCAATTCTAAAGGCTTTTCCAAATGTTTTAAAAGTTGGGCCTTTTTTTCAATTTTATGATTCTCCAATAAACTATGTGCTGCAATAGCTGATTTTTCAATTCCAACCATTTTTAATATTTCTAAAATGTGGACACTCGTACAAAGGAACCTTTTAAACATTTGGAAAAACCTTTAGAATTGACAATTTGGGAGAAGATATATATTCAGAAGAACAGATTTACATCCACGAATTTCGAGATTCCTGATGAACGTGACCTCATCTCAAAGTTCATCAAATCAACATCAGATGGCAACGTTATTGTTGGAGATTCCAATGTAAAGCCGGTAGTCAGAATGTCGGTTGAAAATGAGAGAGATGTTTCTCTTGAAAACTAGTTCCCGTGTTTAAAGAAACATAAAATATGAGGTAAGATGTAAAAAATGACTCATTAATTTATGAATTAATAACCTCATAATGTTATTTCCCATATTTAACGATGAAGAAAAAACCTGATAGTGTTATTTCCTACATCTATTTAACTTCCATATAGTTTAAATAAGAGATTTGGCTCTAGATTTTAGTGCCTTGCAGTTAAAAAGACATAATTATTTAGACACAGCCTTGATAAATCACAATGTTTCTCTGGAAGAAATTTCAAGGTAATTTTGGCATGCAATGGTTGATAGTTCCCTTGTCAGTGATGCTACCACCTGAGATGGCATGGCAGACACTGCGAAGCTTTTAACAATTATTTTTTGTTGGACTGTATAATTAGTTTTTTTATTGTTTTGTGTTGCAGTAAACAGAAGATGAAGTCCTATTACCAGTTGCACATTAGTTCCATGCAGTAATGCTGGTTCAGCAGGTCCCCAGTGTGAAGCTAATGTGTCGCCTCGCTAGTCATTGTTCTCTCTCCAAGTCATCCATTTATAGTTACTTGTTCCATCATCTTTTGTACATTATTTTCATTTTAATAAACATTGTTTAATTTCATAAACCAGTTGCAATTATTTGAACCTAAACCAAATTGCCTATCAAACATTGAGGTTATGGCCACAAGCACATGAATTCTTCATACATCCCTATCATCTCTTGTTTTCTAATCATTTCCTGTATAATTTACTTCTCACAAATCATGGTTAATGTTATTCTCCTACCTGGGTCTATGAACTTTGATATTTTCCCTCTGACTTTCCTACAAGAAGTTTCCATGTCCCTATTTCATTCTCCATTCATGTCATTGAAAAAAAACTATACTCCCTGAGTCTATCAACTGGACATTTTCCTTCTGACTTTCCTACAAGAAGTTTCCACGTCCCTATTTCATTGTCCATTCATGCCATTGAAAAGAAACTATACTCCCTGAGTCTATCAACTGGACATTTTCCTTCTGACTTTCCTACAAGAAGTATCCATGTCCCTATTTCATTCTCCATTCATGTCATGTGTCCTGCCCATCACAGTCTATGAGACTTAGGGTCATATGCAAATTCTCTACTCAAATTACTTCCAATCACTGGTGAGCTGAGATCGAATTAACGGCCGCCTTAACCAGTCATGCATGAATATTGACGTTTTCGTAATATTGGCAACGAATTACCCAGAATTCTCAGCGATAAAACCACTTCCGTTATTTTCGTCTGCTATAGAGGAATGCATTTATGCTTGCGTCCCGCAAATAATACCGTATACAAACACGTCTGCGACACGCAATATTACGCCGATTCTCCTGTTCTTCCAGTTGAATTCTTTGGTAGATTCTATCAAATTCCTCTTCTCCGCGTATGCCGAAAACATGATCGAAGTCTTCAAGGTCCGACATCTTGGATAAGTTTCAAACTACATCGGTTCCCTTCGGGATTTTCACATAAGTTTATATCTTGAGCTACGATCTTAAGGTACCTTGTCAGGTAGCTTTACAATTATTACTGCGTGAATAGATTTCTGAGTAAGAAAAATGTGTTTGAATAAAACTTTATCAGCAGAGAACGCCTTTTACTGTCTAATGTGTTCAAACTTTCGACCCTACATCAATTTAATATAAATGCCAAAAATACAATATGGAAATTAACACGAATAAGACAAAATGCTTAACAATATCAAAAGAACCAGTAAGATGCAAATTAGAAGTGGAAAGAAAAATCATAGAACAAGTGTCAGAATTTAATTATTTAGGTGTATTAATAACAAACACTAAAAATTTAATAAAAGAAGTAAAGAAACAAGCTGATAAAGCAGCACAAATATCAGGATCTATGAAAGATTTAATTTGGCGCAACAAACATATGTCAATAGAAAGCAAAACCCGCATATACAAAATGATAGTTCGACCAGTTATCGTATATGGAGCAGAAACTAGAGCTGATACAACAAAAACTAAACAAATAATAAGCACATGCGAAATGAAAATCTTAAGAACTATTCAGGGGAAAACATTATTTGATAAAATACACAACACAGAAATTAGGGACAACTGCCATATTCAAGACATAACCAAATTTATTATAGATAGACGAAAATATTGGAAGGGTCATATAGAAAGAATGGAAGAAAACCGGCTTGCAAAAAGAGCTAAAGAAGATAGACCAATGGATGGGAGAAGAACAAGAGGAAGACCTGCCAAGAGATGGATAGACAGTGAATGTACATCCAGTATGTCTTCCTCCGAGGAGTGATTTTGCAAATAAACAGGATGAAAATCCTACAAATTAAGTTTAAGAAGAAGAAGAAGTTTTTTTGGAGAGGTTTTTATGAGGGTCCTGAATTGAGATTTTGCCAATTATAATTTTACAGTGCAGAAACTTGGCAGCTGAATAAAAATTTGAGTTTAAAACTTATGTCTACTGAAGTGGATTGTTTTAGACGCTCAACTAGACATTCTAAATTGGAAAAAACCAGAAATACAGTCATCAGACAACAAATAAAAGTCCAAATTCAATATTAAATTTTGTGAGGTACAGACAACTAGAATCATATGGTCATATTATGTAGATTGCCAGAGACAAGATTACTCAGAAAAGCTTTGAAATGGATTGTACCTGGGAATGGATAGAGAGGTCAACTTAGATCTAAATGGGTGGATGATATAAGAAGAGGTATGAGGGAGATAGATCTGGAAGAATTGTAATGGGAAGATAGAGAAGAATGGAGAAAGAAGATAATTTAAAACACTTCGGGTACAAGAAGATGTTTTATTGCATTGTAAATCTGTTTGTAAATAATTACTTTTATTATTAGTACAAAGTTCCCAGAACCAGAGTGGCTAAGAGTCTTCACTGATGGCTCCAAAACCAAGAGTGAAAATGCTGGCGCAGGAATCTACTCTCATCTGTTTAGTCAATATGTTGCAGTAGGCACAAACAATACAGCCTTCGATGGTGAAGTAAAAGCCATAGAAGTAGCACTCCAGAACCTCCTATTCCGAACAAAAATGTTTACAAAAGCTGTTATTCTGGCAGACTCTAAGGCCGCTATACAAGCAATAACCTCTAACCAAACACCAGAAAATGAAGCCATCTTGGAATGCCGTAAACTTCTGAAATACCTCAACAACCAAAATAAATTAATAGCCTTCCAGTGGATACCCTCACACATCGGAATAGTTGGCAATGAAATAGCTGATGGACTTGCCAAAAAGGGTACCAAAATACAGATAACAACCCACCCCAATTCGAACCTCCACAGAAAGATCGAAGAAATTAAGAAAGCATTCCAAATGGAAAACATGAAAGAAAACATTGCAACAGCCAGAGGGAAATCATGGGAAAAAATTGATGAGCTATACACAGATATAAAATATAAAGGCCACAAGGAAGCAGTAGCAAAATTCAGACTGATGTCAGGACACGACTGCCTGGCTCACTATCTCCACAGAATAAACATTTTCCAATCTGACATGTGTCATATGCAAAGACCCGGACCTGATCATGGACAAACACCATCTTCTAGTCTGTCCAGCTTTAAATCCAACTGCACAACACTCTAAGGACCTTGTTCGCTTGTACTGGAAAGCCAGAGAAAAAATGTCTTAAGCATCAAATCTCGCCATTAGAAAACAACAACAACATAATGACTTTTATTTTCACATTTTTTAGGTTCATTAGGATCAAAATTAATTTGAAGAAACAAAAAAAAGTATATTTTTAAGGGAATTTTATGCAAGGTATCAATGATACCTTTGGTCTCAAACAAGTTTTTGCTCTTGCTGGCACCTAAAGACTGCAGTTAGAAATAGGAAGAAAGAAAAGAGCTTGAAGCTGTGAATGTTTTGAATATGATACCACCAATCACAGTGAGTTGAAGAAAGAAATTAAACGTCAAAGGTATAATATATCAAAGTAAAGAAGTAGGAAATAAAGAAAAAAGGACGTCCAAGAAGTAGGTAGATTGACAAAGTAGAGAAATATATTAAGAGTAATGGAAATTGAAACTGGAGACAGGAAACTTCAGATCTTGGAATGTGGAATGCTCATGTTAAGGAGGCCACATCGAACGGGGAGTACGTAAGTAAAATTTAAGACAAAAAATAGGAAGCAACCATTGGGAAGACCAAGATTGAAATTAATAGAACAGATGTGTGAAAAGCTACGTACAAGAGTCACATTTGCCTGTAGCACCAGGGAGTAAGTAAATCTAAAAGAATAAAAAAAAAAAAATAGGAAGTAACCATTGGGAATACCAAGATTGGGAAGGATAGACCAGATATGGGAAAACCTATAAGCAATAGTGTTTGAGGCTTGTATTCGGCAGGTCCTCAGTTCAAATAACGGTTCTGACCAACTGAGTTCTTTTATTTTTTTTTATAAAGATAAATACTGGGTTGGTATTGCATTAGAAGGACCCATTTCATCATTTTCACCATTTCATACTTGGGGAAAATGAGAAATTCACGTTATCATTCAAAAAAGTTGACGCAATATGACATATTAAAGCATCTATAAAAATAAGAAAGAAAAATTAGTATGTTGGCTGCCATGTTCTCTATGATGGCGACCTTCCAGGAAAAAATATAAGTTTTAACAGTTGGTTCCCCTTATTAAAGCAGGAAGTGAGTTCACACTGCCCTCTGGAAACATTTTCAGTAAGTAAATAATTATAAAGAAAATCGTCTGCGAAGCAGTGTACTTTTGTATTTTATATTTAATAAATAGCAACATTATGTCAAACAAATTTGAACCGTATGTATTGTACTTTTATTGTAACTGACATCCTTATTTCCCATTAAAAAAAGTAGACCATATAGATCA
The DNA here is from genome assembly GCA_030220185.1 of Diploptera punctata. NCBI lineage: Eukaryota > Metazoa > Arthropoda > Insecta > Blattodea > Blaberidae > Diploptera > Diploptera punctata. Next base: position 925,305 of record JASPKZ010006847.1, read on the forward strand.
AGGGTTAATATTCAAGAAAATGTAACATGCCTGAAAACGTTAAATTTACTCATTTTTTTATGATATTGGACTATGTAATATGAATTCTAATGTAAATTGTTTGTATAATAGACCACGATTGTGAAAATTAATTGTTTTCTACTAAAGCACATGTTTGACATATTTTCTCCTGAAGGAGGTTATGTAGACCACATACTCGTCTTAGGGCATTGTTTTATACAGTTTGCTCACATTATATAATTTTTAATGTGTAACTTTATAATAAGAATTTTGGTATTTATAGAGATTTGAGTCCAGTAATATATTAGAAGAGGTTATGAAGCCTTTTCAAGGTTAGAAATCTTAACAGCTGTTTTTTTTTTGTGTTTCCTTTTTTTGGTATTACGAGCTTTTCGTCAAATGATTAAATTTGGATAGTGCAAATAGGCTCAACTGCACTTATACTAGCGCTTGATTTTTCAGTTATATTGTTATAAACTATAGCTCTTCTTCTGTATTTCCTAACATTATTTAATATTTTTAATTTTTTCAAACAATTTTTATAACATTATTAGACAATTTTGAAGTATTTATTTAAATATGCAAATCACAATATTATGACACTGTTTGACAACTAACTGCTATTTTCCCCACAGAGTATATTACTCAAGTCTATGATTTTTCTATCATTGTTTTGGGTTATCGCTGGTCGGATCAGCGTTAGGGAGTGATAAGTAAGTGTACACCCATTTTTAATAAACGTTTGGTAATTTTAATATTATTCATATATATTTTTAACATAGATTTGGGGATTTATTGCAAATATTGGTCATTTAAATTTCATACCGACGGATAGTAATCGAGGATGATAATCAATATGTGGTTTGATTGTGGGTTATCGCTGGCTCTATAAATTCTGGCGCATGCACACTGTTATTCTATAGGACTTAGAAACTGTTATTCTATAGGATTTAGAAAATATTTCACGCTAGTTTAAGTGCAGTTTTTCCGTGCAAATATCTTAAATTAACTAAAGAATTAATTGTGTATGGCGTTTAACTAGTGACTAAACTTTAGAATAGGCGACAGAAAACCTAGCCAAAAAGTTATCTTTCTAATAACCTATGCTAGACAAAAGGACAAACACTGGTGTGAAGTTAAATTTTTAATTTTAAGACTGATGTGTTTAAATGTGAAATAAAACTGAAAAATAAAATGTGGTATAGGTCTAGATTATTGTTCTGGTAATTATGAAAAAAGCATGAATGATATTTGTTTTTATTCAATGCTCCAGGTTGTCATTTTGACATTTCTGGTGTTCTCTCCTGGCATTGGCCTAATTGTAACCCAACTTCTAAGGTTGGGGTGCCTGGAAGGCGGAGTTACAGCTGCCCTGATGATATAATGGGTGATGATGGTAGTGATGTGCCAGCAGAGTCCTTACTTAATCCTAAATTTAACAAAGGCAATTATGAATGATGGCCATATGATGTTCAGGGACTGTTTGGGCCTTAAAGTTTCCTGACATTTATCTTACAAATGAGGAAAAACCCTGAAAAAAAGTTACTCAGGAAATTTGTCCTGACCGGGGATCGAACCCGGGCCCACTGTGTGACAAGGCAGCATGCTACCTCGAGTCCACATTGGTGGACTGAATGAATAATATAAGAATCTTTGAAGAGAAAAATTTTCGCCTAGACCGAGACTCGAACCCGGGACCTTTGGCTTGCCGGGCCAAATGCTCTACCAACTGAGCTACCGAGGCGAGTTGCGATCTAGGTGCAAATTTTTCTCTTATATACGTTGTAATTCCCTATAAAGTAGTGTTAAATTCCCAATAAATGTCTTCTTAACTAAGAAGCTGCCATTTGCAAAGATAGAAGCAAAGGTTTCAAAGCATTTGGCACGAGGGAATTACAATGTATATAAGAGTAAAATTTGCATCTAGATCGTAACTCGCCTTGGTAGCTCAGTTGGTAGAGCATTTGGCCCGGCAAGCCAAAGGTCCCGGGTTCGAGTCTCGGTCTAGGTGAACATTTTTCTCTTCAAATATAATTTATCATTCAGTGAGAAGTGTTAAATCAATAATAAAAACATCAATATAAGAATCTGTTTATTTGATCTAGTGAATAATGTTTTAATATTCGTAAAATGAACTATTGTTTGTCAGATTCATTTTCAATATGGCTGCGAACTATTTTAGTTATTTAATTTTTACTTAATGTTTACACACATTTGTATGGTTTGTTAAGCAGTTTGGGGGGTTGAGGGGGGCAAAGCCCTCCTTCATGTAGGTTTTCAGAATGCGTAAATATTCTAATTTTGAACCAAATATTAGATATTAGTTAATACACACCATCCCATTTCCGATATTTGATGTATTGATGTAGACTTTCACGGCCGGATTTGCTATGATGATCTTGAAGAAGATTTTTGGGCTGTAGGCCGTAGTTGTGAGGCTTGTAGTTCCCCGACGTTTTGCCAGAGACTGCGTCTGGCATCCTGAAGGGTTGTCTTGAGACTGGCAATTCTGTCTATTGTCTGTCCTAGTTATACGTTCACCGCGATGTGTTCGTAAGTTATATCTGCCTTCTGATTGGTCAGCGTTAGGGACTTCCATTGCTCCAATGAGATTGCTGTTTGATGGTCTATAACTTACGAACACATTGTGGTAAACTGTCGACTAGACCATCAAACAGCAATCTCATTGGAGCAATGGAAGTCCCTAATGCTGACCAATCAGAAGGCAGATATAACTTACGAACACATCGCGGTGAACATAAAAATAGGACAGAGAGTGGACAGAATTGCCTGTCTCAAGACAACCCTTGAGGATACCAGACACAGTCTCTGGCGAAACGTCTGGGACCTACAAGACTCATGACCACGGCCTACAGCCCGAAAATCTTCTTCAAGATCATCATAATAATATTTGAGTTATACATCACTTTTAAACATGTTGGTCTTATACTTAGAACACTAACAAAAGTAAATTTACACTAACCAAAATAAATCCACACTAACCTTAGTCCTTTTTTGGTGTAGCGCTAGTTATTAGATCACGTTGGTTAGGTTTTAATATCGCAAAATTAATTCAAATAATATAGTATTTTAGTTTTTCTTCACATGAACAAATATCAAACTTCTCTCAAAAAAACATTAAACTGAAAATATATAAAACTGTTATTCTCACAGTTGTATTATATGGGTCCATTGCTGTGGTCTCGAGGTAGCATGCTGCCTTGTCACGCAGGGGGCCCGGGTTCGATCCCCGCTTGGACAGTTTTTCTGGGTGAGGTTTTTATCGGGGTTTTTCCTCACCTCTAAGACAACTACCAGGAAAACTTTAAGGCCCAAACAGTCCCCGAAATCATATGGCCATCATCATCATCCTTTACCAGTGTGGAAAGCAACGGGAAGCTACCACACCTACAATTCCCTAGTAAAGCTGCAAAGCATAGCATGAAAATGCTATGATTACAGTGAAAGACCTGCCCTCGGGCAGAATTACTGTGGATGGATATTATATGGATGCAAAATATGGACTCATACTTTAAGGGAGGAGAAAGGATTACAAATATTTAAGAATAAAATTGTTAGGAAAATTTTTGAAAGAGAGATGATTGGAGGAAACTATATACTTATTAAGAAACATTATACAACTTGCTCGTTAAACACAGTCAGTACTCAATGAACAGCTTTTGAAAATGGAACTGGTTCCGAAAGGCCTAACTGAATTTTTAAACAAATATAATTTGTTGAGGACGACTGCCACAACAGGCACAACTTTTATTGTTTTAGTTATATCCAAGACTACATAACAGTGAACTGCATGATCTTCATGAGAAACCAGATGTAATAATAAACAGTTTGGTCTCATAGACTGCAATGGGGAGCGTAGAAACTCCTTGTAGGAAAACTAGAGGGAAAGCGTCCAGTAGGCAGGCCAAGAATGAAGTAAGAGTATAATATTCATAGAAAAGAAACTCATACGGAAAATTTTATAAAATCAACAGGGTTCAATCCAATTGGACATAAATTAGCAGCATTTAATAGTTTAACTCATAGATTGGTAAACTTACCCTTAAACGAAGAAGATTTCAAACATGAGAAAAAACACATAATCAAAGTAGCAAGAGAAAATGGGTTTGATGAAAAAATGGTACATAAAAGGATAGAAAAGTATAAAAAACAAAAAATGATAAACAGAAGTAATCTTGAAAAAGAAGAACCACCTATGAAAAAATATAAGAAATTCACTATCACCCCTGGGTACATAATAAATTTCAAAATATATTGAGAAGTTTAATATTAAATTAGCACCAAAAAATAACTACAGTTTAAATAAACTAATAAAAACCAACAAAATGAAAAAACTGATAAAAATAAAAAGTCAGGAATATATCAAATTGAATGCATGGGTTGTGAAAAGATATATATAGGGAAAACAAAAAGAAACCTAAAAATTAGAACCAAAGAACACATAAGAAATATTAAAAATGGAGAAATTGAAAAATCTGCAGTTGCTGCTCATGTTTGGTCTGAAAAACATAATATAAATTCAGACACTAAATTATTAAAACAGTTAGAAAATACAAAAGAGCTGACTATTTGGGAAAAAATTTATATTCAGAAGAACAGAAACAGAGTTATGAATTTTGATATTCCGATGGAGGGTGACCTTGTTTGGAGGTTCTTTGGCCAACCACAGGATGGAGCTGACATCGACATCCAGGTGGTGCAACATAATGCAACATAAATAAAACCAGTCTGGGAAAGCTGACGATAAAACAGAATTGTTTTGAAACATGTCAAAGAACAAATCAACATTAATATTGAGGTAAGATGTCCAGACCAAAAATAATATAAGAGTATAATATTAACAATGATTTGAGGGAAGTAGATTATACAGGGGATGATTGGAAAAGATTGGCTCAGGATAGGGATGTATGGAGAGCATATCACTGTTCTAAGGGTTCAGTAGTCTGGTTAAGTATGGTAAGTATGGAACACATTTGTTAGAAGATGTTAATTTGAATTTTATTTTCATTTTGCAGATTGAAGGCTAGTGATGACAATGGAGATGATGATATTACCAATAAAAATCACCAAAAAGCAGAAAAGGAAGCATTGGTGAGATAATTTTACAAGTATTTTTATTCAATATTAGATTTTGTGAGATACAGACAACTAGAATGATATGGTCATATACGTAGGATGCCAGAGAAAAGATTATCCAGACAAGCTTTAGAATGAATTCCATCTGGGAAAGAAAAGAGAGGTTGACCTAGATTTAAATGGATGGATAATGTAAGAAGAGGTATGAGGGAGCTAGATCTGGAAGAATTGGAATGGGAAGATGGAGAAGAATGGAGAAAGAAGATAAAAATTTGAAAAGCTTTGGGCACAGGAAGATGTTTTATTACATTGTAAACCTGTTTATAAATAAGTTTTTATTTAAATAAATAACATGAATATTGTATAACTGTAGGCTTTCACGGCCGGCGTCTTGATCCCTATTAGGTTCGTCTTCCGGGCATATAGGCCGTGGTCCAGTCGTTCTTCTACTCGACGTTTTGTCTACTGCTGCGGTAGACATCTTCAGGAGATACTGCGTGCTCTCTGTGAACTCCTCAACAGTCGGCTGCAGAGAGCATGCAGTATCTCCTGAAGATGTCTACCGCAGCAGTAGACGAAACGTCGAGTAGAAGAACGACTGGACCATGGCCTATATGCCCGGAAGACGAACCTAATATTCCTTAAATTACTTTTCTAGGGTCCACCGCTGTGGTCTCGAGGTAGCGTGCTGCCTTGTCATGCAGCGGGTCCGGGTTCGATTCCCGGTCAGGACAGACTCCTGGGTAAAGTTTTTTTTCTGGGTTTTTCCTCACCTGTAAGACAAATGTCAGGAAGTTTTGGACCCAAAGGTCCCCAAAAATCATCCGGCCATCATTATCATCCTTAAAATTATCATCCTTTTTCATCGGTGTGGAAAGCAATGGGAAGCTACCACACCTATAATTCCCTAGTAAATCTGCAAAGTATAGCATGAAAAATGCTATGATTACAGTGAAAGACCTGCCCTCGTGCAGAATTACTATGGATGGACTTTTCTAGGAATTAACACTGTGAGGTTTTATTTATTTAAGTAAAATTTTATCACCACACCCTATATTCTTCTTTTTTAGACCTGTTTTGAAACTTTCTTCTACAGTTGCATCCTCCATATTTTCACTCCTATTGTTCTGTCATCTAGAAGAGCGGAGAATGTGAAAAAGTCTGCATAGAGAAAACAAAGAGAAATTTTAAAACCAGAGTGAAAAAAAGATTAGGAATGCCAAAAATGGGGAAGTAAAAAAAAAATATGCATAGCAGCCCATGCATAGTCAGAAAAACATCTTATCAAAAGAAAGGCTAAATTTATTTAATTTTCGTAGGGAAAAAAACACAGTGAGGTTTAATTTAAGGATTAAATTAATATTTTTATTACCTCACCTCATATCCTTTTTCTTCTAGACTGCAGTTTCGGAGCTATATCTCCATCATCAGTAACCTCTCATCGACTGGTGTTATGTCGTTTCTTGGCTGTTTTCTTCTTCCGCCAAGAAACGAGGGATAAGGTTTTTATATAGTAAAACATGTCTTATCTGGAACCTTTATAAGAAGGAAACCTGTAGAGACGGTAAAAATCTCCAGAATGGTACGATTTTATATGTAAAATCGTCCTGTATAAGCCGGAAACGGAATGGTTTTAAAGTACCAATAGTTAATTTTTACCTCAGTAAGACGGAAAATTATTCTTAAGCATGTTCTAATTATAGTATTAATGACCCCACGTGAAAATTCTGCATATGACGCTTTCTGCATTATATCGTTTTACCTTCTTGTGTTGCCATTGTATTGCGGAGATACCCTTGCTTATGTGTGAATCCCTCGCTCTTCCATGCCTGCTTACCTTACCTGCGAGGGAGTTGGGAAACTCTTCAGTCTTCCTGTAGTTGAGTTCCTTCTCGCTTTTGTGTAATAAAGTTGTTTTGTATTGCCGTGCAAACTGAGCTGTGTTACATACACTATTTTGTCTGTATTTCAGTCAATATGTTATATTTTTAAAGCATGCATATAAAACCTTTACACTGCGTGAGAAAATTCATGCTTGTAATTTGGGAACCCATCATAAGAAGGAAAACTGCCAAGACGGAAATATATTTAAGGAACTGTCATGTTCCTTCATAGACAGGTTTTAGGGCCGCATGCAAATACATTAGTCTCTACTCAAATTACTTCCAATCACTGGTGAGCTGACTCACCGTGAGCAAGTGCAAAGATCGAATTAGCTACCCACTAACTGGTCATGCATGAAAGTCGTCGTTTTCGTAATATTGGCAGGAAATTACCCAGAATTCTCAGCGATAAAACCACTTCCGTTATTTTTGTCTGCTAGAGGCACACATTTACTACCTAAAAGAGTTAATAGTAAATGTCCTGCAATTATATTAGCTGCCAGTCAAACTGCTAAGGTTCCAGGGCGAATCATATTTCTAGTAATATGTTTCCATACATTTCTGGGGAAACATTTCCTATGATAGGAGATTTTTTTTAATTTTCTTTAAATATGTAAGATTCAAACCATAAATAAACAAATCAGTAATTGCATAGTATTTGCATGCTTGCATCCCGCAAATAATACCGTATACGATGCGCAATATTACGCCGATTCTCCTGTTCTTCCAGTTGAATTCTTTGGTAGACTCTATAAAATTCCTCTTCTCCGCATATACCGAAAACAAGATCGAAGTCTTCAAGGTCCGACATCTTGGATAAAGCAGCAAGGTTTCAAAGTACATCGGTTCCCATTGGGATTCTCACGATTCGTTTCTCTCCTAAGTCATCTCGGAAGCTAGCTTAGGAATTTCAACAATTATTATCGCATGAACAGATTTTTGAGTATGCAAAAACATATTTGGATACAACTTTCTCAGCAGAGAATGACTTTTACGGTCTAATGCGTTCAAAGATTCGAGCCTTACTATACATGCTTTACGTATGGAGTTTATGTAGGAGTAAAGCCAGCTGTGGCACATCCAACTGCGCACAGGCAAAATGCCATATGCCTGTTAGGTTATAAATTAAGAATCCTGTATTAATTATGTGATACTGTTGTTTATTTTTTTATTATTTCACTCACCTCATACTTCATAATTCATAGCAGACCCAGGGTTTCTTCACATATTTTGTGACATTCTCAATGCTGTGTCACGTTCACAACTGACGTCCAACGGCCTTCTATCCTGCAGACTGACCTCCGCGCCATCTGGTGGTTGTGAACGTGACACAGCATTGAGAATGTCACAAAATATGTGAAGAAACCCTGGGTCTGCTATGAATTATGAAGTATGAGGTGAGTGAAATAATAAAAAAATAAACAATATTAAAAAACCTCATAGTGTTATTTCCTATCTACATAACTTAATGTGATACTGTGTTGCAGACACCTATATCCATACCGCAAGGAGAGCACAGATTGCAGTATTCTTATTGGTTATGGTTCAGTAGAAGATCACCAGGGAAACAAGCTTCTGTACAGAACTATGACCAGAATTTAAAGCTGATTGGAAAATTTGCTTCAGTCGAACAATTTTGGGCATTATACAGTCATCTAGCGAGACCGTCAGATCTTCAGAGCCACAGTGATTTTCACCTTTTTAAAATTGGCATTAAACCCATGTGGGAGGTAATTTTCATTTATTTAATATTTGTAGGAAATAACACTATGATGTTTTGATCCATATTTGGTTCGTCTTCCGGGCTTATAGGCTGTGATCTGGTTGTCTTCTTACTCGACGTTTCATCTACTGCTGCAGTAGACCTCATCAGGAGATACTGCGTGCTCTCTGTGAACTCCTCAACAGTCGGCTGCAGACTGTTGAGGAGTTCACAGAGAGCACGCAGTATCTCCTGATGAGGTCTACCGCAGCAGTAGACGAAACGTCGAGTAAGAAGACAACCAGACCACAGCCTATAAGCCCAGAAGACGAACCAAATATGGATCAAGACGCCAGCCGTGAAAGCCTACAATTATATACTATGATGTTTCTTTTAATAATTAATTAAATAAAAATAAAACTTATAGTTTTATTTGATTTTCATATTCATTAAGATATAATTCAGTTACAGCTGTTTCGGTACACTGTACCTTATTTTTTTTAACTTTTATAGGAATTAATCACTATGAGGTTTAACTTATGGTGAAATTAAATGTTTCTTACCTCTCCTCATATAAATTTTCTAAGTTTATCGCGATTTTGAGACTGTCTCATCCTCAGAACTTTGTTGGCGACTGGTGTTATATGCTCTCATATAATCTCATATAACAGAAATTTAGAATATTCAAAATATGCTAACCACCTATTCCAATTTAATCATTGTTTCAATCCAAATTTTGAAATGTTACATGTTTGTGATAAGGGTAAGAAGTTGGACCTTTTGGAGGCTGTAGAAATAAATAAATTGAAAAGTAGTAATAAATTGTTAAATTCTCAACTTGATTTGAATGAATCGCCTTTGTTAAATTAAAAAAATTTAAATAAATTATTGTTGTATTGTTGCTTAGATCAGTTGATATGTACTATAATAACACAATTCATAATTTGTTAACATGTCTGAAGAAGGTACAGTGTACCGAAACAGCTGTCACTGAATTATATCTTAATAAATATGAAAACCAAATAAAACTGTAAGTTTTATTTTTATTTAAGTCCACCGCTGTGGTCTCGGGGTAGCGTGCTGCCTTGTCACGCAGTGGGCCCGGGTTCAATCTCCAGTCGGGACAGTTTTTCTGGGTGAGGTTTTTATCGGGCTTTTTCCTCACCTGTAAGACAAATGTCAGGAAAACTTTAAGGCCCAAATGGTCCCCGAAATCATATGGCCAGCACAATCATCATCATTCATATTAATCTTAGGTTAAGGTTAGGATTAGGGACTCTCCTGGCGCATCATTATCACCCATCATATCATCGGGGCAATGTAACCCCGCCTTCCAGGTGCCCCAACCTCAGAAGTGGGTTACAAATACGCCATGCCAGGAGAGAAACCAGGAATGTCGAAAGACAAACCTGGGGCATATAAAAAAAAATTAAATTAATAAGTATGGATTTTCATCAAGTAAACACCAACTGAATTGACTATTTATTTTAATTATCGTGAGTTATTTTGTATCACCTCATATTTTTTTTATATTCTGCAGACTATAGTTTCGTCACATCTATGTGACATTGTCGATCTCTACAGGATGACATCTGCAAACAACAGTTAGAATGCATTGACAATGTCGCATGGATGCTACGAAACTATAGTCTGCAGAATATCAAAAAAATTTGAGGTGAGTCAAAATAACTAACTCATAATCATTTTTATTTAACTTCATTAAAAAACAAAACTGATTCATTTTCATCATCATCATCATCATCTTGGAGAATAACAGTTATATATATTTCCAGTTTAATGTTTTTTGAAAGAAGTTGGAAAACAAGAGTCTCTGCAATGCATAATAGCACGTATTTTCAGAATTGAGCCTATGTTTAATTTCTTTATGCATCTCATTCCTATTTGTAATTATTGTTCCTAGTAAAGTGATCCCACAACAGGCCCGGGGACCCTTGGGGTAGTAGGAGGTTAAGGCTCCCACTTTTTTCTAGACAATCGGCACTTTATGTTAGCCAGGTTGTCAGCCCTGCATGACGGCCGCCTTTACCCCAGAACAAGTGTCTGGTACTCATTTCCGTTAGAGGCTGAGTCGACCCCAGGACCATAGTGCCGCCAGAGGGTTTGGGTCAGTTTAAAAATCCTGACCCCAACGGGACTTGAACCCTCGACCCTCCGGCTTGTAGCTCAGTGCCTTAACCACTACGCTACGGCGTGCCCCTATTATTGTTTCTAGATATTTGAATTCAGCCACTTCTTCAAAATTTCCCTCATTTGTCATTAGCTTTCCATTTCCATTATATAATGTGTTTCTGTGTGTGAACATATATCTAGTTTTATTGATGTTTACTTTCAGCCCCAATTTCTTAGTGTTACTCAATAGTGTGTGCATGTTGGCCCATAGTATCTCCTTGCTATTGCCTAATAATACTACATCATCAGCATAAACTAACACATTAATACCTCTAAAGATTTGATGGCATGCTCTAGTACAAAATTAAATAGTAGAGGAAATAGTGCATCTCTTTGCTTAAACGCATTGTGAATTTCAAAAGTATCCGAAAGCTGTTTGCTGTAATTTTTTATGTTACAAAATTTTAAAATATTAAACATTTTTATTTTGTTGTAGGATGAAGCGAACCAGAGAGGAGGAAAGTGGATTGTGCGATTGCGGAAAGGGTTAGCATCAAGATGTTGGGAAAATCTGGTGCTAGCGATGTTAGGAGAGCAGTTCATGGTCGGAGAGGAGATCTGTGGAGCAGTTGTCTCAATACGATATCAGGTAAATCGCAGTTACAACAAGAACTATTTTAGTATCAAAATGATTTAATAATAAGTTTTGTCTGTTCAATTCTTACCGCATATTGCTGTTATTCATATGTTTCAAGGCTTGTTACCTCATCTTCAGTAGTTAGAGACTGGTTTTTCCCAAGTTGTCAACCCTGGATCTTGACTTCTGCTCCCTCTTTCTGTGGTCCAAAGAACTTGCTAATTAAGTTCCTCTCCCCGGGAATTTCACAATTCTCTCCTTGTTCTTCTGTATCTAGATTTTTTCCCATATGGTGAGTTCGTCTATGTTTTCTAACTGTTTTAATAATTTTGTGTTGTTCTGACAAATGTGAGCAGCCACTGCAGATTTTTGTACTTCCCCTTTTTTTTTTTACATTTCTTATGTGTTCTTTGGTTCTAATGATTAAATTTCTCTTTATTTTCCACATGTATATCTTATCACATTCTGCATATTTTGATATATTCCTGATTTTTTACTATCATCAATCTTTTCATTTTTACTGGTTCTTGTTAGTTTGATATTTTTATTATTAATTTAACACTTCTCATTGAAGAATAAATTAAATTTTAAGAGAAAAATTTTTGCCCAGACCGGGACCTGAACCCGGGACCTTTGGTTTACCTTACCAATGCTCTTGTCAACTGAGCTACCAAGGCGAGTTCCAATCTAGATGAAAATGTTTTCTTATGATGTTCTTATTATTAATTTCATACATCTCAATGATGGATAAATCATATTTGAAGAGAAAAATTATACGCTCAGACCGGGACTTGAACCCGGAACCCTTGGTTTTCTAGTTCAAGTGCTCTATCATTTTAGCTACCTGAGCAAGTACCGATCTAAATGCAAATTTTTCTCTATATACGTTGTAATTCCCGCCCACCAAATGCTTTGAAGCCTTGTTTTCTTATGTACGTTGTATTCCTGCGCACCAAATGCATGAAGCCATGGCTTCATCTTTGCAAGTGGCGGCCTCTGGTTAGGAAAACTTTTATTGGGAATATAAACACTACTTTTAAAAGCCAGTAAGGGCTTCTATCAATATTTTTATTATTAATTTAACACTTCTCATTCAGGGATAAATTAAATTTGAAGAGACAAATTTTCGCCCTGACCGAATTTCCAATAAAAGTCTTTTTAACCAAGAGGCTGCCATTTGCAAAGATGAAGCCATGGCTTCAAGCATTTGGTGCGTGGGAATACAACGTATATAAGAGAAAAATTTGCATCTAGATTGGAACTCGCCCCGGTATCTCAGTTGGCAAGAACATTGGTACGGTAAACCAAAGGTCCCGGGTACGGGTCCTGGTCTGGATGAAAATTTTTCTCTTCAAAATCAAATTTATCTTATTAGTTTGTTTAGGCTATAATCATTCTTTGGTGCTAATTTGATATTACATTTTTTTTTAATCTTTTGGAATTTATTGTCTGCTCATGGGTGATATGTGAATTTCCTGTATATCACTTCCTTTGGTTTATCTCCTTGAAGAGTACTTTCATTTATTAATTTTTGTTTTTTTGTACTTATCAATTTTTGTTTTTTGTACTTATCAATTTTTTTGTGTATAATTTTCTCCTTAAAACCATTTTCTTTTGCCATATGTCTAACAGAAACAATATGAGGTAAGAATTAAACAGACAAAAGCCAAGGGTCCCGGGTTCGAGTCCCGGTCTAGGCGAAAATTTTTCTCTTTAAATTTAATTTATCCTTCAGTGAGAAGTGTTAAATTAATAATAAAATCGTCAATAGAAGCCCTACTGGCTTTAAAAAGTAGTGTTAAATTCCCAATAAATGTCTTCTTAACTAAGAAGCCGCCATTTGCAAAGATAGAAGCTATGGTTTCAAGCATTTGGCACGAGGGAATTACAACGTACATAAGAGAAAAATTTGCGTCTATATCGTAACTCGCCTCGGTAGCTCAGTTGGTAGAGCACTTGGCCCGGAAAGCCAAGGGTCCCGGTTCGAGTCCCGGTCTAGGCGAAAATTTTTCTCTTCAAATATAATATTAAACAGACAAAGCTTATTATCAAGTAAAACCTCATGTCACTTCCTATTGTATTTTCAAATCAAAATTATTTTATGTTTTTCGGACCATTCGTTGGCAGCTACCGCTGATTTTTGTACTTCCCCATTTTTGACATTCCTTTTGACATTCTTTAATTTAAAAACAGGAATGAATAGGCTAAATTAATAAAAGAAATAGAAAAACCTAGAGAGTTCTTGGTTTGGGGAAAAAATCTACATTCAAAAAAACCAAAAGGAGAAATTAATGAATTTTGAAACTGCTGGGAAAGTGATTTGATTTGGAGGTTCATCAGTCTACCAACAGAGGGAGCAGGAAGCAGTTCTTCAAGATGACATGACAATGGTCATGAAAGTACTGAGGATGGAACATAGTAAAGTCCTGAAAATGGTCTGATAAGAAGAAGGTTATGAGGTGAGGTGATACAGTTTTTCTTAAATAAATCATATTTTTTAGTCCATTGATTTTATTTCGTAGTGTACCTTCCCAAGAATTTTTGGATAAATCTGATTGTATCTTATATTTGAAAAGAAAAATATACGCCTAGACTGGGGTTTGAACCCAGGACCTTGGACTTGTCAATGCTCTATCCAAGTGAGCTACCTAGGACTCCAATCTAAATGCATATTTTTCATCCTGGGTTCAAACCCCAGTCTAGGCATATATTTTTATTTTCAAATATAATTTGTCCATCATAACGAATAATATAAACACTTGACGATTTTATTATTGATTTAACACTTCTCACTGAAGGATAAATTATATTTGAAGAGAAAAATGTTCGCCTAGACCGAGACTCGAACCCGGGACCCTTGGCTTTCCGGGCCAAGAGCTCTACCAACTGAGCTACCGAGGCGACTTACGATCTAGACACAAATTTTTCTCTTATATACATTGTAATTCCCTTGCCCCAAATGCTTGAAACCATAGCTTCTAACTTTGCAAATGGCGGCTTCTTAGTTAAGAAGACATTTATTGGGAATTTAACACTACTTTATAAAGCCAGTAGGGCTATTACAATGTATATAAGAGAAAAATTTGCGTCTAGATCGTAACTCGCCTCGGTAGCTCAGTTGGTAGAGCACTTGGCCCGGAAAGCCAAGGGTCCCGGGTTCGAGTCTCGGTCTAGGCGAAAATTTTTCTCTTCAAATATAATATAAACACTGATTGTATCTTAATATTTAATTTTAGGAAGTTATATTTTGAGGTTATTTTAATTATATTATTTTTGGTCTGGACATCTTACCTCAATATTATTAATATTGAGGTAAGATGTCCAGACCAAAAATAATATAATGATTGTATCTTGTTTGCTCTTATGAAATTGTGTATGTGTCAAGAGATATTTATGTTGTTTTCAGGAAGATATAATTTCTGTTTGGAATAAAACAGCCTCAGACACGTCGACAACAGCGAGGATACGAGACACACTCAGAAGAGTTCTCAATCTGCCTCCAAACACAATACTTGAATACAAAACTCATAATGACAGTCTCAAGTAAGTTCACACTGATAATATTCTTATTAAATTCCGTTGAGGTAATAGTCATAAAGCAAAGTGTTAAAATATATACCTTTAGCAGGTGCTGTCATCCTCAACTGTGTTAAAATTTTCTTGATTTTAAAGTTAGTAACTGTAGGCCTTTTGGAAGTCGACTTCCATCATCAGCAGAATAAATATGTGCTACTAACTGTTATCGTTGTTATGTGACGCCTTAAGCACATTTAAGCTCAAAACATCGCATGACAACAACAGCAGTTAGTAGCACGTATTTCTTCTTCTGATGATTGAAGTCAACTTTCGGAAGGCCTACAGTTACTACAGCAAACTACGAATTATTTGTGTTAATTGGGACCGAGATATGCACAAAAAATCGAAAAACACGTATAATCCAACTAAGTTATTCTAACAATAAACATGCAATAAGATATATTTAAATTAATATTGGGAAGTAAACATTGTGAGGTTATATCATTAATAGTGAGTGGAGAACATATTTTAATCGACTCACCTCATACATTTTCAAACTTCTTTGATACCGACGGTTTCAGACAAAATCATGTCCTTCTTCAGTCATGCCTTCCACATGACTGAAGAAGGACATGATTTTGTCTGAAACCATCGGTATCAAAGAAGTTTGAAAATGTATGAGGTGAGTCGATTAAAATATGTTCTCCACTCACTATTAATGCAATAAGATGATGGTAAAACATCAGGAATATATCAAATAAAATGTGCAGACTGTAACCATTAGAACTAAAGAACACATAAGTAATGTAAAAAAAGGGGAAGTAGAAAAATCTGCAGTGGCTGCTCACTTTTGGTCAGAAAAAACACAAAATAGATGTAAACACAAATTATTAAAACAGTTATTAAAACAAAAATAAACACCATACAGAAGAACAAGGAAAGAATTATGAATTTTGAAATTCCCGGAGAAAGGGACCTCATTAGTAAATTCATTAGACCAGAGGCAGAGAGAACAGGAATCAAGAATCAGGGCCGACAACTTGAGAAATTTCAGATTGTTATCGCTGATGATGGGGCTCAGAAGCTTTGAAACATATGTTCAACAAAAACAACCATAAGAGGTAAGAATGTTCAGACCAAATATCTTAATTATTAAACAAACCTCTTAATAAATTAATGAGTCATTTTAACATCTTACCTCATATTTCATGTTTTTCAAACACGGTAACTCTTAATTAAGAACCTCATAATGATTTCCCAATTTTAACTTTGAAACCTCTTAATATTGTTTATTTTTTATCATTTCACTTACCTCATACTTCATAATTCCTAGCAGACCCAAGGTTTCTTCACATCATTTGTGACATAACACCTCAGAAATGTTAAAAATGGAGAAACCGAAAAATCTGCAATAGCTGCACATGCCTGGTCAGAAAAACATAGAATAGAAATCAAAACAAAATTACTTAAACAATTGGAAAAACCGAAGGAACTCACAATTTGGGAAAAAATTTACATATGCAAGAATGAAAATACAACTATGAATTTTGAAATACCCGGTTATGAGAGAGGACTGATTTGGAAATTCTTCGGTCGGCCACCAGATGGCGCGGAGGTCAGTCTGCAGGATAGAAGGCCGTTGGATGTCAGTTGTGAACGTGACGCAGCATTGAGAATGTCACAAATGATGTGAAGAAACCCTGGGTCTGCTAGGAATTATGAAGTATGAGGTGAGTGAAATAATAAAAAATAAACAATATTGTTAAACGTGTTACGGGAGGGGGTTGTGAGTGAAGGTTACTCTATTATGCAAGCTTCTAAGCGTAGTTCACAGTAGCACATTTTAAAATAAAGACTTTTTCATAACAATACAAAATACAGTACAGTATTTATCTTCATTTTTAAAAATATGGTAGGAAGAGTCATGCCCAGATAATCTGCAAACCGGATAATATGCACGTGGATAATAGGGAGTTATTCATAAGAATTAAATTAATCGTGATTATTTCATACCTCATACTTCTATATTTCTTTAAATACAGCAATTTAATGAAGACAATAAAAAATAAATTAAAGAAATTTCTTCTTCTTCTTCTTCCTTCCAAGTATTAGGCCAAGGCCTGTTACGATCCTATAGAAAATTTTCCCTTATGGGAAATTCTCGTATAAGACTTGAAAGCATAATAATAGTCCCTTCGATTGGTTGCTGGCCAAAGGAAGGCAAGACCAGTGATGGGGCTGCCATCTTATAGCCTCTGGTCAGGCTTTTCTGGAGAAGAAAAGAAAATAAAGGAAAGACGAAATGGAAAAAAAAGGAAGGACTCCCTAGCCCTCGGATGCCCTAATAGCGTTGGGGTCAAAAAAACAAGTTAACCAAGAGAGGTCAGATAGTAAAGTTAAAAGAGTGCAAAACACAAGTAAGTGGAAGAAATGTTTTGCACAGCTTGGGCACCTTGTGGTCGCCATCCACATATCCCCTAGATGAGGACCCCCCAGGGAATTAAAGAAATTTAAACAACAGAAAAGGTTACAGGAATACGCCACCTTACAACAAGATTCCAAAAAAGATGTAAAATTCAAAAAAATTTACTTACCATCCTGAAGTTCATAATAAATTTCAGAAAATTTAATATAACATTGGCTCCAATTAACAAATTCAGCCTGGGTAATCTTCTGTTAAATAATAATAAATTTAACACCCCAGACAACAAAAAATCTGGTATTTATCAAATTGATTGCAAAGATTGCAACAGGATATATATATAGGAAAAACAAAAAGGAATTTGGAAACTCGTAAAAAAGAACACTTCAGAAATATAAAGAATGGAGAAATTGAAAAATCAGCTATAGCAGCACATAGTTTATTAGAGCATCATAGGATTGAAAAAGAAGCAAAACTTTTGAAACATCTATCTAAACAATATTAAATTAAAAGATTCTTACCTCTCCTCACATTATTCTGTTAAGTAGATCGCGATTTCAGGCCTATAGCAGGCCCATCTTCAGTACACTGTTGTTGACCGGTGTTATGTCGCTCGGAAGAACCACTTCTTCTTCAAGAAGAAGAAGTGGTTCTTCCGAGCGACATAACACCGGTCAACAACAGTGTACTGAAGATGGGCCTGCTATAGGCCTGAAATCGCGATCTACTTAACAGAATAATGTGAGGAGAGGTAAGAATCTTTTAATTTAATATTGAATTGAACCTCACAGTGATAATTCCTATAT
Organism: Diploptera punctata; assembly: GCA_030220185.1. Classification (NCBI taxonomy): domain Eukaryota; kingdom Metazoa; phylum Arthropoda; class Insecta; order Blattodea; family Blaberidae; genus Diploptera; species Diploptera punctata. The sequence goes on from JASPKZ010006847.1 coordinate 943,498, forward strand.
AAAAAAAAGGTTAATCTATCTAAACCTTTAGATTTAACAGTTTGGGAAAAAATATATATTCAAAAAAACCATACTAGAACTATGAACTTTGAAATTCCAGATGAACCTAGCTTGATTACAAAGTTCTTCAAAAATACAACAGATGGCAGTTTAGAAAATGATTAATTAAAAGAACATCAGATGGCAGTTTGAATAATTATCAACAAAAGTAAAAATTCAAAATCGTGAAAACAGCTGATGATGGTGATAAGAAATTGCCGATAGTGCAGTGCTGTATTTAAAGAAATATAGAAGTATGAGGTATGAAATAATCACGATTAATTTAATTCTTATGAATTTGAACCTCATAATGTTAAAAATTCCCAAATTTAATATATAAATAGGGAGTTAGCTAAAAAAAGTTAACACCCCAGACAATAAAAAATTTGGAATTTATCAAATGAATTGCAAAGATTGCAATAAAGTATGTATATGAAAAACAAAAAGGAACTTAGACACTTGCAAGAAAGAACTCTTTAAAAACATAAAAAATGGTGGAATTGAAAAATCAGCTATAGCAGCTCATAGTTTATTAGAAAATCATAGGATTGAAAAAGAAGCAAAACTTTTGAAACATCTATCTAAAACCTTTGCAATTAACAGTTTGGAAAAGATATATATTCAGAAAAACCATACTAGAACCATGAACTTTGAGGTTCCAGATGAACAAAGTTGGATTACAAAGTTCTTCAAAAGTACACCAGATGGCAGTTTAGAAAATTACTTCTTCAAAAGTACACCAGATGGCAGTCTAGAAAATTACTGGCCAAAAAAAAAATGACAGTCGTGAAAACAGCTGAAGATGGAAAAGACTTTTTTTTCGATATTGCAGTTCTGTGTTAAAAAAACATAGATGTATGAGGTAAAAAGAATTCATGATTCATCTGATTCTTATTAAGAAATTATTTATTAAATTAATATTAAGAAGCTAAAGCTGTTACTATGATTGAAATAAGTATATTAAAATACACTACTAAATTATTGCAATCAAATGGTAAAGAGAAAAATTTATGCCTGAACCGGGAATCAAACCCAGAACCTTCAGCTTTTCGTGCTGATGCTCTTAACCATTGAGCTAATCCAGGCTTCCCTCCCATCCAAGCATAAATCCTTCCTTTACCTGTCTGTACTTTAATATACTTATTTCAATCATAGTAACAGCTTTAGCTTCTTAATATTAATTTAATAAATAATGCTATAGCTATGTGGAGTCCCTTCATGTCTTCTTCAGGTAGAAGCCATTCATTGTGTATTTGTGAATGATGATTCATAGCATTTGAATGTGGGACCAAGACAGTAAGGTAAAGGAAGGATTTATGCTTGGATGGGAGGGAAGCCTGGATTAGCTCAATGGTTAAGAGCATCAGCACGGAAAGCTGAAGATTCGGGGTTCGATTCCCGGTTCAGGCATGAATTTTTCTCTTTACCATTTGATTACTTATTAAGAAAACCTCATAATGTAAAAATTCCCAAATTTATTATATTAATAGGGATTTTACTGTGATTTTAAAATTGAGAAATTTTTAACACAGTTGAGGACGATGGCATCTGCCAAAAGTATATATTTTTAACATTTTACTTTACTCAAGAAAATTGTTTATCTCATTGTTCATACGATTTTCTATATTTTAACTTGATGACGTGATATGCCTACTTCCGGCTGCTGCTTTCACATTCCACATATGTAATTTACATATTGTTAACAATTGGTCTATTTTTTTTTTTTTGCCTGCTTTATGAATTTTGGGTATACCATGAATGTTGGGGTTTCTTGGATTTGATCATCATTGGGACAAAAACCGTGGGTGGTCAAGGCTTCCTTCAGAATTTTTCTCCAGGCTTCTCCATCTCTGGCAACAATCCACCAATTCTTGAGTTTTAAAGATTTGACATCCTATAGTACTCCATCCATCCATCCATCTCAAATTCGGTCTTCCAGTTCTCATATCTTCCTTCTGGCTTACCATCTATAATTCTTCTAACTACTTCATTTTTGGTCATGCTCTGCCCATCTTAGTCTGTTTACTTTAAATAATTCCTTGTTATATCTCATTCACCAATCTCCATTTTCCTTAATAAGTCCATATATATTTCTGAGTATCTTTCTTTCAAGAACAGCCAATTGGAATTTGTCGTGTTCAGTCAGAACCCAGGTTTCACTCCCGTCAAGTTAATTAGTGTCTTATACAATCGGGTTTGAGTCTCGGTCTAGGTGAACATTTTTCTCTTCAAATATAATTAATTGTATTTGAAGAGAAAAATTATACGCTCAGACCGGGACTTGAACCCGGGACCCTTGGTTTTCTAGTCCAAGTGCTCTACCATTTGAGCTACCTGAGCAAGTACCGATCTAAATGCAAATTTTTCTCTATATACGTTGTATAATTTTTCTCTTCAAATATGATTTATCCATCATTGAGATGTATGAAATTAATAATAAGAACATCGATAATTAATTGTATTTGTGTTTTTTTTTAATTACAGAGCGTGGAAGACAGCTCCTCCACTGAAGAGCTGAGGGTACATTCCTTCAGTAAGTAACTCCCTAAACAAAATTGTAGCTTCTCAAAGATGGAATTTACCCCAAGGTCATTCAAATTACAAAATTAATTCAGATTCCTAAATTTAAATTAAAAATGTTTTGGAAGGAGGATAAAAAAAATACGAGGTGAGTCAAAATAACTAACTCGTAATAATTAAGATCATGAAATTTGTTCATTTATTACAAAGCTGGTTGAATAATTCAGTTTACGTTAATGAAGAAACTACAATGTATTTACTTTTAGGTTGCACTAGATAACAAGATACATGTATGGTTGTGACATACAATAGGAAGTAACATGAGGTTCTATTTAAATTAATATTGGGAAGTAAACATTATGAGGTTATATCATTAATAGTGAGTGGAGAACATATTTTTATCGACTCACCTCATATGATTCCAAATTTCTTTGATACCGACGGTTTCAGACAATATCATGTCCCTCTTCAGTCATGGCTTCCACTGATGAAATTCTGTGATTGTTGATTTCTCTAATGACATCACCTCTTGTGCTGCCATCTTTTGTTGGGATTATAAACTTTGTAATTAAATTTTTATCCACTGGAATATCGAAATTCATAGATCGATATTTATTCTTCTGAATGAATATCATTTCCCAAATTGTCAATTCCAACGGTTTATCCAATTGTTTCAAATTATTGGAATTTATCCAATTGTTTCAAATTATTGGAATTGACAATTTGAGAAATGATATTCATTCAGAAGAATAAATATCGATCTATGAATTTCAATATTCCGGTGGATAAAAATTTAATTACAAAGTTTATAATCCCAACGAAAGATGGCAGCACAAGAGGTGATGTCATTAGAGAAATCAACAATCACAAAATTTCATCAGTGGAAGCCATGACTGAAGTGGGACATGATATTGTCTGAAACCGCTGGTATCAAAGAAATTTGAAATTATATGAGGTGAGTCGTTAAAAATATGTTCTCCACTCACTATTAATTATGAGGTTCTACTTAAAAACAAGTTGGGTCGGCTGTCATCTTACCTCATATTGGTTGTTTCTTGTAGGACATGTTTCAGAGCATCTTCGCTCTATCTTCAGCCTGTACATGCTGATGATCTTTAAGTTGTCAGCCCTGGATGTCAACTCCTACTCCCTCTTTTGTGGTCCAAAGGAACTTACATATTAAATCTCTCCGCCCGGGAATTTTAAAAATGTTCTTCTGTATTATGTAGATCTTCTCCCTCATGGTGAGTTCTTTAGTATTTATATTATTTTTGGTCTGGACATCTTACCTCAATATTAATGTTGATTTGACTTTCCCAGTTTGGGAAAGCTGACGATAAAACAGAATTGTTTTGAAACATGTCCAAGAACAAATCAACATTAATATTGAGGTAAGATGTCCAGACCAAAAATAATATAATTAAAATAACCTCAAAATATAACTTCCTAAAATTAAATATTAATTACAACTTCTTTAGTATTTTCTAACTGTTTTAATTACATCCAGAAGATTCTCACCAAATTTTGAAATTCCTGAGGAGAGAAATTTAATACACAAGTTATTTGAGCCATAAAAAGAGAGAGTAGGAGTCAATATCCACGGCTGACAATGCACAGTGGGGTATTTAACCGATTTAGGCGGCCAAAAGTCGATTTTACAAAATTTATTCTAGACAGGAAAAAAATAGCACATGGCAGAGCTAAATAATCAGCCGATAATACGGTACCCAATTTTCATCAGTCTGTGTTACCTTGAGTCTGTCTGACCAATCGAAAGTTGACTGTCTCTCATACTGCAAGTATCTTTTATCGGCGCTGTTTTTACAAGCTTATGTTCCACATAGATTATTGCATATTAGATATTACATTTTAAGCGAATAGTTACGGATTATGATAAATCAGTAAGTAATAACACTTACCATCCTGAAGTTCATAATAAGTTTCAAAAAATTTTCAGAAATTTTAATATAACATTAGCTCCAATTAACAAATTCAGCCTGGGTAATCTTCTGTTAACAAATAATAAATGTAATACCCCAGACAACAAAAAATCTGGAATTTACCAAATTGATTGCAAAGATTGCAACAAGATATATATAGGAAAAACAAAAAGGAACTTGGAAACTCGTAAAAAAGAGCACTTCAGAAACATAAAGAATGGAGAAATTGAAAAATCAGCTATAGCAGCACATAGTTTATTAGAGCATCATAGGATTGAAAAAGAAGCAAAACTTTTAAAACATCTATCTAAACCTTTGGATTTAACAGTTTGGGAAAAAATATATATTCACAAAAACCATACTAGAACTATGAACTTTGAGATTCCGGACGAACCGAGCTTGATTACAAAGTTCTTCAAAAATACAACAGATAGCAGTTTAGGAAATGATTCATTCAAAATAACACCACATGGCAGTTTGAAGAGGAATTCCTTCAACACCAGATGGCAGTCTAGATAATTACCGGAAAAAGGGAAAAAAATTGACAGTCGTGAAAACAGCTGACGATGACGACAACGTGTCGCCAATACTGCAGTGCTGTGTTTAAAAAAACATAGAAGTATGAGGTAAGAAGAAATCACGATTCATTTAATTATTAGTAATAACACATTTTAATTATTTTTATCCTCTTTGACTCAGATAAAGCTTCTTCAATTAGGGCACTTTTTTCGTTATTTTCTCAAGTAAATTTTAACAAACTTGAGTATTTTATAATTAATGTTGGAAGTAAACATTATGAGGTTATATCATTAATAGTGAGTGGAGAACATATTTTTAATAACTCACCTCATACAATTTCAAATTATAACCATAGAGATTAGAGAAATCAACAAACAGAGGATTTGAACAGTTGGAGTTGTGCTGCTATAGCTGATTTTTCAATTTCTCCATTCTTTATATTTCCGAAGTGTTCTTTTTCACGAGTTTCCAAATTCCTTTTTGTTTTTCCTATATATGTCCTGTTGCACATAGTTTATTAGAGCATCATAGGATTGAAAAAGAAGCAAAACTTTTGAAACATCTATCAAAACCTTTAGATTTAACAGTTTGGGAAAAAATATATATTCAAAAAAACCATACTAGAACTATGAACTTTGAAATTCCAGATGAACCTAGCTTGATTACAAAGTTCTTCAAAAATACAACAGATGGCGGTTTAGAAAACGATTCATTAAAATGAACACCAGATGGCAGTTTAGAAAATAATTCTTTAAAAGAATATCAGATGGCAGTTTGGATAATTATCAACAAAAGTAAAAATTGACAATCGTGAAAACAGCTGATGATGGTGATAAGAAATTGCCGATAGTGCAGTGCTGTATTTAAAGAAATATAGAAGTATGAGGTATGAAATAATCATGATTAATTTAATTCTTATGAATTTGAACCTCATAATGTTAAAAATTCCCAAATTTAATATATAAACCTCTTAATGTTACTTCCTATTGTATTTTAAAATAAATGTTAATGTTTTATTTTAGGAAGTAATATTTTGAGGTTCTTTTAATCAAGTTATTTTGACTTTGTAATATCTTATCTCAATTTAATGTTGATTTGTTCTTGAACATGTTTCGATTAGTCTTCTGATCATCCTCAGCATGGCCAGACTGGTTAGATTTATTCGTAAATTTATGAATTAAGAACCTCATAATGTTATTTCCCATATTTAACTATAAATGGTTAGATTTATGTTGTAAACCCTGGACGTCGACGTCAGCTCCCTCCTGCGGCCGGCCAAAGAATCTCCAAAAAATTATAGTCTGAAAAACATAATATAAATTTGAACACTAAATCATTGAAACAATTAGAAAATAATGTACGGTTAAAAACTATAATACAGTTACCTTGTAGGTCCGTCTCCTCAACTTAAGTTCTTTTAAAACTCTGTAGGCCTTTCGGGACTAGTCCCATCATCAGCAGAATGCATTAAGTCCGTTCTTGTTGACCCTTGTTGAAGCAACGGAAAATCACCATGAATTTTACTAGTATCGAGTTAGAAAATACAAAAGAGCTGACTATTTGGGAAAAAAATCTACATTCAGAAGAACGAAAATAGAGTTTATGAATTTTGGAATACCGACTGAACGTGACCTTGTTTGGAGGTTCTTCGGCCGACCACATGAGGGAGCTGATGTCAACATTCAGGGCTTACAATATAAATCTAACCAGTCTGGCCATGCTGACGATGATTAGAAGACTAATCGAAACATGTTCAAGAACAAATCAACATTAAATTGAGGTAAGATGTTACAGACTCAAAATAACTTGATATATTTTAATTTTTTATCTTATAAATAATTCAAGCAAGAATAAAACTTTATAAACACAAAGAAAAATTATGGATCCACTATAAGTTTTATAAACAAATGGAGTATACACCAAAATTTGAACATAATTTCAATGTATGTTCAACAAAAACAACCATAAGAGGTAAGAATCCACAGACCAAATATCTCAATTATTAAATAAACCTCTTAATGTAACTCCCTATTGTATTAAAAAAAAAGAATTTGTTTTTATTCCACAACCTTCATTTCCATTTATAGTAGCAGAATAATACACAACTGCAACCTGGAAGTAAATCCAGTGTAGAATTAACATTGAAACCTTTAGAAATGTAATGAAGATCTTGTCTTTATTTAAATTTTATTTCATTGGAGAAAAATTTGTTCTTGTGGTAAGAGTTTTTATATCCATTTCCACCATATTGTCTTTATGGCATTTCTGGTATTCTCTCAATTTCTCAAAATGTCTTAGGGTCGGTTTCACCAACAGAGGTATTACACCAGTTTATGCTATACATTATACATGAGGAAACTGGCGTAATACAGTTATCTTTGTTGATGAAACTGGCCCTTAGAGAGTAAAGTTCAATGACCATGGTGGAATTACCGTAGATGTCTAATTGATAGTGTTCTGGGCTAAGTTTAGGTTAAGACCTTTCCTGGCGCTTCATTATCATTTATTACCCATCATATCATCGGGGTAACGTAACTGCCTTCCAGGTGCCCCAACCTAAGAAATGGATTACAATTCTGCCAATGCCATGGGAGAAAGCCAGAAATGTCATAAAATACAACCTCTCCTCTCCTGGTGTGACAAGCCTAGAAGGCCCTTAGCCTACCAGTTGGCTGCTGGCCTCACATCCACATGTGTTAATCACAGAGGTAGATGATCATCCAGCCAGTGTAGGGGTGACGTGTGGTCAGCATGTCGAGTCCCCCAGCTGTTATAGCTGGTTTTCTCAACCTGGAGTCACTACTTATTGTAGCTACCCAAATGCCTCACGATGCTGGGTAGGCACCGGTCTCATACTGGCCGAAATACAATGAGAAAATTTCTTCCCCCATGGAGACTCGAATTAGTGCAAATCCCGTAGCATAAAATACAACCTGGTGGCATAAAAAAAAACATTGTGAAACTGTTTTGATATTTTCATAATCATCACATAATTTCCCCCTCGAATTTTCACTCCTAAATCTTGAAAAAAGGGGGAAATTACTCGAGTAAATACGGTAATTCCCTTTATGGAAAAACTCTTGTGGTCTAATTAGGAATTGATCCCTGGACCTCATGAACTGTATTCAAAAGCTTTGACCACATGACCATGAGACTTGTAATGCCACAACTTGCTGCAATGGCAAAATCTGAGGATCTCTAGACTGACAGTAATTTTTAAGAAAGCTCATTGGTGATTAGAATCTAGATTTCCAAGCACTCTCAGATATTAAAAACATGCCTATGATAAGAAATGGACAATGGAAAGCATAAACAATAAAGATATCAATTAGTTTTAGGCAGTGGCGAGGCGTCAATGGAAGCGGAGCTTCCCTATAATTTTTACAAAAATAAACTATTTTAAATCTTTTAAAATTATAAAATTCTTATATTAAAAAGTTGAATTCATTTTAAATAAATTTATAAGTTAAATATTTATGCTAGTGTCATCTGCCGGAGGTTTCCCTAATTACATCTTCTGTTCCTGGTGGCTTGATGTGCATGGGCAGCCACTGCATGGTCTGAAAAACATCTTATCAAGAAAGAAGCAAAATTATTAAAACAAATAGAAAAACCAAAAGAACTTACCGTTTGGGAAAAGATCTACGTTCAAAAGAGCGAAAACAAGAAATTGATGAACTTTGAAATTCCTGGTGAGAAAGACCTGGTTTCGAGGTATTTTCAGTCAGCCAATGGAAGGAGCGAAGGATGTCTGTTCAAGACGACAGAACAATGGTCGTGACGATACTGAGGATGGAACAGAAAGTATGTTCCGAAACTAGTTTATAGTCAAAAAGAAGAACAATATGAGGTGAGTGATAAAAAATTCTACCTAAATCAAAAAAAAATTGTTATACAAGTGAATCGAAAATAAATTTTTACATTTTGCTTCATAAAACTCTGATTTTCACAGCACCAGTTTCAGAAAGTGTTGCTTCTATCCTCAGGCAAAACTGTGACTGTTGAACTTTAGCCATCACCATGTTAATTCCCATTGTAGAATTTTTATTAGATAATAAAAATACTTCAAAACATCTGTCTTTGAGTATAACAGAATTGTATAAGTGGAAAGAAATCTTAATTTTCACGTGTTGAATGGTGTAATTGACTGCACACCAACATACAGAGTTATAATTCTTGGGTTTGATATTTGGTTCAGACATTAATTTTTCTTTTCAAAAAATAGAATGGATCTTATAGCCTTGAAAGTATTACTGCATTTGTAATGTTGAATCGTTAAAATGTAGAAATAGGGAGTGGGAGAAGTTTGGCAACAGTGTATCTGCCATTAAATAAATCCATTGAGTACAGTGAATTTGTAATACTGTAAGATTTAAATTAAAATGTTTTAAACCTCACCTCATATCCAGTCTTCTAATTATACTGGTTTCAAAGCCTAGGCAGCTTCATCTTCAGAATTTCTTGTTGACTGATGTCACGTCGATCAGGGAACTGCTTCTTCCTCCCTCTGTTGGTGGACCGATGAACCTCTGGATCAAATCAGAATCAGCGGGAATTTCAAAGTTCATATGTTTTCCTTTCTTGTTTTTTTTAATGTGGATTTTTCTCAAACCGTGAGATCCTTTTGTTTTTTTCTGATTGTTTAATTAAACTAGCTTTTGCATCAATTAGATGTTTTTCAGACCAAGCATGAGCAGCTACAGCTGACTTTTCAGTCGACAAGAAATTGCTGAAGATGAAGCTGCCCAGGCTTCGAAACCAGTATAATTAGAAGACTGGATATGAGGTGAGGTATGAAATATTTTAACTTAAATCTTAATTCAAACCTCATAGTGATTTTTTTCTATAAAAGTTCAACAATTGTAATACTGTGTTGAACATGGGTTCAAGTCCTGATAAAAGAATGCATTTTTCTCTTCTACATTTATTTAATAATATTTCAAAAGTCTTCTTCCATATTTTATATGATTTTGTTAAACATTTAAATGATCTGTTAGTGAATTTATTGACAAAATTGTTGATATTTTGTAAATCAATGAAGTTTACTATAATAGTACAAATTTGAGAATTATATAACAGCTATTTTCAATCTATTTTAGTCATTATAGACATAAAGGCAACTAACTTTCTAGTAATGAAGCAGAAAGTTGATGCCAATGTGTATTCTTAATTCTCCAGTATGTTTCCAATCCATTTCCATTCAGTTGATGCCAATGCCATATGTGGAATCTTAATTCTCCAATATGTTTCCAATCCATTTCCATTTCTTAATTCTCGAATGTGTTCGCAATCCATTTCATGCCAATGCCATCCTAATTCTTCAATGTGTTTCCAATCCATTTCATGCCAATGCCATCTGTGGAATCCTAATTCTCCAAAGTGTTTCCAGTCCATTTCCATTCAGTTGATGCCAATGCCATCTGTGGAATCTTAATTCTCCAATGTGTTTCCAATCCATTTCAATTCAGTTGATGCCAATGCCATCTGTGGAATCCTAATTCTCCAATGTGTTTCCAATCCATTTCCATTCAGTTGATGCCAATGACATCTGTGGAATCCTAATTCACCAATGTGTTTGCAATCCATTTCCATTCAGTTGATGCCAATGCCATCTGTGGAATCTTAATTCTCCAATGTGTTTCCAATCCATTTCCATTCAGTTGATGCGAATGCCATCTGTGGAATCTTAATTCTCCAATGTGTTTCCAATCCATTTCAATTCAGTTGATGCCAACGCCATCTGTGTAATCTTAATTCTATAATATATAGCACGTGTCTATATAAGTTATATGGGAGAATCTTAAAAATATATAATTACAATTTTAATATATTAAATAAGCATTGTTACATTCTTATGCATGCGCAATGAAGAATATGTCAAAATTTCAATTGTTTCAAAATGGCCATTTTAGTAGAAATATTTAAGCTACCAGAAAGTAAAACATTTTAAAGCAGAGAGAAACAAATTGTTAAGAATGTTTTCAAATGGTTTACTGAAAAATTTCTACATTAGCCATTGAGGATGTGATGAAAATAACAGCAGAATTTACAGGTGAGTCAACATGGAGCATAAGTTCTGCTCATAATGAAATTGTAAATAAAGGATTTCTATAGACATCATGGAAAAAGCATAAATGCCCAAATATAATTTTTTGTCATAAATATATAAGAAATGAAGGGATTTTCTAATTATTGGTACCATCTTATGTTGTATTGTCTTATTTCCTGTAAAATATTGTTACCTAAGAACAATGTTTCTATCGTAAACAATTCAGTCATATGGCAGGTGAAAGTAGCATGATGGTTCCCCAATAGACGGAATCGGCTAAGTAATACTAATGCTACAAATATGTCTTCTTAATAAAGGAGCCACCATTTTGCAAAGATAGAAGCAAAGGCTTCATAGCATTTGGTGGGCAGGAATTACAATGTATATAGAGAAAAATTTTTACAATGTATATAAAGAAAAATTTGCATTTACATCGGTACTTGCTCAGGTAGCTCAGGTGGTAGAGCACTTGGTCTAGAGAACCAAGGGACCTGGGTTCAAGTCCCAGTCTGAGCGTATAATTTTCCTCATCAAATATGATTTATCCATCGTTGAGATTTTTGAAGTTGATAATAAAAACATTGAAAAAAGCCGTACTGACATTTATAATGTAATGTATAATTCCGAAATACGTCTTCTTGATAAAGGAGTCACCATTTTGCAAAGTAGAAGCAAAGGCTTCATAGCATTTGGTGGGCGGGAATTACAACGTATATAGAGAAAAATTTGCGTTAGATCGGTACTTGCTCAGGTTCAGGTCCCGGTCCGAGCGTATAATTTTTCTCATCAAATATGAATACTAATGGTAGTTTATTTACAGTACAACTGGAAATTTGCTCTGAATTAGTATAGTTGAAACAGAGCAGTAGATGATTTTCTTGGTGTTTTTAGTATTTTTAGTATTTGTGTGTTCCCTTCTAAAGTCTCTTTGAATTGTGCTATTCTGTTGGCTTTTAGCAAATTCCAAAGGAATGAAGCTATTGAGGTTCTCATGAAAAAATTAAAAACAAATGGCAGATTTTCTCTGATTCTATCTGGTGGACACCAAAAATAACCCTCACTAAAATTTACTTACAAGGGAGTTGTCAACCATTACATATTTTTCCTGGAGAAGCATTGTGATGTACCACGGCTGTGTCCAAAAAAATATCTGCCGTTTTAAAGTGCAAGGCACAGAAATCAAAGCCAGAATCCAGTAATGGCAACCCACTGTTAAAGCAGGATTTTAATATCATAATAAATATGAAAGTTAAAGTTAATAATTTTGTATTTTAAAATTCTTTTAATATTTATATATAACTTAAATAAAGAAAAACATCTAAATAATTCATTGTTGAATAAAAATGTCTCAGTAACAATTAAAGAAATTGTATTACATAACAGTCTTTCTTAATAATGCTTTTAAAATTGTTTTAAGTCATTGTTGTCAGAATTATAAAGCTTTCTGTTATAACTGTAATAAGAACACCTGCTTTACTTCATATTTTTAAATAAAAGTATACCAAATTCTGATTGGATGTTAAAACAATTAACTTTTTGATTTAACAAATCAAATTTAATGGATTATTAACCAATAGAATTTAAACCTAACATCATGTGATGTAATAATGCTCTTTAAAATTATAAAAGAATTACACTAGTCATTCTGCATACAACTTTCAACAAACATAGAAGCAAGGAGAGTTCTCATGATAAAATGTAATATTTAATACAAGAGTAATTGATTACAGACAAGAAATGAATTTATTTTAATTGACAGTGAAGAATAATACCACTTAAATTTACTTAATCTGCTGGGAACCTACAAAGTGAATAAATGTGAAATTATTTCTACAAGAAACATTTTTTATGATTGTGCTATCCAGTGTACCAACTTCCGACCCTAAGAAGAGAATCCAGCTCTACCGAAAATCAAACCTATCCTGAAGCAGTAATTCTTTTTTGGGACACAAATCCTTCTTCAAAATGTTACTACCACATCGGGCATGAAGAGAATTACTGCTTCAAAATGTCACCACAACGGGGGGACAGCAAATTACTTCTTCACTGTATGGAGAAGACGTACATCCCTGCATGAGTTAAGCACTTACTGATTTAAGTCTGTATTCCCCATTTGCATTTTTCACTGTTCGTAAATATTAACATTTTTCCAATTTTTGTAGATTTATGCCTGATAATATTCCAATCATCGTTCTGGTTTCTACATATTTTCATGACTGCCATTTTTTTATATTTATTTCTAAACCATATTCTTCTGAAACTGTTTTCCTATGTTCAAGTCTGTATTATATGGTATTTTTTTAATTTCCCTTTATCATGACATCGTCTGCAAAGAGACACTCAGTATATGCTACTGAAATAAAAGGATTAAGGTATTCTAAAAAAAAAAATCAGTGAAATCCGACAATTAGAAGTTGTTTATCAGAAACCTGAAATGAAAATTTCTCTCTAGCAACTACCATCTTTCCTTGATTCCAATGTATCGTTATATAATTGATTTAACCCTTACATTGGCAGTGTATCCTCTAAGATACGAGGGTCATACTGAAAGTCATGAGCAACCCATTGTTAAAATTCAAATTTCAACAATGTAACAAAAACAACTGCAGGATCGTAATCTACAGACTTTATACCACAACATTGCCGTTTTGTGGCGTCATAGCTTCTATCATGTGACCACACGCAGTGTTTCCAAAATGGCAGACATCAGTGTTTCGTTTCGACAGCGCGCTGTCATTGAATTCCTTGTTAAAGAGGAACAATCTGCTGTTGATATTCACCAAAGACTTCAAATGTGCTTACGGAGATGCCTGCATGGGTGCCAGCAGTGTTAGGAGATGGGTGAAACATTTTAAAGATGGGAACACGAGTATCAAAGATGAGCCTCGTAGCGGTCGCCCACGCTCTGCCTCCACGGATTGCAACAAGGAAAGAGTTGATGCGCTCATTAGAGACGACAGGCGTATCACAGTGAATGAAATCGCTACGAAACTTGCAGTAGGACATAGTGCAGTGCAAGAAATGATTCACAGCTTAGGTTACCGAAAAGCTAGTGCCATTGGGTTCCACGTTTATTGAGTGAAGACCACAAACTTTAGAGAAGAACCATCACCCATAACCTTCTTCAGAGATTTCGAAGAGTCCATTTTTTAGAAGTTGGGACAAGAGTCCCTGTAATGCTTAATAAAATGCGTTTTAAGAATTGAGCCTATGTTTACTTTCTTTGTGCATTTCATTCCTATTTGTAATTATTGCAGCCACTTCTTAAATGTAACATAATGTGAAAGTAATGGTATTTGATAAAATTCTTTTAAAATAAAATTTCGAAATGAAAACAAGATGACATGAAATTTATTGAAGGAAGGGCCTTGGATAACCCATATCTTCTTTTTAACTGAAAAAATGTTGATTGTACAGACTAACAAAATCTTGTTTTCCTTCGAAATTATTAAAAACTACATATTGACCTTGTTTTGACCTTTCTTCTCATGTTCAAGTGTTGTGAAAACACTTCAGGCTGTTCCTTCTCTCAGGCGAATGAACCACAACGAATTTACTTCCAGCGTTCAATTTCTTGTTCACTTTTAGTGAATTCCGAAGAAATTGAAGCTATTGAGGTTGTTCTCGTGAAAATATTTTTGAAAATTTTTACAGATTTTCACCGATCAAATAATAATGTCGGTCGCGGTGGACTAGTGATTATGTTCTTTGTCTCTAGTCACGAGGGTCTCAGTTTCAAACCTGGTCGGGGTCGATGCATGTTTTAGGACGTAAAAATCGAAGGAGTAATTGCTCCGGGAGGGACTTTTAAGCCATGGCTCCCAAGTATGAAGATTTTCAGGCTCGTAAAACAACCCCAAGAGGCCTCTAAGCAAAATTCACCGACCTTCATCCATCCAAGTAATGCGTTAGTTGCCTACTAGATGTCTCATTGGGTCGGTATGTTGACCGTATATTACTTACTTACTCACTGGCACTATCGAACCCGTAGGTTCATGGCCGCACGGACATAAACTCTCCATACATCCCTATCCTGAGCTAATGCTTTCCAATCATCCCCTGTATAGTATACTTCCCTCAAATCATAGTTAATGTTATTCTCCCACCTCATTCTTGATCTATCAACTGGGCGTTTTCCTTCGGGTTTTCCTAAAAGAATATTCCATGCACGTCTTTCATTCCCCATTTGTGCTACATGTCCTGCCCATCTCAGTGTGCGAGACATTGTTCTTATTATATCTGACTTCCTATAAGACCATGTAGTTCACTGTTATGTAGTCTTCTCCATTCACCTATTTGTTCATCTCTCTTTGGTCCAAAAAAATTCCTAAGAACTTTATTCTCAAATACTCGTAATCTCCTTTCCTCCCGTAAAGTAAAAGTCCATGTTTTGCATCCATATAATATAACTGGTAGAATAATAGTTTTATATATTTTCAGTTTAACGTTTTTGAAAGGAGTTGCATTTCCAGAATTGAGCCTATATTTAATTTCTTTGTACTTCTCATTCCTATTTGTGATTATTGTTCCTAGGTATTTGAATTCAGCCACTTCCTCAAAATTTCCCTCATTTGTCATTAGCTTTCCATTTCCGTTATATAATGTATTTCTACGTGTGACCATATATTTAGTTTTATTGATATTTACTTCCAGTCCTAATTCCTTAGTGTTACTCAATAGTGTGTGCGTGTTGTCCTTTAGTATCTCCTCGCTATCGGCCAATGGTACTACATCATCAGCATAAACTAACAGCTTATTAATACCATTGAGTTGTAAGCCTTCCTCATTCTCTAAAGATTTAATGGCATGCTCTAGTACAAAATTAAATAGTAGAGGAGATAGTGCATCTCCTTGCTTCAACCCATTGTGGATTTCAAAAGTATCCGAAAACTGTTTGCCTACACGCACCCTACTCTTTGTGCCTGACGCATTCGTTTAAGTGTAACTTTTTAGAAATTCCCAACTCCAGCAGGATACTGTATAACGTCACCCTCTTAATTGAATCGCATGCCTTTTTGAAGTCTACGTACAGTTGATGTAAACAGTAATTTATTTTTTCTCGCCACAAGCAGATGGTTTTTTCCCAAACAAGTTGATGTTCATCTCATAGTTTAATATTAGGCCGACATGCTGTGTCATAACATAAATTACACGTGTGTTTTGTTTCTCGCTGGGTCTTTCCTTCCGTGAAACAATCCCAGTCATGCTAATTAATTGTGTAATTAGCCAAGATTTCAACCAAGGTCACCACTGTACCAGCCCCCCTACATGAATGCAATCACTCCCGTAGGCTAGGCTATATAAAATCCCTGACTTCATTGTCCGCAAAAAAGCCGTACATTTTCTTTTTTCCTATTTCAATTTGAGTATTAAACTTAAGGAGATAAAAGATAACTTAAGAGAAGAACAATGTGGATTCCGGAGTGGAAGATCATGTATTGATAATATTTTCTGTATTAGACAATTACAAGAGAAAATCCTAGCAAAAAATAAGATCTACATAGGTATGACCTTTATTGATTTAGAGATGGCATATGATAGTGTACCTCGACAATTGTTATAGACGGCAATGAGAAATATGAATATAAGTGATAAATGGATTAATATTGTTGGGAGGATCTACAGTAATACAAAAGCTAAAGTAAAAATACAGAATAATTTAACAGAGGAATTCACAGTGAATAAAGGCCTTAAGCAGGGATGCAGTTTGTCACAATTCTTTTTAACATTTATTTAGACCAGGCTCTTAACTTATGGTATAAAAAATGTTCTGAAATGGGTATTCCTATAGGAGGAAAAGTACTGCATTCATTGTTGTTTGCAGATGATCAAATAATTTTTGCAGGGGATGAAGATGATATGAAATATATGATAAATAAACTAATGGAAGAATATAAAAAATGGGGACTGAATATAAATTTACAGAAAACAGAATATATGTGTTTGGAAAAGGATGTGAATGACCTCATACTCGAAACAGGGAAAATAAAAAAAAATGTGAATTTTTTAAATATCTTGGGTCAATAATTACAAGTTTAGGCACCTGTGAGAGAGATGTACAGACTAAAATTGCAATGGCAAAAAGTGCAACTAAAACATTACATGGAATAATTTGGAACAAAAATATCACAAAGGAAACTTAAATGAAAATTTATAAGAGCGTAATACAGAATATTTTGTCATATGGAAGTGAAACTTGGTCTTTGACGGAAGTACAAAAAAAAATTAGAACAGTTGAATTTGATTATTTTAGAAGAAGCCTAAAAAAAAAAACAAGACAGGATAAAATAAATTAATTCCTTTGGTGAGAAATGAATGTCACCACATCTGTTGTTAAGAGGATTGAAAATCAAACACTTAAATGGTATGGCCATGTACAAAGAATGGAAAATGAAAGATGGCCAAAAAATATATACCAATGGTCACCCCCTGGAAGAAATAAACGTGGCAGACCAAGATGGAAATGGAAAACCTACGTCAGAACTATAATGGATGATAGAAATTTGGAAGAGGGAGATTGGAATGATAGAGATAAATGGAAACTGAAGACGGCAAACCTATAAATGGGGGAAAGCCGCAGAAAAAGAAGAGTATTAAAATGGGCCATGTCCATTATTATCATCATCAACAATCACTGATTAAGCCCATGTGGCTTGTTCCGGACTCATAGGTTCTAATTTAAAAAGTTGAATCCATCTCTTTTTTCGGTCTACCAACATTCCTGTCTCCTTTTGATTTGTAACTAAGTAATCTCTTCAATGGTCTTCCCAACATTCTTCTCCCTTTTGGTTTATAATTATACATTCTTCTTGGTATGCGCTGTTCATTCATTCGTAATACGTGCTGAAGGTAAGCATTTTGATAATATTTTATTCTTTCACAGAGATTAAATATATTAAGTTCTGTTCTTATATCTTCGTGTGGCACGCCGTAGCGTAGTGGTTAAGGCACTGAGCTACAAGCCGGAGGGTCGAGGGTTCAAGTCCCGTTGGGGTCAGGATTTTTAAACTGACTCAGCCTCTAACGAAAATGAGTACCAGACGCTTGTTCTGGGGGTAAAGGCGGCCGTCATGCAGGGCTGACATAAAGTGCCGATTGTCTAGAAAAAGTGGGAGCCTTAACCTCCTACTACCCCAAGGGCCTCCGGGCCTGTTGTGGGATCACTTTACTTTACTCTTATATCTTCGTTTTTCTTTTTATCCGTCCTTTGGTATCCTGCTATTGCTCTCAACATCTTCATTTCAGCTGCCTCTATTTGTTTACTATCTGCCTTTGTTAATGGCCAGGTTTCACATCCATAGATAAGAGATGGAACTGCCAATACTTTGTAAAACTTAACAATAGTTTCTTTTCTAAATTATGTATATCATCAATATAAATATTAAAAAGGCAGGATGAAAGCGGACATCCCTGTCTTACACCTCTAATTGTTGTTGCTGTTATTTTCGTTTTAATGTTTATTCCAGTTTCTTTTGTATTTTATTTTCTACATTAGACTTTTTATTGCAGTTATTAAGTGCTCAGACACGCATTTCTGTTTCGTTACATTCCAAAATTTATTTCTGTTAACTTTGTTAAATGCCTTTTCAAGGTCTATAAATGCCATAAAAGTTGGTAGATTATTTTTTAATTATCTGATTGATGTCCATTATCTAATATATTAAAGTGAATGTTTGTTTGTTTGTTTGTTTGTTTGTTTGTACTTTATGCGCGGCCATGCCGTTGATCCGATTGTGATGGGTTTTTTGCAAAATGTTCAGGAGATTCCCGGGATGAACATAGGCTATAAAGAGAGTTGAGATACTCAACTCTTACACCCTTAAAAAACCTTTTGCAGTGAAAAACGTGAAAAAGTCCCTTTTTTACTCTTAAATGGATTACTCTGCCTAAACCATAACAAATACACAAAATTAATGTACACAGAATTGAATATCTTAAAAAACTCTACAAAAAAGTCCGCGACAGCATATGTTTATCTTTTACAGATAACACACAATAGCCATTTTTGTCTTTCATTGATGCTAAGGAGATCGGGATAAGTAGATTTCCGGGCAAGCATGTGCATCTGATTTCATGGGGCTTTTTGCAAAATGTTCAGGATTTTCCCGGGAAGGTTATAGGTTATAAGAGAGTTTTAATGCTCAAGCCCTTCACCCTTAAAAATCACCTTCTGTAGAAAAAAATATCGCTTTTTGTAAGCTTACGCTGCCTAAACGATAAGAAATACACAAAATTAATGTACACAGAATTGAATGTCTCAAAAAACTTTACAGAAAAGTCCGCGACAGCATATGTTTATCTCTTATGGATAACTCACAATAACCATTTTTGTCTTTCATTGATGCCAAGAAGATCGGGATAGTAGTTTCCCGGGCAAGCATAGCAGCGCACGGCGGGTATTCTTTTATGGATAACTATAAACAACGAATTTTGTCTTTCAGCTCAAGTACATCGGGATGCGTAGATTCTAGGGCAACGCCGGGTAATCAGCACGGGGTATCTAAAAATAACAACAATATAAATTTATATTTATTTTTCCTTTTACTTATTCAACTAAATGCAAAAACAGATAATTTATTCAGGTATAGCAGTGCACACCGGGTATTAATTAGCTAGTGCCACATAAAAAATTGCATTTTAATTAATTACAACTGACAAAGAATGCGGAAATATGAAATGATCTTTATCTACTATTATAACAATCAGTGACGTAGTTACTAGACAACAACACTTATACTTTATATTCTATCAAAACATAAAATACAGGTTCAACAAAACGTAAAATACACTTTAACGAGCAGATAAAGCTTAGCTCAGTGCTTAGTGGCTTGATTCGTATACAAGAGGTCACAGGTTCGATTCCCGGTGAGGTTATTTTTTTTTTGTCCGTCGCCGTGGCGTAGTCGGTAGAGTCCCTACCTTTCACTCCGGCGACCCGGGTTCGATTCCTGGCGGGGTAGGGGATTTTAAATCTCCACCCTGGGTCTGGGTGTGTGTGTCCTGTCCTTGTGTCTATGTGAGGATAAAAGAAAGTTGACAAAACAGGTAAAAAAAGAAAAGGAAATAAGGTAAAACAAAAAGGGAAAACAGTATAAACGGGGGGGGGGAGATGATTTCATATAACTATATAAATAAACTAGGGGGCACGCCGTAGCGTAGTGGTTAAGGCACTGAGCTTCAAGCCGGAGGGTCGAGAGTTCAAGTCCCGTTGGGGTCAGGATTTTTAAACTGACCCAAACCCTCTGGCGGCACTATGGCCCTGGGGTCGACTCAGCCTCTAACGGAAATGAGTACCAGACACTTGTTCTGGGGGTAAAGGCGGCCGTGACGCAGGGCTGACAACCCGGCTGACGCAAAGTGCCGATTGTCTAGAAAATAGTGGGAGCCTTAACCTCCTACTACCCCAAGGGCCTCCGGGCCTGTTGTGGGATCACTTTACTTACTATATAAATAAACTTTTCTGGAAGTGTAATAATAGTTGCATCTTGGACTGCTTTTATAATTTTTCCTGGTTACTTTAAATTCACATATGATACTTTAAAGTGATCCCACTACAGCCCTCAAGAGGCCCTTGGGTAGTAGGAGGTTATGGCTCCCACTTTTTCTAGACAATTGGCACTTGATGTCAGTAGGATTGTCAGCCCTGCATGGCGGCCGCCTTTACCCCAGAGCAAGCGTCTGGTACTCATGTCCGTTAGAGGCTGAGTCGACCCCAGGGTCATAGTGCCGCCAGAATGTTTGGGTCAGTTTAAAAGTCCAGACTCCACTAGGACTCGAACCCTCGACCCTCCTGCTTGTAGCGCAGTGCCTTAACCACTACGCTACGGCGTGCCCCCTCACATATGATACTATAGCATCCAAAATTGCAGAACATAACAACAATGTTTGTTGATTTATCTTGTCTTTTTATTTTTCTCCAGAGCCCACGAAAAATAGATTTCGGAATGCAATGGTTGACATTTCCTTTGTAAGACAATCGAGGGTTTATCCAGGCATTCCAATGTTTCTTCAGGGCATGGTGTTACCTACTTTGGGAATCACCTTATTGATGTATGTTTGACCTTGACTTGACTTTGAAATTGGAGAGTTGGGTTTTATATAAACATTTATTTCAAATTGGATACAGGGAAGGAAAAACCTGTTTCAAACGTTTGTATTTCTTTCTTTTCACATACTCGCTTAGCCATTGTAAAACGTTCATTTGTTTTTTTAACGACGTCATAACTGCAAATTAACGATCTTAGCAGTGTTATTAGAGCACCATGAAATCTTAAAGCATCTAAGCTCTAACATGCTGTAACATCCGTAATGAAACGAATGAGTCCGTCACACAGGAATTCCCAACAAGTCGAATTTATGTTCCCATTTTGCTGGTTCACGGAATATATAATGTTGAAAAACACATATGAATCATGGGGTCTCACAGTAAATTTACAAAAAAAAAAAACAATATCTGGCAATAAATAGCAATGAAAGAGAAAATTTAATATTGGAGGAAGGAATCCAAATAAAGCAACTGAAACAAACTAAATATTTGGGAATAATTATGGATAACCTTCTTGGGAAAAGATCAACACTGGAGTAAGACAGGGATGTGGACTTTCACCGGTGCTTTTCATTATATACATGAATAAATTAATAAATGAATGGAGGAAAACACAACGAGGATATATACCCATCAATAGGAACCTCAAACTCGATGCTATTCTTTTTGCAGACGATTTAGCTCTTCTGGCACTTTCCGAAAATGATTTGCAACGATCAATTTATAATTTACAAAAAATAGGTGCCAAATTTAATATGGAAATATCAATTAACAAAACTAAAATTATGGCATTTCATGGGAAGGACCCCATACAAAGTAAAATCTGTCTCCAGAATAAAATTTTAGAGAGATCTAATCAATTTAAATATCTTGGATATTATCTCTCTACCTGGGATGAAAAGGATATCCCTGAAAAAGTTACTAGTTATAATAAAAGTTTGGGAATTATTAATCAAGTTATGAAACCATCCCTTGTACAAAAAACACCAGATTACGTTTATATAACACTTTGGCTAGACCAGTGTTGACCTATGGTAGTGAAGCATGGACACTAAAAAGACAACATGAAAGCAGAATAACGGCTTGTGAAATGAGATTCATGCGCAGAACAGCGGGTTACACCAGATGGGACCGGAAAAGGAACACCGATATCTTAAAAGAATTGAAGACTATGCCAATTTTGGAATATATTAAACAGTACCAACTAAATTGGAAACACCATCTTGAAAGAATGAGTTCAAATCGGATCCCCAAAGCTATTTATAATTATATACCAAGAGGACGAAGATCACTGGGCCGTCCTATGAAACGCTGGAGGGAAAATTTTCTATAGGATCGTAACAGGCCTTGGCCTAATACTTGGAAGAAAGGAAGAAGAAGAATTATGGATAACATTGAAGGTATAGGCAAAAAGAATATAAAACATAGAATTGAATTGAGTAGCAAAATAATATCATCGTTAAATTCCATATGGTGGGATAAGCATATTTGGAAAGACACAAATAAATATATTGGTAAAACATTGGTGGAATCGGTTGCAATGTATGGAAGTGAGGTATGGACAATCAATAAGTACTACAAGAATAGACTAATAGCTCTAGAAATGGATTATTTACGCAGAAGTGCCAGAAAGTCTAAATTAGAACATGTCACAAATAAGGAAATCAGAAATATAATGGAAGCAGAAGAAAGCATAATTGAAAGAATTGAGGAGAAGGAATTAAAGTGGTTAGGACATGTTTTAAGAATGGAAGATGAGCGATGGCCGAAGCAACTATATGAATGGCATCCGAACAGAAAGAAGAAAAGAAGGAGACCAAAGTTAACATGGAAGGAAAACATGAAGACATTAATGCAAGCAAGAGGGCTAAGCATTGGAGATGCCCAAGATCGCAGGCTTTGGAGGTTTGGCGCGGGAAGACGGCAGCAGCTGTAAAAACCCGATGTGTGTATATATATATATATATATATATATATATATATATATATTGACTTATACGAAAATGGAAAAAATCAAGTCCAATAGAAATACAAATTAATAAGGAAATGTATATGAATATTTTAATGTATGCAGACGATCTGGTAATTATACAGAAGTCAGAGGACGATTTACAAAGAGTCATTTACAAGTTGAATCAATTAGGACTCTATTATAATCTTAAAGTCTCAACTTCAAAAACTAAAATTTTGGCTTTTCAGGGCAAAGTGCCAGTCAGAGCAAAAATACTAATCAATAATGAAATGATAGAACAGATAGCACACTTTAACTATATTGATTCAGATATAATATATAGCTATGATTGGGATATACATAATAAATTAAACCGATATCAAATGATGTGTGGCACCATAAGAAGAACCTTCCGAAAGACTAGAAGAGGAACTCAGCTCAGGTTTTATAAAATTATGGCTGTTCCTGTTCTTTTATATGGATCTGAATCTTGAGTACTTCCAAAAAAAGACATCTCACACATTCAAGCCACTGGAATGGAAATTTTTAAGATCCATGAAAGGATGTACACGCATGGATATATTACACAATGAATCAATAAGAAATGAACTGGAGATATTTTCAATAGTTGATAAACTAGAAGAGCACAAATACCAATGGAAAGAACATTTAGACAGAATGGACAATACAAGATTGCCCAAAACGATCAACACCTACAAAACGCATGGAAAAAGATGTTTGGACGGCAAGGAAACGATGGACTTATGACCGGAACAGATCGCATTGACCTAATGCTGGAAAGGAAGAAGAAGAAGAATAAGAAGAAGTTACATTAAAAACGATTGGCCATCAATGGTACTGAAATTAAGAGTACTCAGATTGTATATATGTCAAAAGAATGCCAGAGCAAAGATTGCCTAAAAATTTTTATGGAATAGATCCCAGTGGAAAGGAGGAATAGAGGAAGACCGAAGAAAAACTTGGATAGAAGGAGTATAAGCAGCTATGATTATCAGAGGATTGGAGGAAGATCAATGGATGGACAAAGAGGAATGGTGTTTGGTTTCCGGAAGACGGCGGCAGCTGCCTTGATACCGGATGATGATGATATATATATATATACCCATCCATATTAATTCTGCCTGAGGGCAGGTCCTTCACTAGAATCATAACATTTTCATGCTATGCTTGTAGCAGCGGTGGACTGTATATATATATATATATATATATATATTCTTCTGTACGAGTGTTTGTCATTGAACTACTCCTAAACGACTGGACCGATTTTGATGAAAATTTGTGTGTATGTGTATATATATATATATATATATATATATATATAAACTTATTTTTATTTTATAACTAGCTAATACCCGGCGTGCGCTGCTACGCCTAAATAAATGAAAATTAATGTGCTTTTTATGTTTAGTTGAATAAGTAAAAGGAAAAAAATAATTATAAATTTATATTTTTTAGATACCCCGTGCTGATTATCCGGTGTTGCTCGGGAATCTACTCATCCCGATCTTCTTGGCATAAATGAGCTGAAAGACAAAATTCGTTATTGTGAGTTATCCGTAAAAGAATATGCGCCATGTGCTGCTATGCTTCCACAAGAATCTACGTACATGTCTCGATCTTCTTGGCATCAATGAAAGACAAAAATGGCTATTGTGAGTTATCCTTAAGAGTCAATACTAATAAAATGCATATAAAATTCCGTTGAGGTGAATTAATTTTATGTACACCATTTTAACAAAGCTGCGGACGACGGCACCTGCCAACAGGTAGATTTAAACTTTTAACTTTTATCTTATATCCGTAAGAGATAAACATATGCTGTTGCGGATGTTTTTGTAGAGCTTTTTGAGATATTCAATTCTGTGTACATTAATTTTATGTATTTGTTATGGTTTAGGTACCGTAAGCCATTTAAGCGTTCATAGAGCTACATTTTTCACGTTTTTCACAACAAAGGGCGATTTTTAAGGGTGTTGGAGTTGAGTTCACAACTCTTTTATAGCCTATGTTCATCCCGGGAATCTCCTGAACATTTTGCAAGAAGCCCCATCACAATCGGATAAACGGTATGACCGCACATAAAGTATGAACAAACAAACCAACAAACAAACATTCATTTTTATATACGGTATTAGATATTTCGAAGGTTTGAGAAGCGAAGTGAAAGTATTGTTCTGAAGTTTACCAAATTTGCTAACTTTAACGAATGAGTTCAAATCGGATCCCCAAAGCTGTTTATAATTACGGGGGTGAATCATAAATATGGCTATACGTTTGATCGCGTTGTGTGATGAAAATATTACCATTACAGGAAATATGAAATTACCATTGGAAAGGCGATTATTCAAATTGCAACAATGGAATAAAACAAAACAGTGTAGAACTTATGTCATTAGTCAAAATGGCGTTGAATATGCAACAGCAAATTACAATTGCTGCATGGGCAATAACGTATGCTAATGATCGTGAAGCAAGTCATGGGTTTAATGTAGCATTGCAGCCGTCGACCTGCTGAAATTAGTGATTGAGGAAGAAATTAGAGCTATTCCTCTAAACATGTATCATAACGCAATGAATGGCTTCCCAAAGCGTTGCCAATTATGCTTGGATGTAAACGGCGAACAGTTTGGAGCAATAAAGTGACTTGGTTAGTGTTGTTGTGTTCTATTGTTGTAAATTGAAGGATTCCCTTTCCAACGATAACATCATATTTCCGTTAATAATCATATTTTCGTCACAAAATGCGATCAAACGTATAGTCATATTTCTGAATCACACTGTATATACCAAGAGGACGAAGATCTCTCGGTCGTCCTATGAAACGCTGGAGGGAAAATGTTCCATAGGATCGTAACGGGCCTTGGCCTAATACTTGGAAGAAGAAGAAGAAGAAGAAGCTAACTTTAGCTTTCACTTTTCGAAACCATCTAAACAGGTCCATTTGAAATAAATGTATTTATCTTCAACTTTCACTTTTCAACATACCATCTAAAATGTCCGTTATTATTTAAAATAAATGTAGCCTATATCCTTCTTAAATTAAAATATATTTTCTTTTAAAAACCCAAATATTTGCTTTATGGCGATTAATAGTTGCAATAACTAATTAATTCCATTAATTTCTTCTTCTTCTTCCTTCCCAGGATTAGGTCAATGTGACCTGTCCCGGTCTCAACTCCATCGTTTCCTTGGCCGTCCCAAAAATATTTTCCCATGTGGTTTGTAGGTGTTGATCTTTTTGAGTAATCTTGTATTGTCCATTCTGTCTAAATGTTCTTTCCATTGGTGTTTGTGCTTTTCTAATTTATCGAGTATTGAAAATATCTTCAGTTAATTTCTTATTGATTAATTGTGTAATCTATCCATGCGTGTACATCCTTTTACGGATCTTAAAAAATTCATTTCAGTGGCTTGAATGTGTGAGATATATTTTTTTGTAAGTACCCAAGATTCAGATCCATATAAAAGAACAGCTCAGTTCACTGCGCTCTTGCTCAACCACGGAGTTCTCCCTTCAGTGGTTTGACATTGTTGGATTCTGACATCGATTTCTGTGCCTTGCACTTAAAAATTACGTACTTTTTTGGACATGGTCGTGGTACATAACATCGCTTCTCTTATGCAATGCTTCCCTTGTTAATATTTTTTTTAACGCGGAATTAATCAAAGTTATGTGCGGCAATTAATGCATTTTTTATTTTAGTCTGTAGGTATAACGATTATATTCTCATATTTAGCAATTTACAGCAAATAAATGACGAAATAGAACGCTGTTTAGTTCCCATAACATTTAGGCAAGTTCCCACATTATCTATAATTTATCTTTTCGCCTCTTCTAAACTTGTCGCTAACAGTACAATTAACGTAGAAGGCGTGTTTATAATTTTTTTATTTAGGAAATTCCATGATACAGTGTTTCTCCTTCAATCCAAAGTGATTTGTCGCCAGAAATTCCTGTCTAAAGCATCTTCTTCCTTAAAATCTCTAGCTTCCATACTTCTCTTCACTCCATCCACCCATCGTTCTCTAGTCCTTCCTCTTTCTCTTCTTCCATTAGCTTTCCAATTAAGGATCTTCTTTGGTATTCTCTCTTCTTCCATTCTTATGAGGTGTCCATACATTTCAAACGTTTTTCTTCTATTTTTCTTTCTTCTTCTTCTTCTTCTTCTTCCTTCCAAGTATTAGGCCAAGGCCTGTTACGATCCTATAGAAAATTTTCCCTCCAGCGTCTTCCGGAAAATTCTCGTATAAGACTTGAAAGCATAATAATAGTCCCTTCGATTGGTTGCTGGCCAAAGGAAGGCAAGACCAGTGATGGGGCTGCCATCTTATAGCCTCTGGTCAGGCTTTTCTGGAGAAGAAAAGAAAATAAAGGAAAGAAGAAATGGAAGAAAGGAAAGACTCCCTAGCCCTCGGATGCCCTAATAGCGTCGGAGTCGAAAAAAACAAGAGTTAACCAAGAGAGGTTAGATAGTAAAGTCGAAAGAGTGCAAAACACAAGTAAGTGGAAGAAATGTTTTGCTCAGCTTAAACTTGCATAATTTCCCTTATTGTGCTGTTTCTGACCTTATCCCTTCTTGAAATTCTTGTCGTCCCGCGCCGTGGCCGAGCGGTTAAGGTAGGAAGCCTTGGCGCAGAGCTACGGGACTTGCGCTGGTTCGAGTCTCCATGGGGGAAGACATTTTCTCATGGTATTTCGGCCAGTATGGGATCGCTGCCCACCCAGCATCGTGAGGCAATTGGGTAGCTACAATAAGTAGCGGCTCCCGGTTGAGGAACCAGCTATAACGGCTGGGGGACTCGACATGCTAACCACATGTCACCCCTACACTGGCTGTTGATCATCTACCTCTGTGATTGACACATGTGGATGTGAAGGGCCAGCAGCCGGCTGGTAAAAGGGCAACCGCTGAAAAGTGGAAAGACCCTCAATCGGAATCGGAAATTCTTGTCGATCGCCTCCAAAAATCCATTTCTACTGCTAACAGTTGTTGGCTTGTTTTCTACTTACTGTCCAGGTTTCGGACCTATATAATAAAATGCTTTGTAACAGAACTTGGAATATAGTTTTCGGATTCGAGAGTACCAGTAAGTTAGTCGCGAAGAAAATATAAATTTTCTTGGGTCTCCTATGGAAACATAGATTACTATATAGTCATTTTTAACCAATCCTATTTTCAATTTACCTGTAAATAACTTATTCAATAGTTGGTTATCCTATGCCACTGTGTCACCTGTGAATATTCGATCGGAGAACAAGTGACTGCTAGCGTTTTGATTGCCAGTGTGATTTTTTTACAGTCTTACGTTAAGAATATTAAACAGTGTTGACCTATAGTAGTGAAGCATGGACACTAAAAAGACAACATGAAAGCAGAATAACGGCTTGTGAAATGAGATCCATGCGTAGAACAGCGGGTTACACCAGATGGGTTCGGAAAAGGAACACCGATATCTTAAAAGAATTGAAGACTACGCCAATTTTGGAATATATTAAACAGTACCAACTAAATTGGAAAACACCATCTTGAAGGAATGAGTTCAAATCGGATCCCCAAAGCTGTTTATAATTATATACCAAGAGGACGAAGATCTCTGGGCCGTCCTATGAAACACTGGAGGGAAAATTTTCTATAGGATCGTAACAGGCCTTGGCCTAATACTTCGAAGGAAGAAGAAGAAGATGAGTTGGCATCTCTGATTATACTCGTATTTTCGGTGAGAGAAAAGCGAGAGCTTGTAATAATACTTTATCATCACTACATTAGAAGTTTTCCATTTGACATTTATATACACTATGTTATGGTCGATATAATAAAACTATACCAGGTGATCCAAAAGTGGTAAAAGTCCTTTGAAAGTTCAAATTTTTGTAACAAAAGATCATCATCATAAACAATCACGGATTAAGCCCATGTGGCTTGTTCCGGTCTCATAGATTCTCGTTCAAAAGTTGGATCCATCTCTTCTTCGGTCTACCAACATTCCTGCGTCCTTTTGGTTTGTATTTAAGTATAATTTTGGGAATGCGATCATCTTCCATTCTTTGAACATGTTCTTTCCATTTTTTCTACATCCTTTTATTCTATCTAATAAAGAGTTTAAAGATATTTAGCTCATTTCTAATATCTTCACTTCTTCTCTTATCTAGAAGTTTGCAACCAGCCACACTTCTCAGAAATCTCATTTCAACTGCTTCTATGATCTTCTCTTTTAGTTAAAACCCAAAATTCACTACCATACAATAGTAAGGGGACTGCCACTACTTTATAAAATTTTAGTTTTGTTTCTTTTCTTGTGCTTTTAAATATCCGTTTGATTGTTCCACATATATAATTAAATTTATTAAGTTTGTTAAATAGATCTTCATTTTTAAAATAGGAGATTTCATAACCCAGGTATTTAAAATGGTTCACTTGTTCAATGGGTTTCCCCTCTAGAATTATTTTAGCTCTTACTGTATCTGATCCCTTAAAAGCTAGGAAACAAAATATTACAAATTAAATATATACGTATTAAAACAAGTGATTTGGGTAAAAGAAGATTATGATCTTATTTTATTTTTACGTCACAATTGAATGGGGAATTTTTTCCCAAGAGCACAAGGTGTTCCGGTACGAGTATACGCAAGGTCAATAATGCTGGTATTGGTTTCACCAGTCTTTTGTTAGGTTGTTAGGTTAGTGTCTCCCGAGCTTGCTGTAGAGGCAGTTGTAGCGAGGCTGGACCTCACCGCTATTTGACGTAAACAAAACTGTGCACAATCGTGTGTATTTTACAATTTGATAAACAAAAATCATCACTGCTTTCAACTGTAGGTAAGTTCTTATACTGGATTTCAGTTGTTTCTTATTATTAAAAGTTTTCAGTTGTTTTCTAGAAGTTGAAAATAATTGTTGCATTTGTTTATTTAAACTTTAGATAATATTGATGTTTTATAAATACTTTGTTACGCGCAGACTATTTCAATTGTTTCTTATTGTGCATTTTATAGTCCAATAAAACAAAACATCACTGTTTTTAAAATATAGGTAAGTTGTGATACTAGATAAAAAAAAATCTGACATCTCAAAATGCTTTAACAAAAAAACTGATGCAACAATTAATTGATTTCAGTTTTTTTATTTACTGAAAGTTAGAATAATTGTAGATTATTTATCAACACTTTTTTTATCTCTCCCAGCTAAGTTCCAATATAAACAAAACTAGATGTGTGACTATTTTCATTGTTCGAATAATAGTTTTACCTTTAAGCGTGTAATAAATTGTAGTTCCCTCACCATCGAAATGAAGGAAATAGAAATGAATTTAAATAAATAAATAAATAAATAAATAAATAAATAAATATATATATATATATATATATATATATATATATATAAATTTCTTAACGCATGTCTCTATAAGTTATATAGAAGAATCTTCAATACGTAATTACAATTTTAATGAATTAAATACGCATTGTTATATTCTTACGCACATAAAATGACGGCATTCTGTAAAATTTCTTAAAACATTGGAAAATAGGCTAAACCATTTGAGACACGGAGAGAAACTAATTATTTTTAATGTTTTCAAACAGTTTAGTGACAAATGATCAATATTAGCCATTGAGGATGTCGTGAAAGTAACAGCAGAATTTACAGGTGAGTCAGCATGGATCATAAATTCTGCTCGTAGTGAAATTGTAAATAAATGATATCTATTGAGATCATGGAAAAAGCGTAAATGTCTCATTAGGTAGGCCCACATATATTTGTTTTGTCAAATAATTAAGAAATTGAGAAAGATCCTATTTATTGGTACCATCTTACGTTGTATTCAGGCTTATTTCCTGTAAAATTCGATGTTGCCTAAGAACAATGTTTCTATCGATGACAGTTCCGTAAACAATTCAGTCATATGGCGGGTAAAAGTAGCGCCACGGTTCCCACAATAGACTGTGCCGGCGGAGTAATATCTTACGCAAGTTTGGCTCAACTGAACTTCTACTAGCGCTTCATTTTTCAGTTATATTGTTGTAAACTATAGCTCTTCTTCTGTATTTACTAACATTATTTAATATTTTAAACTTTTTCAAACAATTTTTATAACATTATTAGACAATTTTGAAGTATTTATTTAAATATGCAAATCACAATATTATGACACTGTTAGACAATGTTGTGATGCTAATTGCTATTTTATCCACAGAGTATATTACTTAGTCTATGATTTTTCTATCGCTGTTTTGGCTTATCGCTGGTTGGATCAGCGTTAGGGAGTGATAAGTAAGTGTACACCCATTTTTAATAAACGTTTGGTAATTTTAATATTATTAGTATATTTTTTAACATATATTTGGGGATTTATTGCATATATTGGTCATTTAAATTTCATAGCGACGGATAGTAATCGAGGATGATAATCGATAAGTGGTTCGATTGTGGGTTATCGCTGTCTCTATAAACTCTGGCGCATGCGCACTGTTGTTCTATAGGACTTTGAAAATATTTCAAGCTAGTTTAAGTGCAGTTTTTTCCCAATAATTGTATGTATAATTGTTGCATTTAAGTTGTCTTAAAATACGTAAGTAAAAATTGACTGTAATTCACCCCGCCCAGTTTTATATTTTACTTTGTTACGCGGAGTGAATTTAAATGTTCTTATTGTGTAATTTATAATCTAATAAAACAAAAGATTACTGCTTTTGGCTCAACTGCACTTCTACTAGCGCATCATTTTTCTGTTATATTGTTGTAAACTATAGCTTTTGTTCTGTACTTACCATCATTTTCTAATATTTTAAAACGTTTTAAAACAATTTTTATCACATTATTAGACAATTTTAAAGTATTTATTTAAATACGCAAATCGCAATATTATGAGACTGTTAGACTGTTGACGCTAACTGCTATTTTATCCACAGAGTATATTACTTAGTCTATGATTTTTCTATCGCTGTTTTGGGTTATCGCTGGTTGGATCAGCGTTAGGGAGTGATAAGTAAGTGTACACCCATTTTTAATAAACGTTTGGTAACTCACTATGATGTTTGTGGGTTATCATTCAATGATAACGTTATCGCTGCTACTTCTAACTGCTACCGTGTATTCGCAGTTCTTTGCAGTTTTGAGATAGTGTAAGTGCAGTTTTCCCCTGTTTTTAACTGTAGGTCAGTTGTGATACTATAGTTTGTCTCTAGCTTAAAAGACAATACTCGTTAAATGGAGCGCGCTGATGCCAGATCTACTGCAAATAACAGATGTGTCAAAACTCTTAAAACTTGAGTGAAAAAAGTGAAATGTCCGATATCTTTATTTTCATATAAGTTCACCTTATGTCCATTGGTAGAATGAAAATACAAGTATTTAGACCTACAAATTAAACGCCAAAAAGCTCAGAGCGAGATTTAAATGCACACATTATAATACAAAGGGAAAATATAAATTATCATAAATTATAATTAATTATGATATAGGTTAATTAAGTTATAATAAATGAAATTTATAATATAGGCCTATATCAAGAAATATCCTACATAAACAAATATAGAAATTATAATCAATTTAACATATAATTTATTTTAATTTTTTAAGAATATAATACTATAAGAAGTTATATTAATTGAATATTTAATATTTTTTTATAATATTAACATTTTTTTAACGAATAAAATAATATTAACCCTTAAATTCGTAATGTATCCTTTTGGATACATCAGTTAGTTCAATTAATTTAACATTTTAAATAAATTGGAAGAAAACGAACAAAAATAAACCACTAAAATGTGTGTCTAATTATACAATAAACCTAATAACAACAGTTATACAAGATTCCGTTTTCACTGCGGTCCGCCACATTCAAATAACTAACAGAAGAAATTTGTGTTTTGCCAATTTAAGGGTTACAGAGCATTGTTATACCCCTGTTCAAGAAAGGAGACAAGAGAAAAATGGACAACTATAGGGGAATCAGTTTGTTAAACACATACTACAAAATTTATGCAGACATTTTAAATGGAAAATTGAAAAGTTTCAGTGAAAAATTCCTTATGGGATGTCAAAATGGATTTAGGAAAGGACGATCTTGCATTGATTCAGCATTTTCTGTTAAACTATTGCTTGAAAAAAGAAGAGAATTCAACTTAAGAACACATTTTGCTTTCATAGATTTTGAAAAAGCATTCGACACAGTCAAGAGATCAAAACTCTTAAATATATTGGAAGACAGAAATATACCAAATTTACTTCGGCAGAACATAC
Organism: Diploptera punctata; assembly: GCA_030220185.1. NCBI lineage: Eukaryota > Metazoa > Arthropoda > Insecta > Blattodea > Blaberidae > Diploptera > Diploptera punctata. Next base: position 976,826 of record JASPKZ010006847.1, read on the forward strand.
AAAATATTTACAAAGACAACACCATAAAGATTAAATTAAATAACAGATTTTCTGAAGAAGGAATTATAAATCGTGGTGTGAGACAAGGCTGCCCCCTATCCCCAACACTTTTTGCTATTTATATCAATGAAGTAATATGTTGCTGGAACAAAACATATAAATTTGGAATAAGAATATCAGAAAATAGAAAATTAAACACCCTATTGTTTGCAGATGACCAAATAATAATAGCAAATTCCGAAAATAATCTACAGAAAGGTCTGTATGAACTTAACAAATTACAGAAGAATATGGATTAAAGATATCTACAGAAAAGACAAAAATTATGGCATTCAAGGTGTAGATCCTGTCAGAAGTAAAATTGGTACTGGACAATAAAATTTTGGAGCAGGTGAATAATTTTACATATCTAGGATGCAATATTTCATATGAAGAAGAAAAGGATGTAAATGCAAAAATATCTAAATTTTTAAGAATTTTAGGGTTAATAAATTCTGTCTTCAAGCCACAGTTAGTCCAAAAGCATTCAAGACTGAAAGTGTATAAAACACTGGCTCTTCCAACTCTTTTGTGTGGTAGCGAAGTATGGACGTTGAAACAGAAGGATATACAGAGACTTAGATCTGCTGAATGAATATCTTCGGAGGACTGCAGGATACACACTACTAGATCACAAAAAAAAATGAAGACATCTTAGAAGAATTACACATGGAATCTTTAGAAAACAAAATTTCTGATTATAAGTCAAGATGGATGCAACATGTTCATCGAATGGAGGATCACAGAATACCCAAACAAATGTTAAGATATCAACCTGCAGGAAGAAGAAGACCAGGACGTCCACTCAAAAGACTTCTGGATGGTGTTTCTCTTGAGACCGAAACAGGTCAACAAATGGCCTAAATTCGTGAATGTACTATGATTATTATTATTATTATTAAAGCTTTTATAATATTGAAATTGTTCACGAATATAATAATATTAGGAAAGGCATACTTAAAATACGTTATATACCAATCAAGCCTGTCCACAATCCTCTGGCAATGGTGTTTTCCTTCCATAAATTCCTCCGTGTCTCTGGATGGTCCAGGTTTAGCCGAATCGGAACCAATGGGAGATGCATGGAAGGAGGAAGGCGAAGAAGAAGAATAAGAAGATGATGGTGTTGATGACAAATGTATCAGAATGGTTCCAACTAATATCATATAGGTCACACTTAGAAAACATTCAAGTATATAAAATGTAACTGGACAGCTAAATAGAAAATGAGAGGACACGTGTTTGAGGAAGTAAAGTGGTGGTGTTGAATTCAAATACCTAGGAACAATTAATCACAAATAGGAATGAGATGCACAAAGAAATTAAACATAGGCTCAATTCTGGAAATGCGTGCTATTATGCATTGCAGAGACTTTTGATGTCCCAACTCCCTTAAAAAAAAAACGTTAAGCTGAAAATATATAAAACTATTATTCTACTAGTTATATTATATGGGTGCGAAACATGGACTCTTACTTTAAGGGAGGAAAGGAGATTACGAGTATCTGAGAATAAAGTTCTTAGGAAAATTTTTGGACCAAAGAGAGATGAACAGACAGGTGAATGGAGAAGACTACATAACAATGAACTACAATGTCTGTATAGGAAACCAGATATAATAAGAACAGTTAAGTCTCGTAGACTGCGATGGGCAGGACATGTTGCGCGTATGGTGAATGAAAGACGTGCATGGAAGCTTCTTGTAGGAAAGCCAGAGGGAAAACGCCCAGTTGGTAGACCAAGAATGAGGTGGGAGAACAACATTAACTATGATTTGAGGGAAGTATATTGTACACGGAACGATTGGAAAGCATTAGCTCAGGATAGGGATGTATAGGGAGCTTATGTCCGCGCGGCCATGAACCTTCGGGTTCGATTGTGCCAGTGAGTAAGTAAGTATGGTTCCTCGTCATCTTGAATCTCGTCTGCTTTCTAGAGATCACTTTCAATTTTCTTTGTAAGGTCCAAGTAGTTGTCCAATTTTGTAATATCACGTGCTGGTATGCATCCGAAATCAAATCTCTGATTTCTTGTTTTTTGAATGAGACGTTTTTCATTTTTATATAGTTCTTCACTTGTGCCCATACAATTTCGATAGGATTAAGTTCGCAGTGGTATGGTGGCAAGCGAAGAACATGTTTTCCTGCTGATTTAGCCATCTGATCAATCATACATCAGTGCCTCTGTTTTGAGTCACAATAAAAAGAAGCTCCCGTTTTAACATATCACTTTCAAAAGGGATTTTCTTTTGATTGAGCCACTCTATAATCTTATCTTTTCTCCAGGAAGTTGTAGGCAAACGTTCGCTTTTCCGACTATGACATTGTCTAATACCATCACAGATCCTTCAGGAACATTGGGCATCAATTGCTCGCCGAACCACTTTTCATACAATTCATCTGTCATTTCACAGTAGATGTCTGCCGTGTTCTTTTGGCACAGAAATGTTACCTCGGCACCATTAACGAACCCATTTTCATTCCCTGCATGACCCACGACCCCTAGGTGGTTTAAGACCTGTGCTAACACCCTTAATATTGCTGCTTGACGAGCATTTTAATGTTGGTATCTTCTCATTATTTTGTCACTGTGTGACTTATGTTTACCCAAGACTCATCTGTATAGAAATAGATTTCCCTTCATTCCTAAATTCGTTTTAACATATCACTTTCAAAAGGGATTTTCTTTTGATTGAGCCACTCTATAATCTTACCTTTTCACCTGAAAGTTGTAGGCAAACGTTCGCTTTCCGACTATGACATTGTCTAATACCATCACAGATCCTTCAGGAACATTGGGCATCAATTGCTCGCCGAACCACTTTTCATACACTTCACCTGTCATTTCACCGTGGATGTCTGCCGTTTTCTTCTTCTTCTTCTTCTTCTTCTTATTCAGAATGCAGTATTGGGTGATGATGCCCGTTCTGCGACTACAAAAATTGATCTTTCCATCGGTTGAAGGGTCTTCCGAGGTCTCTTTTGCCTTTAGGGTTGAGGTGGTAAATCATCTTTGGTAAACGGGAATTTGACATTCTCTGGACGTGTTGGAACCATTTAATCTAATAATTTTGTATATATTCAACCATTTCCCTACTATTCCACTGCATCCTTATCTCATCACTTTTCATTCTATCCCTTAATGTTACTCCAGTTAGTGATCGGAGGAATCTCATTTGTGAACTATTAATGCGGGATTTATCTTTTGCTCGAAGTGTCCAGCATTCACTTCCGTATAGTAGAGCAGGTTTGGCTATGGCATTATGAAATCTCAATTGGATTTCTTTCCTCATTTGTTTTCCAAAATTTCTCCTAATTATATCATTTAATCTGTTATATTTTTCTAAATTTGTTTCCACATCTTTTTGATTATGAAACTGTGATATATTATTACCTAAATAATTAAAGTGTGTTACTTGTTCTATTGGTTTATTATTTATTATTATTTTTTACTCTCGAAAGTCCCTTTCCAGTGATTGTCATGGATTTGGTTTTATTTTCAGATATTTTCATGTTGTATTTTTCCAGGATATTCTGCAATTTAAACACTGATCTCTGCAAATCATCTTCATTCTCCGCTAGAAGTACTTGATCATCCGTGAAGATTATTGTTTGTATTTGGTTTCCTCTACATATTTTTACTCCTGGGGGGTTTAGTTTTTCCCACTCCTGGACAATTTTATTTAGATATAGAATAAACAGTAATGGAGATAGTCCACATCCCTGTCTTAAACCTTGGTTAATTTCAAATGTATCTGTTATTTTCCCATGATCTAACTTTACTTTTATAAATGTGGTTTCATATAAACTTTTTATAGCATTTATTGGCACAGAAATGTTAACTCGGCAAACTTTCAATCGTAGTCGCCGTTGCTGTAAGTTCGACAGAACGCACTGTGGTGCAAAAGGATGTTTTTACTCCATAATACTGAGTTAAGCTGCCAATTACTGTCTGTCCATCTGCTATTTTTTTTCTTCCAATTTCTAATTATGATGAACCGTTTTCTAAGATTGATCCTACATAATATCTAAATTTCTTGACATGTTTAATGTCACTCATCCGTTCAAGGTATTGTTAATCAATATTGAATGTTAAATATTTGTTTTATTCATATTTACCATAAAGAAGTTACTTCTTTTTTAAAACTTTCCCCTTCTTGTTTTAGCTTTTTGTTAAACCCGGGTCGCCGGAGTGGAAGGTAGGGACTCTACCGCCATGGCGACGGACCACTATCTTTTTTTTTTCTTTCTCGTTTTCTTTCGTTTACACTGTTATTCCTTTTTGTTTTACCTTTGTTAATCTTTTTATCTTATTCACACATACAAACACAAGACAGGACACACACCCAGACCCAAGGTGGAGATTTAAAATCTCTACCCCGCCAGGAATCGAACCCGGGTCGCAGGAGTGGAAGGTAGGGACTCTACCAACTACGCCACGGCAACGGACACTTAAAATAGACATTTATATTACTTTCACTGTCAATAGAAGATGAATGAATCATTGCATCACACTGGAATCTGACAGTCACGCGGGAAGGGCCAGAAATGTTGGTGAGATTAGAGTTGGATATTTCCTTCACTTCCCTTGTTATCCTTGACTTCTTTCTAGCTCTTACACAAATATGTTGATGTCAAACTGAATTTATTCCCCATGTTTTCAAGTTTAAAACGAGAATCAATGATGAAAACTTGAACAAGTTAATATAATTTGTATACTAATTCCCAGATAAATTCCATTTTATTTAATTTTATTGTATTATTAGACATTATTTTCATAAGTAATGCCACGAGTGATTTCCAAATTATCGATAAATTCACGACTCACGAAGTGAGGAGTGAATTTATCTAGAGAATTTGGAAATCAAGAGTGGCATTTGTTAGGACTATTTAACGAATAAAATTAAGCTGTTTACTCACAAATCATTATTTAACTATAGTTATTTTAAAATATTTATATATTTAATGTAAACGGCGATGTTTGAAAACAAATGAGAAACGATAGGTACGCTTCTACTGCTTCTTTTGTTTATCACTGCAACCAGATCATACTATTTATTGCCAAAGGAACGCAATATTGTAAGGAGGAGCTTTCTTTAATATGGTAATTATAACACTGATAAATATTTGGTGAAGCACGACTCTGATTGGTTGTAAAACAGAAATCATTGAAACGTGATTGGTCATTGGCTCCCATTTGGGGCATGAGTTAAATAGTCATTATTATTCAATTTGACAGATCATTAATTGTTTAGTATGACTATTATTGTAATTTTTTGTATTTATATGTAACATATGTTTGTCCTGGTGAGTGGAAGAGAGGGCCACATGGCCTTAACTCCACCAGGCTAAATAAATAAAATAAATAAAACTAAATAAATATACACGTATAGGATGGGTATACAGGACCTTTAGTAGTTATTTAAAATGTTTCAATAGAACCAATGTCTATATTTCAACAAAATTCTTACAGAGGAATTTATATTCAGCATAACAGTTATAGATTAAAATCATAATTCCAAAATAATAAGAAATGAAAGCGAGACGATAGATGACCTTTAAAGATTAGCTAAAGTTAGCTACTCAACTCGTTGGAAGATATGATACCCGGAATTTATTTATACAGACAGATGAATGTTTAGGAATTATACAGGCACAAAACATAGGGCAGTACTGACTGTTAGCTAACAAATCAGGACGAGGAACCAGAACGTGAAATAATAATAAATTAAGAACATGCGATATACGGAAGAATTAAGTTCGAAGCCCGACATATTAGTTGTTGACTAAAGTAAAACCCGTTTTACACGCTTTATATTAAATTGACCTGTATCTAATGGAAGTAACAGACGAATAGATATTATTGTATTTAGACCATCTTCTAAAATTAATAATAGGTATCATTGCAGCCAATGGCCATGTAGAAAGAACTGTTTTCATGTCTTACAAAAGTCTGTTATCGATGTTCCTATGGTTTTACACTGTAATAGGTGATATCGGTCGCAGTGCGACCCACATAATTTGCACTTGCACTTTTCTTCTGGGTTATGGCGCTTCACTGTTGTGCATATCCTGTGGTGGAAACCATGGACCGCGACTCTCGTCACGGTGTGTCTCAGGTCGTATCTGGCTGCTGTCCATTCCCTGTAGATCATCGCATCTGTTGCGTAGAACTCAGGCCATATCTGTTCTCTCTTCTCGTTGAGTTCCCACAGCAGTTCTTTGTAGGCATCTGTTGCAGGCACGAGAAGGTCCAGGTGGAGCTCTTCTATGAAGAATGGTTCCTTTGTCAGTATGTATGTTAGGCGTGAAGGCGTGTATTTTGATACGCTTAGCGCTATCTTTAAAAAGTTTGCTTTGACTTTCTCTATTTCCTCTAGGTTTGCCTTATTTAGGTTCTTCCAAATCACTTCTATTCCATAGGTCATGATTGGTGCTATTTTTAAGCGGAAGATGGTCATTGCTGTCTCCAGGGATAGTTTACTCAGGCTTTTAATGCTGTTCGTTGCTATTCTGGCCGCTAAGGCGCATTATTTGATGTGCTTATCGAAGGTGTCACCTCGGCTCTGCAGTGTGATCCCCAGATCTTCTAAAATTGGTATGATATTAGATCCTACAATTCGTTTTGAGACTCATAGTGGCCAACCTGAGGAAGTTGACTGTGAAAAGAAAGTCATATATGAACCAACAATTGACTATTACAAAGATAAATACCAATTAGATAGTATAACTGTCACAGGATTGATGATCGGGGCAAGAGGTACTATACCAGGATTCTTAGCCAAATTTTGGAATTCCTTAGAATTATTTGGACAGGGTGTATCTTTCTAAAATTGCCATCGCTGCCATTAGAGGATCAATTTCAATTTTAAGAAATTATATTTACAATATTTCTACTTTATAGTATGTATACTTCAATTAGGCTTACAATTTTATTTTTTAACGTATTTACAAAATGTATTTAATCAGTTCCAAAAATTGTCTGTATCACTTTGTCCTTGAGGCAATCCTCTAATGAGGAAAGTTGTATATAATAATATAATAATAACGGACCTGTTTCTATGTAACGGAATCTTTGAACACGATTTTCACCCACTTAAAAACATTGGATGGACTTGAAACTTTGTATAATTGTAAAGGGCCCATGGCAATACAATAATTTCATTTTTTTTAAATCCTGGCCAGAATCATCAGAAATTAAAAACAATAAAAAACGGTATAGTAGGTTGCGGAGTTATCGACTTCTTAGTCAATCGTTTTAAGAGCTCAGTTGGTAGAGCGGTGGACTGTAGTGGTATATAATTTCAGTAATCCATAGATCGCTGGTTCAAATCCGGCCCGGAGGATTTTTTTAAAAAGAGTATTAAGCAATTAAATTTTCATGGGATTCCGGTTTATGACAATCAATTAAACTAGAAATTTAAAAAATAATAGTTAAAAAAAACTAAAACAACACGCTTTATTAGAAAACCGAACTAAAAAATGAAAAAAATAATTTTAATTTCCAACACATTTGGGATAAAATTAAAGTGGTCAACAAAAAAAAATCATCTCTAACACATCTAGAATAAAACTAGAGTTATCTAAAAAAATAATAATTTTACCATCAAAAACGTGGGGTGCGTTTTATGGTTTTTACGTTTTCTTCTTGGAGACTTTACTTTTACCAATATATGTTTATTATCAAATATATTAGCTGATATAGAGCACTCCACGCTTTTGATGGTAAAATTATTTTTTTGTAGATAACTCTAGTTTCATTCTACATGTGTTGGAGATGATTTTTTTGTTGACCACTTTAATTTTATCCCAAGCGTGTTGGAAATTAAGGTTAGTTTTCATTTTTAGTTCGGTTTTCTAATAAAGCGTGTTTTTTAAATTTTTAAAACTATTATTTATTTTTTATTTTTTTAGTTTGGTTTCCTAATAAAGCGTTTCGTTTTAGTTTTTTAAACTATCATTTATTTTTTTAATTTTTAGTTTAATTGATTGTCGTAAACCGGAATCCCATGAAAATTTAATTGCTTAATACTCTTCTAAAAAATTCTCCGGGCCGGATTTGAACCAGCGACCTGTGAATTACTGAAATTATATACCACTAGAGTTCACCGCTCTACCAAATGACCTCTTACAACGATTGACTAAAAAGTCGACAATTCCGCAACCTATTATACCAGTTTTCATTTTTTTTGATTTTCTGATGATTCTGGCCACGATTTTAGAAACAAAATATGAAATTATTGTATTGTCACGGGTCCTTTACAAGTATACAAAGTTTCAAGTCGATTCAATGGTTTTAATAGGGCGAAAATCGCGTTGAAGTATTCAGTTACATAGATAGATTGATACAGGTGAAGCTAATATAAAGCGTGTAAAAATGTTTTTGCGTTGGTAAATGCATGCTGTGTGTGTTGTCTGTCATCCAGGCGTCGATGCACCTTCCTTTGCCTGGGAATCTGTGGTTCTGCTAAGTTCAGTTCGCTGCTCTCTTTGTCGTTTGCTCCCAGAACGTTTCAAAGTTATTACTAATTGCATATAGTGTCTGTAGCAAATCTTGTATGTGACATGTTGATTCATGAAAGCGAAGGTTCACACTTTAGAGTCATGTACTTGTCGCGTCCATGGGGGTAAAAATCCTTACCAACATGTTTAGGTATGCGAAGTGTTCAAACGATTCCATATCAATGACTATTTAACTCATGCCCAAATGGGAGCCAATGACCAATCACATTTCAATGATTTTTGATTTACAATAAATCACAGTCGTGTTTCGCCTAGAATTTACCAACAAAAGTTTATCATAAGTAATGCCACGAGTGATTTCCAAATTATCGATAAATTCACTCCTCACTTCGTGAGTCGTGAATTTATCTAGAGAATTTGGAAATCAAGAGTGGCATTTATTAGGACTATTTAACGAATAAAATTAAACTGTTTACTTTCAAATCATTATTTAAATATAGTTATTTTAAAATATTTATATATTTAATGTAAACGGCGATGTTTGAAAACAAATGAGAAACGATATGTACGCTTCATCTGCTTCTTTTGTTTATCACTGCAACCAGATTATACTATTTATTGCCAAAGGAACGCAATATTGTAAGAATGCTCTCTAGTGGAGAAATAATGAAACACATCAAACTGTATATTAATTCATTTCTGATGTTGTATGATGTAAATATGACAATTATATTTTTCTGGATTGTTACCTGGGAAAAAATACATTTAAGAAAGTGCAAACAGTGGTTTCTTTTTTTGGTGGTATAATAAATTGCTACAAATGTTTTTATATTAACTCCCGCATGCGGCATGTGTTGACATTCATGCACTATGTATACAATCTGGTAGACGTATTCCTCACAGGCTCAGTCACTGCAAAATAATGTCAGACCTGTTAAGAATATTAAAAATATTTAATATGGTAATTATAACACTGATAAATATTTCGTGAAACACGACTCTGATTGGTTGTAAAACAGAAATCATTGAAACGTGATTGGTCATTGACTCCCATTTGGGGCATGAGTTAAAAGTCATAATAAAGAAAGCATCTCCTTTTTAAACATTCTGAATAGGTCATAGCATTATTTTGCAGTGCCTGACTCTCTAGTAAATACAGCTACCAGATTGTATATATAGTGCATGAATGTCAACACGTAGCGCATGCGGGAGTTAATATAAAAATATTTGTAGCAATTGATTATACCACCAAAAAAATAAACCACTCTTTGCACTTTCTTAAATGTATTTTTTCCCAGGTAATAACATTCCAGAAAAATATAATTGTCATAGGACATCAGAAATGAATTAATATACAGTTTGATGTGTTTCATTTTTTCTCCACTAGAGTGTATTCTTACAATGTTGCGTTCATATGGCAATATATAATATGATCTGGTTGCAGTGATGAAAAAAAAAAGAAGCAAATGAAGCCTAACAATCGTTTCTCATTTGTTTTCAAACATCGCCGTTTACATTAAATATATAAATATTTTAAAATAACTATATTTAAATAATTATTTGTGAATAAACAGCTTAATTTTATTCGTTAAATAGTCCTAACAAATGCCACTCTTGATTTCCAAATTGTCGATAAATTCACTCCTCGCTTCGTGAGTCGTAAATTTATCGATAATTTGGAAATCACTCGTGGCATTACTTATGATAAATATCCGCAGGCTTTGGTACCAGCATCACCTTTATCGTTCTTAGAAAAATTCTGAAAGGAAAGAAAGACATCCTGGTAGTTATCTATTACGAATCTTAAACTAAGTGCTCTGACAGTGAATCGAGTTGGGCATAAGGGTATCAGGTTTTGCTTTGGTTTATGTTCTTCCGTTTTCTTGATGGCATTAAACCAATTCAATCTCTTTGGAGACTCCCTGATCACATTGATTAAGTCTTTCACTATATTCAACACATTTTTACACGTTGCAATGTGTTTTATGTTATCTTGCGCCGCTAAATTTAAAGAGTGCATGAAACAATGCAGAGACCTCGCCTTTTCACCGACCTCTAAAATTCTACCCTACAGCCCTGTATGTTCCCCGACTGAGTTTGCAGCTCCATCATAACATTGCCCCCAGCAATATTTTATATCGAGTCCCAACCATTTGCAATTCCATATCAATATGGAATAAAAATATTACAAAGGAAACTAAAATGAAAATTTATAAGAGCATAATACAGAATATTTTGTCATGTGGAAGTGAAACTTGGTCTTTGACGGAATTACAAAAGGATAAAATTAGAACAGTTGAGTTTTATTATTTTAGAAGAAGCCTCCAAAAAACAAGACAGGATAAAATAAGAAATGAATTCCTTTGGAGAGAAATGAAGGTCACCACATCTGTTGTAAAGAGGATTGAAAATCAAACGCTTAAATGGTATGATCGTGTACAAAGAATGGAAAATGAAAGATGCCCAAAAAATATATACCAATGGTCACCCCTGGAAGAAATAAACGTGGCAGGCCAAGATGAAAATGGAAAACCTACGTCAGAACTATAATGGATGATAGGAATTTGGAAGAGGGAGATTGGAATGATCGAGATAAATGGAAGCTGAAGACGGCAAACCTATAAATTTGGGGGAAAGCCGAAGAAGAAGAAGAGTCCCAACCATAAAAAAAGTCACATACAAAGTTGGATAGAATTGCCGCATTTGTTGCTGAAGTTTCATACTCGCGAATTTCAAGTTCTTGAGAAACAGTACGGTATGGAAACTTGTTCTTTCACTGTCATGTCAGTTGTTTCGTCCAAAAGCAGTCCAAAATAAACTGTACTCTGAATTTCACTAGCTAGTGAACGAAGCACTTCGTGTGCCATAATTTCAAGCATTTCATTTTCCTCATCGTGCGACACCCACTTATACGATTCTCTTTCAAAATAGCGTCTAAGCTCAGGCGAATCTTCACAGCGCAGTTTAAAAAGATGGTGAAAATTACTAGTTTGATCTTGATGTCCACTGATTGCCATGCACTGTTTTGATAAATATAGCAAAGATGAGAAAAGTTTATGTGACGCGGCGCGGGAATTTTGTTGATCCTGTAATTACAAAACGTTCAAACTTGATGCAACATTCACTCCACTTTGCAATGCCGCAGTTTTACTACACGACTCTTTATGGCAGTGAGATTTTTCTTGAGCTCTGAATTTTCTCAATACGTGTTTCCAGTTGGAAAAACCAGAAGAAATGAAACAAGAATCTACTCTGGTGGAAAACTTTAGTAATTTATTTTCGTCGGTCTCCTTGCATGTTCTGCACAACACCACGCCATTAATGTTGTAAAAATTCCAAGGATATGTAACCAGCCACGCACTCTGTAAAATTCTTCCGCTTTTACTTCCCCCTTTAGCACTTTCAGTCCACTGTATTTTAAATCAGATTCGCGGTCAGAAACAGATTATTTTGAAATACTCGTTTCTTCTTGAAATGATGGTGCATTAAAACCAGAAGAAATGAAAAAAATAATCTACTTTTGTGGAAAACTTTAGTAATTTATTTTCATCGGGTTCCTTGCATGCTTTGCACAACACCACGTCCTTAATGTTGTTGTAAAAAATCCAAGGATATGTAACCAGCCACGCACTCTGTAAAATTCTTCCGCTTTTCCTCCCCCCCCCCGTTAGCACTTTTAGTTCCACTGGATTTTAAATGAGATTCGCGGTCAGAAACAGATTTTTTTTAAAATACTCGTTTCTTCTTGAAATGAGGGTGCATTAAAACCAGAAGAAATGAAAAAAAAAGAATCTACTCTGGTGGAAAACTTTAGTAATTTATTTTCGTCGGTCTCCTTGCATGTTCTGCACAACACCACGCCATTAATGTTGTCGTAAAAATTCCAAGGATATGTAACCAGCCACGCACTCTGTAAAATTCTTCCGCTTTTCCTCCCCCCTTTAGCACTTTCAGTTCCACTGTATTTTAAATCAGATTCGCGGTCAGAAACAGATTATTTTGAAATACTCGTTTCTTCTTGAAATGAGGGTGCATTAAAACCAGAAGAAATGAAAAAAAGAATCTACTTTGGTGGAAAACTTTAGTAATTTATTTTCATCGGGTTCCTTGCATGTTTTGCACAACACCATGTCCTTAATGTTGTTGTAAAAAATCCAAGGATATGTAACCAGCCACGCACTCTGTAAAATTCTTCCGCTTTTCCTCCCCTCTTTAGCACTTTCAGTTCCACTGTATTTTAAATCAGATTCGCGGTCAGAAACAGAGTATTTTGAAATACTCGTTTCTTCTTGAAATGAGGGTGCATTAAAACCAGAAGAAATGAAAAAAAGAATCTACTTTGGTGGAAAACTTTAGTAATTTATTTTCGTCGGGTTCCTTGCATGTTTTGCACAACACCATGTCCTTAATGTTGTTGTAAAAAATCCAAGGATATGTAACCAGCCACGCACTCTGTAAAATTCTTCCGCTTTTCCTCCCCCGTTAGCACTTTTAGTTCCACTGGATTTTAAGTGAGATTCGCGGTCAGAAACAGATTTTTTTTTTAAATACTCGTTTCTTCTTGAAATGAGGGTGCATTAAAACCAGAAGAAATGAAAAAAAAAAGAATCTACTCTGGTGGAAAACTTTAGTAATTTATTTTCATCGGGTTCCTTGCATGTTTTGCACAACACCATGTCCTTAATGTTGTTGTAAAAAATCCAAGGATATGTAACCAGCCACGCACTCTGTAAAATTCTTCCGCTTTTCCTCCCCTCTTTAGCACTTTCAGTTCCACTGTATTTTAAATCAGATTCGCGGTCAGAACAGAGTATTTTGAAATACTCGTTTCTTCTTGAAATGAGGGTGCATTAAAACCAGAAGAAATGAAAAAAAAAATCTACTTTGGTGGAAAACCTTTAGTAATTTATTTTCGTCGGGTTCCTTGCATGTTTTGCACAACACCATGTCCTTAATGTTGTTGTAAAAAATCCAAGGATATGTAACCAGCCACGCACTCTGTAAAATTCTTCCGCTTTTCCTCCCCCGTTAGCACTTTTAGTTCCACTGGATTTTAAGTGAGATTCGCGGTCAGAAACAGATTTTTTTTTTAAATACTCGTTTCTTCTTGAAATGAGGGTGCATTAAAACCAGAAGAAATGAAAAAAAAAAGAATCTACTCTGGTGGAAAACTTTAGTAATTTATTTTCGTCGGGTTCCTTGCATGTTTTGCACAACACCATGTCCTTAATGTTGTTGTAAAAAATCCAAGGATATGTAACCAGCCACGCACTCTGTAAAATTCTTCCGCTTTTCCTCCCCCGTTAGCACTTTTAGTTCCACTGGATTTTAAATGAGATTCGCGGTCAGAAACAGATTTTTTTTTTAAATACTCGTTTCTTCTTGAAATGAGGGTGCATTAAAACCAGAAGAAATGAAAAAAAAAAGAATCTACTCTCTGGTGGAAAACTTTAGTAATTTATTTTCGTCGGGTTCCTTGCATGTTTTGCACAACACCATGTCCTTAATTTGTTGTGTAAAAAATCCAAGGATATGTAACCAGCCACGCACTCTGTAAAATTCTTCCGCTTTTCCTCCCCCGTTAGCACTTTTAGTTCCACTGGATTTTAAATGAGATTCGCGGTCAGAAACAGATTTTTTTTTTAAATACTCGTTTCTTCTTGAAATGAGGGTGCATTAAAACCAGAAGAAATGAAAAAAAAAAGAATCTACTCTGGTGGAAAACTTTAGTAATTTATTTTCGTCGGGTTCCTTGCATGTTTTGCACAACACCATGTCCTTAATGTTGTTGTAAAAAATCCAAGGATATGTAACCAGCCACGCACTCTGTAAAATTCTTCCGCTTTTCCTCCCCCGTTAGCACTTTTAGTTCCACTGGATTTTAAATGAGATTCGCGGTCAGAAACAGATTTTTTTTTTAAATACTCGTTTCTTCTTGAAATGAGGGTGCATTAAAACCAGAAGAAATGAAAAAAAAAAGAATCTACTCTGGTGGAAAACTTTAGTAATTTATTTTCGTCGGGTTCCTTGCATGTTTTGCACAACACCATGTCCTTAATATTGTCGTAAAAAATCCAAGGATATGTAACCAGCCACGGACTCTGTAAAATTCTTCCGATTTTCCTACCCCCTTTAGCACTTTTAGTTCCACTGTATTTTAAATCAGATTCGCGGTCAGAAACAGATAATTTTTAAATATTCGTTTCTTCTTGAATTAAGGGTGCATTAGAAGTTTCCGCGCACTGATCGGAAGAGTTATTAAGTCGTGGTCGCTTGATTATAAATGTATCTATGACGACACTAAGATTTCACTTTATAATTCACGCACATATACTTTTACACGCGTTTATTGCCAGCACTGCATGTTACTCATTCAAGTGCAAAAGCAAACTGAAGGGTGGAAAAACTACAAAGTGTTCTCAGTATTGTTGAAAGTGCCGTTAAGTAGCAAGTTTGTTCATATTTCACATTAATATCTGAAATCAAAGGGAAGACCGACTTTGAGCCGTTCCTTAGTCGGCTTGCGGTACCCAAGTCCCGACCCATATCACAAACAAGCCGACAGACTGAATTTACTTTGTCGCAGAATCAAAGCCAGTGGTTATGTGAATAGCGGCACAACTTTAACCAGACTGTCACCCTACCTGCTAGGCTGCTACCACACTGCAGATTGTTCTAGGCTGCCACTACACTGCACTTGTCTTATTTTCATATTTACTTAACTCAAAAGTGGTATTAAAAATTTAAAGAAATTATTGAATCAGGAAATTATTGGGTGGGCCCGGGCCCATATAAGTGGCGCCACTGGGCGAAAGCAAGGATCGGATTCAATTTTCTTAAGGACGGAAGGTATGCCCTTATATAGGCCTACACACGCACATACTTTAAATATTTAATTTTGTATCACTGTGCTTGTTTAAATTAATCAATTAAGTAATAATAATAATAATAATAATAATAATAATAATAATAATAATAATAATGATAATAATGATAATAATGATAACAGTTGCCAAACTTCGCCAACTCGCACAAAATTTCAGAGAAATAGAGACAGAAGTGTGGTAGGAAGGAGTAGGGCCCTCTTTGAGAAGATTGGAACCCCTTTCTACCACTCTCGCGGTTGTGGCTGGACACGTTTGGGCCCCCAGATGGAAAAAAGATTCCAGTCTTGCGTCATTGAGGTGTTGCTGGACTACTTCACCAGCTTGCCAAGGTAATCCGTGACGCAAAGGAAATAGCGAGCGAAGCAGACAGGGATCGGGCCCCCTTTACGAGAAGATTGGAAATACCCCCTTCCTCCACTCTTGCGGTTATGGCTGGACACGTTCAGGACACCCGGTTGGAGAGGATTCCTAACTTCACGTTATTGTGGCGGCTGGACGACTGGTTTATGGCTCCAAAGGGAAAATAAGGAAAACCATCGATTGTTCACTTGAGAAACAAGAAAACGGAGAAAAATGAGAAAACAGGGAATAAATAAAGGGAAAATTAATCATAACAAGGAAATAATGAGAAAGGCTGACAGGGAATTACGGATAAGTTAGGAAACTGTAGACTAGTGGTCAGGAAGAGGACCAGAGGACGTGTAGGAAAATTCTAAGATGGATATAGCCAAACAAAATTAGCATAAATTGAGAGAAATGAGTTCGATGAAAATAATCCAGACGAAGAGGAGACGTAGAATGGCAGATTTAAATAAAATAAGGCGTAAAATATCATAAGATTGAAAATTGATAAAAATCAAGACAAAGAGTTGGACAGGTTATACTTTTGGTAAACCCACCTTTCTTCGTTAGGAAATGTCTATTTTTTATGTAAAGAAACCATGATAGGAGAGGTGGAATAAAATACATAAAATATAGGCAAATAAAATAATTGTGAGTAGACCCAGTACAAGATGAAAATAGACAGAAATGGCTGTCGACTCTCTTATATATAAAAATCAATGTTTGTTTGGTTTGTTTGTTTCTTTGTTTGTTCGTATTCTATGCGGGGCCATACCGTTGCTCCGATTATGATTTTTTTTTGCAAAATGTTCAGGAGATTCCCGGGATGAACATAGGCTATAAGAGAGTTGTGATATTCAACTCCTTCACCTCTAAAAATCACCCTTTGTAGTGAAAAACGTGAAGTGAAGTCCCTATTTTGACGCTTAAATGGCTTACGCTGCCTAAACCATTACAAATACACCAAATTAATGTACACAGAATTGAACATATAAAAAACTACAAAAACGTCCGAGAAAGCATATGTTTATCTTTTACGGATAACTCACAATAACCATTTTTGTCTTTCATTGATGCCAAGAATATCGGGATGAGCAGATTCCCGAACATGCACGGCTGGTGGTAAAAACACATTTAACATTTATTTATGAGTAGCAGCGCACGCCGCGTATTAACTAGTACAACATAAATTATGCTTCAAACGGAGGCCGAAATGACACTAACACACGTTAATGTTCAAAATTTATCCTTTAAAATTAAATTATGAAGATAGAATTTTAGAGTTGCTTGCAGGTTGCAGATCTACAGATCTGAATGTGCTAAGATGTTCAAAATAACATGCATTTGATATATAATGTTTATTTTCTAAAAATATAAGACGACCGTATGTTTTGGAAAATACGATACGTGATTTAGCAACAGATTAATTTAAAATAAAGAAAAATCCTTGAGCCCATAATAGGCATAAAAATGTAAAAGCAATCATAAAATATCAATTGAGATGTCGTTAACACTGAAGTTCTGCCCCGACACGAACCCAGGCCTGATTCAAATTACTTTTATCATATTCATCTTCTTGTATCTTGTAAGGCCATGTTTCCCTTAACAGAGATTTAGGCGCTCTCCCCCTACAGGGAAGAATTTGAACCATACTAATTTAGTTACACTTGTTTTCGTATAGATGTCATTTGAGTAGTCCGTGGTCAGCGTTCCGCATCATACTGACATCTAGGAAACCAAGGTAGTACTAGGACGGGGAAAATTAGGTAAATTTTGCTTAGAGGCCTTTTCATTCAAGCTTAAGTATCTTTTACGAGCCTCAAAATCTTCACACTAGGGACCCACGCCTTAAAGTCCCTCCCGGAGGACTTGCTCCTTGGATTTTTCCATCCTAAAAAATCCATCGACCTCGCCGGGTTTGAAGCCGCGACCCTCGGGACCAGAGGCAAGGAGCATAACCACTAGTCCACCGCGGCCGATATCATATTCATAAGCGGGATGAATATATATAATATAAAACTTTACTCATTAGAGGATTGCCTCAAGGACAAAGTGATACAACTAATTTCCTAAATTGGTCATACACATTTTGCAAATACATTAAAAAAATTCAACTTGTAGGCCTGATTGAAGTATACATACTATAAAGTAGTAAATTTGTATGGTTTCTTAAAATTGAAATTGATCCTCTAATGGCAGCGATGACAATTTTAGAAAGATACACCCTGTCCAAATCTAAGGAATTCCAAAATTTGGCTTATATATATATATATATATGTATTCCAGTAATTATTATTATTTTTTTTTCAAATGCCCCACAGGTTTGCCTTTCGGTATTCCTGGTTTCCCTCCTGGCATGGCGTACTTGTAACCCACTTCTGAGGTTGGGGCGCCTGGAAGGCGGGGTTACGTTGCCCTGATGATATGATGGGTGATGATAATGGTGCGCCAGGAGAGTCCCTAATCCTAAGATGAATATGAATGATGATGATTGCGATGGCCATATGATTTCGGGGACCGTTTGGGCCTTAAAGTTTTCCTGACATTTATCTTACAGGTGAGGAAAAACCCCGATAAAAACCTCACCCAGAAAAACTGTCCCGACCGGGGATCGAACCCGGGTCCGCTGCGTGACAAGGCAGCACGCTACCTCGAGACCACAGCGGTGGTAATTATTGTCATATTTATTTTATTGGAACTAAGAAAACTGTATATCGTTTTGCAAGAGAGTTGTCTATTTTTCGAATCTGGAAACCATAGCTAAAATAGGAAAGATCAAAACATGTTTGTAGCTTAGTCAAAAATTACAATTCCCCAGATTACAAAATTAAAGAAAGTACGAAAAAATGTTTTTGACTATGTCCCAGAATATTATCTTTAAATTCCCAAAAATGAAAGGAAAATATTGTTGATGAAAGTAAACGAGGTGAGGGTGCAATGTTTGCTCAACTGCGAACACATTCAAATATTTTCAAAATATATTTTGTCAATGAGTTAATGTATAATATTTATTTACATGCAGTGGCTTTTGAATTTTTTCATTGGCCAATAATGACTGAGGAAAACAAACTAACAATAACAAACAATAACAAGAAAGATTATAAAATGTTCATCATCTTTCCCTGGCTTCCCAGTATGTGTCCACGAAACTGCTGGTTGTTAGGGTTGGGCAAGTTCGGATGTGATCAGCGTCCATATCTTCCATTAGTGTTGCAGAGGATACATTGTTGAGTTGGTAGAAGACCGAGGCGATGAAGGTGTTTACCTAGGCAGTCGTGTCCTGTTGCAACGGCTACTCTTCTGGACCAATCTGGCAGTGTAGTTTGGATGGATGCTTTCCAAGGTTTGTCAGTCATTTGGAGCTCTAGGAAGGTTCTGAAGGCTTCTCTCACTCTGAAGCGGATGTTCATAGCTGCTCTAGAGTAAGATATAATGTTCGGTGATGTCTGAAGGATGTGGGTTCCTTTCTTGGCCAGCAAATCTGCCATTTCGTTCCCTGTAATGCCACAATGGGATGGTATCCACTGCAGAGAAACATTTGTACCTGCTATATTGAGATTTTTGTTCTGTCTACTCTGTAATATTTCTTTCGTAGCAGGAGATGCTAGGTAATTTGCTATTGCTGATATGGCTGCCTTAGAATCGCTTAACATGACAGCATTCAGAAATCATAATTCCAACATGATTTCCAAGAAACCAAGTCATTTATTTAGTATTTTTGAGACTTTCAAGGAAGTATTAAAATGTGTATACATAGAGACCTACTAACAAATCTTCTTCTTCTTCCTTCAAAGTATTAGGCCAAGGCCACTTACGATCCAATAGAAAAATTTCCCTCCATTGTATTAAAACACAAATTCACAATCTTAACATAATAAGACCGAAATATAGTTTCATAGGACGGCCCAGTGATCTTCGTCCTCTTGGTATATAATTATAAACAGCTTTGGGGATCTGATTTGAACTCATTCTTTCAAGATGGTGTTTCCAATTTAGTTGGTACTGTCTAATATATTCCAAAATTGGCGTAGTACTAACAAATATAATATATAAAAATGTTTGTTTGTTTGTTTGTTTGTTCGTACTTTATGCGCGGCCATACCGTTGGTCCGATTGTGATAGAGCTTTTTTCAAAATGTTCAGGAGATTCCCGGGATGAACATAGGCTATAAGAAAGTTGTGATACTCAACTATTACACCCTCAAAAATCGCCCTTTTTAGTGGAAAATGTGAAAAAAGTAGCTCTTTGGACGCTTAAATGGCTGTCGCTGCCTAAACTATAACAAATACACAAAATTAATGTACACAGAATTGAATATCTCAAGAAGCTCTACAAGAAAGTCCGGGAAAGCATATGGTTATCTCTTGCGGATAACTCACAATAACCATTTTTGTTTTTCATTAATGTCAAGAAGATCGAGACAAGTATGTGTGCAAGCATTAGCAGCACATTGCGGGTATTCTTTTACGGATAACTCACAGTAACGAATTTTATCTTTTAGCTCATTTATGCCAAGAAGATCGAGATATGTATATTCCGGCAACACCGGGTAATCAGCACGGGGATCTTAAAATAATTACGATATACATTTATAATTATTTTTCATATTAATTATTCAACTAATCATAAGAAGTACATTAATTTTCGTCTTTCAGCTCATTTTTGCTAAAAAGATCGGGATGAGTAGTTTCCCGGGCAACCCGGGTAAACAGCCCGGGTTATCTAAAAATAATTACGATATACATTTTTCCTATCACTTAATTAAGTGAACATAAAACACATTGATTTTCGTATTTCAGCTCATTTATGTCAAGAAAATCGGGATAGTAGATTCCCCGGGCAACCCGGGTAATCAGCACGAGCTATCTAAAAAATATGTTATAATTATTTTTGCTTCTACTTATACAACTAAACATAAAAACACATTAATTTTTATTTATTTAGGCGTAGCAACGCACGCCGGGTATTAGCTAATAAATACACAAATAAGAATGGAAAAAAAAAAGATAAGAAAAATGAAAAAAAAGAGAGAGAAAAGTACTAATTAATCAATTGAGTTGGTGTTTACTTGATGAAAATCCATATTTATTAATTAAATAAAAATAAAACGTAGTTTTATTTGATTTTCATATTTATTATATAATTCAGTGACAGCTGTTTCGGTACACTGTACCTTCTTCAGACATGTTAACAAATTATGAATTGTGTTCCAACTGATCTAAGCAACAATACAACAATATTTATTTAATTTTTTTAATTTAACAAAGGGGATTCATTCAAATAAAGTTGAGAATTTAACAGTTTTTTACTACTTTTAAATTTATTAATTTCTACAGCCTCCAAAATATCTAACTTCTTACCCTTATCACAAATATGTAAGATTTCAAAATTTGGATCGAAACAATGATTAAATTGGAATAGGTGGTTAGCATATTTTGAATTTTCTAAATTTCTGTTATATGCTCTCATGTGTTCCTTTATCCCAGAGATAAAAGGTCTACCAGTTTGTCCTATATAGACATTGTCACATGTGCCACACTTCAATTTATATACACCTGATAATTTTTCTTTTTTTGTTTTGGTTTTATTGTTTTTTATTATATTTTGTAGAGTTTTATTAGTTTTAAATGCCACATTAATGTTCAACTTTTTAAAGTGTTTAGATATTTTATTTGAAAGTGGGCCTATGTATGACATTACGACATATTTCTTTATTGACGATTTTTATTATTAATTTAACACTTCTCATGGCCCGGAAAGCCAAGGGTCCCGGGTTCGAGTCCAGTCTAGGCGAAAATTTTTCTCTTCAAATATATTTCTTTATGTTTTCTTTGGGTAAAGGAAAAACTTATTAATTGTTTTTTTGTAATGAACCTTCTTAATTAAACATTCTATAATTTCAGGGTCGTAGCCATTATAGATCTTTTGGAGGCTGTAGAAATTAATAAATTTAAAAGTAGTAAAAAACTGTTAAATTCTCAACTTTATTTGAATGAATCCCCTTTGTTAAATTAAAAAAATTAAATAAATATTGTTGTATTGTTGCTTAGATCAGTTGGAACACAATTCATAATTTGTTAACATGTCTGAAGAAGGTACAGTGTACCGAAACAGCTGTCACTGAATTATATAATAAATATGAAAATCAAATAAAACTACGTTTTATTTTTATTTAATTAAGAAAAGGTACCAATGTTTAGAGACAAAAAGGACCTAAACAGAACACGAAGAATTGTTTACCAGAATATTACGTTTTGCAACGCATCTAATGCACGATATCACAAGGGAACAAGAAAAAATATCCAGAGATGAATTAAGAAATTAATGGAACCGTCCACTCTTCCGAGATCATCTGATAGACCACTACCTGTACCTCATCTAGCAGAGGGCTCACTAACCCAAGACCAGAAAACAACGCCAAACCTATCCATGTGAACCTAACGCTCTATATCAGGGCTGCCCAAACTAAGGCCCTCGATCACTTTCTATCTGGCCCCTGTAGACCTGTATCATTTTAATAAATTAAAATATGCTAAGGATAGGCTTATAATATTTTTGCAGTGACTGACTCTGTGAGAAATACGGCTATCAGATTGTATATATAGTGCACGAATGTCAGCTGATAGTGAATGCGGGAGATAATATAAAAACATTAGTAGCAATTGATTATACCACCAAAAAAAGAAACCACTCTTTGCACTTTCTTAAACGAATTATTTTCGAGGAAATAACGTTGCAGAAAAATATAATTGACATATTTACATCATAGGACAGAAACTCATTAATACATATAATGTTGGTTATAAATTTGTCCACTAGGGTGCATTCTTACAATATTGTGATCCTTTGGCAATAAATAATATGATTTGGTTGCAGTGATGAACAAAGGAAGCAAATGAAGCGTACGAATCATTTCGCATTTGTTTTCAAACATCGCCGTTTACATTAAATATATAAAATATTTTAAAATAACTCTAGTTAAATAATGATTTGTGAGTAAACAGTTTAATTTTATTCGTTAAATAGTCCTAACAAATGCCACTCTTGATTTCCATATCCTCTAGATAAATTCACTACTCACTTCGTGAGTCGTGAATTTATCGATAATTTGGAAATCACTCGTGGCATTACTTATGATTATTAGTTGCAATGACTAATTAATTCCATTAATTTCCTTTTAAATATTGGATTGTGTCTGCAACAACTGTAACAGACACGAACAGGAAATGCAAGAGGGGAATAGAAACTTCGTGTAGGAAAACCGGAGGAAACAGTCCAGGAGGTAGGCCAAGAATGAGGTAGGAGAATGAAATGAACTATGATTTGGGTAGGGGGATAGTGTGCAGGAGATGATGGAAAACACAATGAATGAGCATGTAACTTTATAAATGGCATAAGTGGATGTGAAGGTAGAAGCCGTCGGGTAGAGCCTTCTAGGCATGTCGTGCCATTGAGTTGTTTTTTTCTTTTACAACAGAAGGTATTTTTCATCGTTATATATTAATTACCTGTTAATTACCTGCACTCTTTAGGCAATATATACAGCAAATGCCAACTTTTTGCTTTTTCTATTTTTTACAAGATAAGGCCATTTTTAATGTGTCATTAGCACAGTAGTAAAGTTCCTGGACAAGAGAAGGTCAAATGTTTTACTTTTTTTTTATAAAAACTCATATAATTTTACAAGAAATAAATTTCAGAGCAAATGTGGACCAAGTATATATTTTTTACTCTTTTCAGAAAAACTGATATAATGTTAAAGTAAAACATTTCATTGCAGATGAACAATTGATAGTATATTAAGATTCGAGGTTGGCAAGTGGTTTTACAGACTCGAGGAAAAATGTTTAAAAGCCGAGCGATAGCGGAGAAGACCGAATCGAAATGAAATTTGTAAAGAAATTAAATTTAGAAAATGGAAAATGGGTTTGGTCATGTGTTAAGGGGAGGGAATGATAACATCACAAAAATGGCATTTGATTGGAACCCACAAGGATTGAGAAGGCTAAGAGGAAGATCTAGGATAACATGGAGTAATACCATCAGGGATGAAGCTGAACAGGCAGGGATGAGTTGGAATGAAATTAAGGCGTTGGCAAACAACAGAGTTGGTTGACAAGCTTTCATGAAGACCCTATGCTTCTCAGTGGAGTCACCAGTACTACTACTACTGCTACTGCTGCTGATGTTATGCAGTCTTAGCCATTCTCCTGCCTGTTCATCTCTCATTGGTTCAAAAATGTTCTTAAGAATTCAAATACTTGTAATCTTCTCTCCTCCCATATCAACTAACAGAAACACGTCTATTAAGATTTATCAATTTTTCAACCTAATGTCATATACAGGATGTTTCAGAATAAGTATTATAGACTTCTAACGGCTGTAGAGGGGACTTATAGTCCATGAGGGCTAACTTGTCTAGAATATTTTAGAAAGAGAAAGAGAGTACTCACCATCTTCTTTCTCACTAATACGCATATCTCTTCACGGTGACAGCGGTAGAGCAGACACTCCCTGCAGTGAACATAGATCAGTGGTGGCATTCCCTTCTTCTAAAGATTCTTTCTTGCAAGTTTCTATGTCTTCATTTTCATTTTCATCGTCGTCGGTATCGTCTAAATTTATTTCAAACCGATCACTAATTTCGTCCATTAAACCGTCTGCCTGCCTTCAATGTTTTCAGTGTGTTCACACGCTCTGCAGTCACTTTTAACAGAGCACTCTGAACCAGTCGCCACTGACAAAAATTACCTGACACAAAAGTGACTGGACGGAAGTGGGGGGTGGGTGGAGTTTTTCTAGCATTCCTAAGTAATTTTACAAGGGTAGCCCATTGTGTTTTGCGAAGGGTGGAAGAAAAGTTCTCTAGACAAGGATAGCAGAAATCTTGCCAACTTAGTCCTCCTCCATAGTAGATAAAGATTTAATAAGGAACCCATGTCCAGAAACGTACCATTTCGATGTAAAATAGGTTTAAAGATAGAAACACAATGGGCTGATATCGAGTGCCTTGTGTTTCAGAATAAGTATTACAGACTTCTAGGGGTTGTACTACAAGTGTGATTCCATGTGGCAGCCCTGTTGTTCATTGTTGTCCGTCGCCGTGGCGTAGTCGGTAGAGTCCCTACCTTCCACTCCGGCGATCCGGGTTCGATTCCCGGCGGGGTAGGGGATTTTTAATCTCCAGCTTGGGTCTGAGTGTGTGTCTTGTCGTTGTGTCTATGTGCCAGATTAACAGAAAGTTATTAAAAAGATAAAACAAAAAGGTAAAACAAAGAAGGATAACAGTGTAAACGAAAAAAAAAATGTACAAAGTGTTCTTGCGACGCACGTTTTCATACACACGCCCCACAAGACCTGGCGTGCGCTCAATAATTTCTGCTGCCGCCAGAATTCGTGCAAGAAGATATTCCTCCAACTGAACATGTGTAGTACAACCCCTAGAAGTACGTAATACTTATTCTGAAACACAAGACACACGATATCAGCCCATTGTGTTTCGCTCTTCAAACTTATTTTACATCGAAATGGTACATTTCCGGACATGGGTTCCTTATCAAAATTTTATCTACTGAGTCCCGTCTACAACCTCTAGAAGTCCGTAACATTTATTCTGAAACAACCTGTATATTACGCAGGACACCTCACTTTTGTCTTCGTCTTGATGCTTACCTGCACGTGCGCAGTCCAGAAAGCCGGCCGTCAGGGTTTTACACTTCCTTCGCCTACGTCCCGTATAATTATGCCTACGTGTTCCAACAGGTTCTAGACTCATTTTCGGTCACTTCTAGTTGTACTCTGCAGAATAATTATGCAATTATCCCTATATGTTCATTTTCGACACATTCAAGAGATCAAAACTCTTAAATATATTGGAAGACAGAAATATACCAAATTTACTTCGGCAGAACATACAAAATATTTACAAAGACAACACCATAAAGATTAGATTAAATAACAGATTTTCTGAAGAAGGAATTATAAATCATGGTGTGAGACAAGGCTGCCCCCTATCCCCAACACTCTTTGCAATTTATATCAATGAAGTAATATGTTGCTGGAACAAAAAATATAAATTTGGAATAAGAATATCAGAAAATAGAAAATTAAACACCCTATTGTTTGCAGATGACCAAATAATAATAGCGAATTCCGAAGATAATCTACAGAAAGGTCTATATGAACTTAACAAAATTACAGAAGAATATGGATTAAATATATCTACAGAAAAAACAAAAATTATGGCATTTCAAGGTGTAGATCCTGTCAGAAGTAAAATTGTACAGGACAATAAAATTTTGGAGCAAGTGAATAATTTTACATATCTAGGATGCAATATCTCATATGAAGAAGAAAAGGATGTAAATGCAAAAATATCTAATTTTTTAAGAATTTTAGGGTTAATAAATTCTATCTTCAAGCCACAGTTAGTCCAAAAGCATTCAAGACTGAAAGTGTATAAAACACTGGCTCTTCCAACTCTTTTGTATGGTAGCGAAGTATGGACGTTGAAACAGAAGGATATACAGAGACTTAGATCTGCTGAAATGAGATACTTTCGGAGGACTGCAGGATACACACTACTAAATCACAAAAAAAAAAATGAAGACACCTTAGAAGAATTACACATGGAATCTTTAGAAAACAAAATTTCTGATTATAAATCAAGATGGATGCAACATGTTCATCGAATGGAAGATCACAGAATACCCAAACAAATGTTAAGATATCAACCTGCAAGAAGAAGAAGACCAGGACGTCCACTCAACAGACTTTTGGATGGTGTTTCTCTTGAGGCCGACACAGGTCAACAAATGGCCTAAATTCGTGAATGTTCTATGACGATGATGATGTTCATTTTCGGTCACTTCTAGATGTAATCTGCAGCTAACATTTGGTGCATGCGTTTTACATAAAGCGCAATGCTTCAATTATCTGGGATACATGATATCGTACCAGCAAAATTTGGACATGGAGAGGAAATTAGGGAAATTTCAACAGTTATGTGGTTCAATAAGAAGATATTTGAGAAATAAGACCACAAGGGAAACTCAATTAAAATTTTACAAAACAGTAGCCGTTCCAACATTAACATACGGGTCTGAGACTTGGCCTTTAACGATCTCTGAAAAAAATAAAATTGAGACAATAGAAATGAGATTTCTCAGATCAGTTGCAGGTGTATCTCTAAGAGATCAAAAGAGAAGTGAGGATATCAGAGATGAATTACAAATCTATAATATAAACGAGAGAATACACAGAAATAAACGTAATTGGTTTGAACATATACAAATAATGTCAAATAATCGTTTATCAAAACAGCTGCTTCATTATAGGCCTCTAGGCCGAAGAAATGTAGGAAGACCAAATCGTCGTTGGAAAGACGACCTGCACCTGCAGCATATAGTGCACCGGGGAGCGGAACGGGTCAACAGGCCCATACCTTGAAGAAGATGATGATGTAGACATTAGGGCCTACCCTCAAAGTTTGAGGTATATACCAATGCGAGTATTCTGAGAGCTTCTTTATAAGAAGACATTACAATGGGAATTTATCAGCTAATTGCCAACGTAATATTGAAATTAATCTGCTCAGAGGATTTCAAATAGAGAAAGATATTGCCTAAGTAGCACAATTGTTCAGTGCTCAAGCACGTAAAGTTGGAGGTCTTGTGTCAAATCCCGGTTTAAGCAGACTTTTTTTTGACTTTGTGTGTATTGTCTGGTATGTAATGGGATTTTTAGTTTTTAAACAGGTTTTCATTAATACTGTTCAGTACTGTCTCGTTCAAGGACATTCAAGTCAAAGAATGTTGTTTTACAACTATGAAATCAAGAAGCTATCGGAGACTTTGAAGCACCTGTACACAAACTGACAGATTCAATTATATTTTTTTCTGTCAAACCCACCTGCATGGAAAACAGTCACAAGAATATAATTTATAAACACCAGGAATTGCGTAAACTAAGCGATTTTTTTTTTCCAGGAAGTCGAATTTATGGTCCGCGAATTCGCTGGTTTACGGGATGTCTTTCTTTTGTTAACATTTAAATTAGCGAAATCCTAATTTGTTGTAGGCTATATATCAGATAAAGAATTTATAACACAAATATAATAGGCCCTTATGAAGTGGCAGAGAAGACCTTACGGTCTTAACTCCATCAGGTAAAATAAATAAATAAATAAATAAATAAAATAAAATGTCAGGAAACTTTAAGGCTCAAACGGTTTCTGAAAATCATCCGGTCATCATCATTATCATCACCATCATTCATCGGTGTGGAAAGCAACGGGAAGATACCACACATATAACTCCCTAAAGTAAAGCTGCAAAGCATAGCATGAAAATGCTGTGATTGCAGTGAAAGACCTGCCCTTGGGCAGAATACTATATATGCATGTTATAGTAGTTGCAGACACAATTTAATATGTTTAAAAGGAAATTAATGGAATTAATTATTTATTGCAACTAATAATCATAAGTAATGCCACGAGTGATTTCCAAATTAAATTCACGACTCACGAAGTGAGGAGTGAATTTATCCAGAGAATTTGGAAATCAAGAGTGGCATTTGTTAGGACTATTTAACGAATAAAATCAAGCTGTTTACTCACAAATCATTATTTAACTATAGTTAACTATAGCTATAGTTATTTTAAAATATTTATATATTTAATGTAAACGGCGATGTTTGAAAACATACGAGAAGCGATAGGTACGCTTCATCTGCTTCTTTTGTTTATCACTGCAACCAGTTCATACTATTTATTGCCAAAGGAACGCAATATTGTAAGAATGCTCTCTAGTGGAGAAAAAATGAAACACATCAAACTGTATATTAATTCATTTCTGATGTCGTATGATGTAAATATGACAATTATATTTTTCTGGATTGTTACCTGGGAAAAAATACATTTAAGAAAGTGCAAACAGTGGTTTCTTTTTTTGGTGGTATAATCAATTTCTACAAATGTTTTTATATTAACTCCCACATGCGGCATGTGTTGACATTCATGCACTATATATACAATCTGGTAGCCGTATTTCTCGCAGGCTCAGTCACTGCAAAATAATGGTCAGACCTGTTCAGAATATTAAAAAGGAGTCCCATTTGAGGCATGAGTTAAATAGTCATCATAAAGCAAATCTTTGTGTTTTTAAAAGAAAAGATATTTTAATTTGAGAAGGATATACATTTATTTTAAATAATAACAGACATTTTAGATGGTATGTTGAAAAGTGAAGGTTAAAGTTAAATATATTTATTTCAAATGGACCTGTTTAGATGATTTTGAAAAGTGAAAGCTAAAAGTTAGCAAATTTAGTAAACTCCAGAACAATACTTTCACTGGAAATATTATGAAATACAAATATATATATATTTGGAACATTTGGAAATGATACAGAAGTGAATAGAGGAGGAGATGGGGGAAGACACATCCACCATGTAAGTAGATCTCTATAAACATGTATTTACACGCTTTATATTAGCTTGACCTCTATCTACCTATCTATGTAATGGAATCTTTCCATGCGATTTTCACCCACTTAAAATCATTGGATCGACTTGAAACTTCGTATACTTGTAAAGGAGCCGTGACAATACTCTGATTTCATTTTTTTCTAAAATCCTGGCCAGAATAATCAGAAAATCAAAAAAAGTGTCTTTGTATCTACGTAACGGAATATTTGAACACGATTTTCACCCACTTAGAAACATTGGATCGACTTGAAACTTTGTATACTTGTAAAGGAGCCGTGACAATACAATACTTTCATATTTATTTTCTAAAATCCTGGCCAGAATCATCAGAAAAAAAATGAAAACTGGTATAATACGTTGCGGACTTGTCGACTTTTTAGTCAATAATTGTAAGAGTTCAGTTGGTAGAGCGGTGAACTGCAGTGGTATATAATTTCAGTAATCCTTACGTCGCTGGTTCAAATCCGGCCCGGAGGATTTTTCAGAAGAGTATTACTTTCAGCCCATACTACAATGGTATCGAATTTAAAGATATTTACATTTTTATCTTATTCTGTAAAATATTAAAACCAAAAAATGAATAATAGTTTAAAAAACTGAAACAACACGCTTTATTAGAAAACCGAACTAAAAAATGAAAAATAATTTTAATTTCCAACACGCTTGGGATAAAATGAAAGGTGGCCAACAAAAAAATCATCTCCAACACATATAGAATAAAACTAGAGTTATCTACAAAAAGAAAATACCATCAAAAGCGTGAGGTGCTTTTTATAATTTTTAAATTTTCTTCTTATAGACTTTACTTTTACCAATATCTGTTTATTATCAAACATATTAATTGATATAGAGCACCCCACGCTTTTGATGGTAAAATTATTTTATTTTTGTTGATAACTCTAGTTTTATTCTATATGTGTTTGGAGATGATTTTTTTGTTGACCACTTTAATTTTATCCCAAGCGTGTTGGAAATTAAAATTATTTTTCATTTTTTTAGTTCGGTTTTCAAATAAAGCGTGTTGTTTTAGTTTTTTAAAACTGTTATTTATTTTTAATGCTTCCATGTTTTAGTTTCAAAATTATGACGTTTACCTAAATTATATTCAACATGTTTTTGCACGTACATTCTCAATTAAAGTATTGTTTAATGTGAACTTAGGATCCTATAAACTCAGTAATTATTAAAATATTTCAAAGTATGAAATTTAAGGGAAAGGGCAAGATAACAATTTGAAAATGTGTAGTTAATTCTTAGTACCGTTACACACTATCTGAATACTAATTACCAATATAAAACATATTTTGCAATTAAATAGACTATTTAACTCATGCAAATATACGGTTGTTGTAGTAATAAAAATGTTAAAATTCAGTAGTTTGACATCAGTGATACTCCTGTCCCTTTGAAGATGATTTAGGAAACAAAACCAGTAGCCGCGACCGCTCCCGAAAAATAGAGTTCACCCTATGTTAGTACTAATCTTTTCACTGCTGAGATATTTCCAGCCTTTAAAACCCTCCTTCCTCAATGCAGGGAGAAATATGGAAAAAGTTTATTTAGGTTCCTAGGAGATTGCAGTATATGCCTGCTTAGTTTGAAAGCAATGCAATACGTATTATATAACTAGCAGGCGTTTGAAGTTGAGAATGGATATACACACCCATAGCGTAGCAAGCATTTTCTTTGCCAACGGATATACCCGTTCGTAGCAGTTTAAAGGTTAACATAGACCTCGCTCCCATAATAGTCAAAGAATCCCTCCTGAATTCACTAACTATAAATATAAAAAAAACCTCCGAAGAACGATACGACTTAAAGTTACGACAATACACACAATTTTGTGATGGTCACTTTTAGTATCTACTGGATATGATCGATAAAAAAAGTGTTTTTAATACTTTCATGAGAACAATCTCAATAGCTCCATTACTTCGGAATTCGCTAATAACTTGGTCAAGGTGACACTCTGCTGAAGGTCGTCCACCTTGCTTTTCTTAAAACGAGGTCATGACCAATAGCCTCTCGTCAATTGAACTTTGTTCAATATCATTATGGAAATTTTAATTTGTTTGCAAACATTAAGGGGACGCGTTCTGAAAATAGTTAAAAAATAAATAATAGTTAAATAAAACTAAAACAATACGTTTTATTAGAAAACCGAACTAAAAAATGAAAAAATAATTTTAATTTCCAACACGCTTGGTACAAAATTAAAGTGGTCAACAAAAGATAAATCATCTCCAACACATCTAGAATAAAACTAGTTATCTAAAAAAATACCATCAAAAGCGTGGGGTGCTTTTCATAGTTTTTTTTTCTTATTAGAGACATTACTTTTACCAATATCTGTTTATTATCAAATATATTAATTGATATAGAGCACTCCACGCTTATGATGGTGAAATTATTTTTTTTGTAGATAACTCTAGTTTTATTCTAGATGTGTTGGAGATGATTTTTTTGTTGACCACTTTAATGTTATCCCAAGCATGTTGGAAATTAAAATTATTTTTCATTTTTTAGTTCGGTTTGCTAATAAAGCATGTTGTTTTAGTTTTTTAAACTATTATTTATTTTTTAGTTTTAATATTTTACAGAATAAGAAAAAAACGTAAATATCTTTAAATTCGATACTATTGTAGTATGAGCTGAAAGTAATACTCTACTAAAAAAAATCCTCCGGGCCAGATTTGAACCAGCGACCTATGGATTACTGAAATATACCACTACAGTCCACTGCTCTACCAACTGAGCTCTTACAACGATTGAGTAAGAAGTTGATAAGTCCGCAACCTATTATACCGGTTTTTATTATTTTGATTTTCTGCTGATTCTAGCCAGGATTTTAGAAACATTTATGAAATTATTGTATTGTCATTGGTCCTTTACAAGGATACAAAGTTTCAAGTCCTTCCAATGATTTTAAGTGGGTGAAAATCGTGTTGAAAGATTCTGTTACATAATTACACAACCACTTTTTTTTTATTTTCTGATGATTCTGGCCAGGATTTTGGAAAAAAAAATGAAATTATTGTATTGTCATTGGTCCTTTACAAGTATACAAAGTTTTAAGTTGATCCAATGATTTTAAGTGGGTGAAAATCGTGTTGAAAGATTCCATTACATAATTACACAGACACTTTTTTTTATTTTCTGATGATTGTGGCCATGATTTTAGAAAAAAATTATTAAATTATTGTATTGTCATTGGTCCGTTACAAGTATACAAAGTTTCAAGTCAATCCAATTATTTTAAGTGGGTGAAAATCGTGTTGAAAAATTCCGCTACATAATTACACAACACGTTTTTTGATTTTCTGATGATTCTGGCCAGGATTTTAGAAAAAAAATGAAATTATTGTATTGTAATTGGTCCTTTACAAGTATACAAAGTTTCAAGTCGATCTAATGATTTTAAGTGGGTGAAAATCGTGTTGAAAAATTCCGCTACATGGATAGTTACAGGTCAAGCTAATATAAAGCGAGTAATAATTATAATAAAAAAATAATTATCTACATGAAGGATGATGATGAATAGAAGCGTAAAGGCGAAACCTGGTGCTAGAACATTGTGTACTCTTGTCGAAAAGCACCAAGGGAGCCGCCAGCTTAAACATCCACACCCGACTGACGAATCGCTATCAACACCACCACTTACCTTCTCAACATCGCACTGTGGAGGAATTTCAAATTTGAAGAAGCAGGAATCTAGTGATTGAAAATTGTTCACCAGCGCCTCCCCATGGCCCGATATTGAAACATTTTAGAATTAAATAAATTTAATTAATTCGACAATTAGGTGACTTCGTGGCCTCTCACCGCTGGAGTCCCAAGATCGAGTCTCGGTCACTGCATGTGGGTTTCGTTTTGGACGAAACGGAGCTTGAGCAGGTTTTCTCGGGGTTTCTCCCGTTTCCTCTGCCTCAATTTAATTTCACAATTTTCTCCATACTATCTCATCCAAATAATTTCATTTCGTTTATCTGTCCCTGTGATGGTGCGTCAGGCGTGTTCGGCCGGGCTTGTCATTCACAGATCTCTATATATATAGGGGTTCATCTCATCTCATCCCTCGACCCGACCCTGAGTTGGATACGAGTTGAGGATATTTATTTTATTTTATATTTATCTATCTTCGGATTTTTACAGCTGCTGCCGTCTTCCCGTGCCAAACCTCCAAAGCCTGCGATCTTGGGCATCTTCAATGCTTAGCCCTCTTGCTTCCATTGCTATCCTCATGCTTTCCTTCCATGTTAACTTTGGTCTCCCTCTTTTCTTCTTTCTGGTCGGTTGCCATTCATATAGTTGTTTTGGCCATCGTTCATCTTCCATTCTTAAAATATGTCCTAACCATTTTTTTAGGCTAAATAAATCTATTCTATTCTAAATCTAACCATTTTAATTCCTTCTCTTCACTTCTTTCAATTATCCTTTCTTCTGCTTCCGTCATGTTTATAATTTTCTTATTTGTGACATTTTGTAATTTTGACTTTCTGGCACTTCTGCGTAAATAATCCATTTTTGGAGCTGTTAGTCTATTCTTGTAGTACTTTTTGATTGTCCATAGCTCACTTCCATACATTACAACATATTCAACAAATGTTTTACTATTATATTTTTTGTGTCTTTTCAAATATGCTTATTCCACCATATGTAATTTAACGATGATATTATTTTGCTACTCAATTCAATTCTATGCTTTATATTCTCTTTGCCTATAAATTCAATATTATCCACAATTATTCCCAAATATTTAGTTTGTTTCACTTGCTTTATTTAAATTTCTTTTTATAATATTTAATATTTATAATTCTACAATTAAAATGTAAATCCCACCCGGTATCGAACCCCTGTCTATTAGTTTGGAAGGCGGATTTTGGAGACATGCTATATTTTCTCTCTCTTTATTTTAGTTTAACAGTTTTCCTTTTACTTGCCCCACACTACCCGGGTCTAAAAGGGACTCTATCTGCTGAGAGAGCATTTGAAACTCTGATTTATATACATTTTTACCACAAAAACCATAGAGAATCTCTTTGGATGAGAGATCAGCTCAATACACGGCCACCTCCGAGACAACACTAACATTTAAGACTAGACACACCATTCACTTATTCATACTAAAACAAGCCGAATATTATATGGATACCGATTATGACGGTCAGATGATGTTAGGAGACTTATTTGTGGCTTAAAGTTTCCCTTAATTTGACTTACAGGTGAGGAAAACCCCTAAAAATCCTCATTCAGGAAATTTGTTGGGCCGGGGTTCGAATCCGGATCATCTGGGTACTGGACAAACATCCAAGTTAAATCTGCTAGCGGAAAATGTGTTGTCTATTCTGTTCCTTCTGTTACTATGTTGCCACTTCCTGCCCCCTATGTTGCGTTATTTGACCGGGAAGGGAGCGCTGGAATAAATACTGTGATTTTTAAACGATCCATCAACGATCGTTGACCAAATTAATAATCTGCCAACCATGTTATACTGGGGAATGAACTGTCCCTCCTTTGCCTTCCTCATTATATGTTGCCAATTCTCGCCCCCTTGTATTGTGTTATGAGGCTGGTAAAAGATAGATGACAAACACTGTGACGTCAGCTAAATGATCAATTTTATAACCGTGTAATGATATTTTGCATGTGTTTAGGAATTCTCCCTTCCGCAGAGTAGTAGTTTGGCGCTAGCCACTTCCCTTCTATAGGATTTTTCATGTCTAGAAAATAGTAGTGCTTTTATGGGAAAGCTGTTGCCACTTGACGCCGCAGACTGAGTGACAGAGATGGAAATATATCTCCCTCTTCTCCTTCTAGCATGAGTACAACATACTTTTATCACACAATTATCTTTAATACTTCTAAATCTAATTCGTGCTCATTCTAATGTGGTTATTAAATAACAACATTGACAGTTGGAATCTTATAGAAACGCCAGTAGCTTTAGAACATTCTAAACCACACGTGATATATTAGTTACGTTTCTTTTCTGACACACGGCTGTACGTGTCAAAACAAGTTACGTTATAGTGGAGAAGGACTAAGTTGGCATGATTTCTGCTATCCTTGTCTAGAGAACTGTTCTTCCACCCTTCGCAAAACACAATGGGCTAGCCTTGTAAAACTACTTAGGAATGCTAGAAAAACTCACCCCCCCCACTTGCGTCCAGTCACTTTTGTGTCAGGTAATTTTTGTCAGTGGCGACTGGTTCAGAGTGCTCTGTTAAAAGTGACTGCAGAGCGTGTGAACACACTGAAAAGATTGAAAAGTCATATTGGCAGGCAGACGGTTTAATGGACGAAATTAGTGATCGGTTTGAAATAAATTTAGACGATACCGACGATGAAAATGAAGACATAGAAACTTGCCAGGAAGAATGTTTAGAAGAAGGGAATGCCACCACTGATCTATATTCACTACAGGGAGTGTCTGCCCTACCGCTGTCACCGTGAAGAGATATGTGTATGAGTGAGAAAGAAGATGGTGACTACTCTCTTTCTCTTTCTAAAATATTCTAGACAAGTTAGCCCTCATGGTCTATAAAAGGGGGATGGTTCATGGCATCTCCTCTACCCGCTGTTCCAATAATTGAGTTCACTCCCTAATTTTATTAAATAATTGTGTGATAATTATACGTTCCATAATTTTTTTTTCATAAATCGGACATCCACTGTCTTGGCAAAGTTATGAGTGAAACTGTTTGACTTAATTGTTTATTAAAATGAATTAACTAATAAATCAATTCACATAAAAGGACATGTTTACTAACAAGAATTGCTCCGTAACAGCAATGCTATTTTATAGACGTTAAGGGTCGTATCTATGAACGCATTAGACCGTAAAAGTCGTTCTCTGCTGAGAAAGTTGCATCCAAAAATCTTTTTGCGTACTCAAAAATCTGTTCATGCGATAATAATTGTCGAAATTCCTAAACTACCTGGCGAGGTGACTTTGCAGAAAACGAATCGTGAACTACCCGATGGGAACCGATGTACTTTAAAACCTTGCTGCGTACCTTGCTGCTTTATCCAAGATGTCGGACCTTGAAGACTTCGATCATGTTTTCGGTATACGCGGAGAAGAGGAATTTGATAGAGTCTACCAAAGAATTCAACTGGAAGAACAGGAGAAACGGCGTAATATCGTGCGACGCAGACGTCGTCGTATACGGTATTATTTGCGGGACGCAAGCGTAAATGCTTTCCTCTAGCAGACGAAAATAATGGAAGTGGTTTTATCGCTGAGAATTGTGGGTAATTTCTTGCCAATATTACGAAAAAAAACTACTTTCATGCATAACCAGTCGGCGACTCGCTAATTCGAATTCTGCACGTTCTCACGGAAAACTCAACTCACCAGAGACTAATGTATTTGCATGCGGCCCAAAAACCCTATAGCTGTGCAGACTGGGTCGTATGCAAATATACATTACTCTCTACTCAAATTACTTCCAATCACTGGTGAGCTGAGATCGAATTAACGGCCGCCTTAACCGGTCATGCATGAATGTTGACGTTTTCGTAATATTGGCAACGAATTACCCAGAATTCTCAGCGATAAAACCACTTCCGTTATTTTCGTCTGCTATAGAGGACTGCATTTATGCTTGCATCCCGCAAATAATACCGTATACAAACACGTCTGCGACGCGCAATATTACGCCAATTCTCCTGTTATTCCAGTTGAATTCTTTGGTAGACTCTATCAAATTCCTCTTCTCCGCGTATACCGAAAACATGATCGAAGTCTTCAAGGTCCGACATCTTGGATAAGTTTCAAACTACATCGGTTACCATCGGTTCCCTTCGGGATTTTCACATAAGTTTATATCTTGAGCTACGATCTTAAGGTACCTTGTCAGGTAGCTTTACAATTATTACCGCGTGAATAGATTTCTGAGTAAGAAAAATGTGTTTGAATAAAACTTTATCAGCAGAGAACGCCTTTTACTGTCTAATGCGTTCAAACATTCGACCCTTAACTTGGCCAGACTTCAAATGTTGTCTTGGCTCCGATTGGAAGACAGGCGGAAGATACATTACCTTTGCTTCTTATACAACACTTTGTCCATCTCGTCACCCGATTATATTTCTACTCGCTTCCATTTGTTATCCTCCAACCATAACTTAAACAACGATACAGAGAAAATTTAACTATAGCTGTTCCTCTACATCGAACATGTCACTATTCCTCATCCTTCCTTGTTTCAGCCACCCGACTCTGGAATTCCCTCCTCTCCTATGTCAAGGACTGTCCGACTCAAAAACAATTAAAAAACTCACTACATATTTCCTTAGACAATATAATATATAACTGTGTTCCATGTATACTTTTATTATTCCTTTATATTTTAAACTTCTTTTACCAAGCCATTTACTTAATCAAATTATATCATCATCATCATAGTACATTCACGAATTTAGGCCATTTGTTGACCTGTTTCGGCCTCAAGAGAAACACCATCCAAAAGTCTTTTGAGTGGACGTCCTGGTCTTCTTCTTCCTGCAGGTTGATATCTTAACATTTGTTTGAGTATTCTGTGATCTTCCATTCGATGAACATGTTGTATCCATATTGACTTATAATCAGAAATTTCGTTTTCTAAAGATTCCATGTGTAATTCTTCTAAGATGTCTTCATTTTTTTTGTGATCTAGTAGTGTGTATCCTGCAGTCCTCCGAAGATATCTCATTTCAGCAGATCTAAGGCTCTGTATATCCTTCTGTTTCAATGTCCATACTTCGCTACCATACAAAAGAGTTGGAAGAGCCAGTGTTTTATACACTTTTAATCTTGAAT
This sequence comes from Diploptera punctata, assembly GCA_030220185.1. NCBI lineage: Eukaryota > Metazoa > Arthropoda > Insecta > Blattodea > Blaberidae > Diploptera > Diploptera punctata. The sequence continues at coordinate 1,014,842 of JASPKZ010006847.1, forward strand.
GCTTTTGGACTAACTGTGGCTTGAAGATAGGGTTGTAAGGGGTAGTGACGTGTGTATAACCTCTCCTACCCAATTCTCATCCTCACCCTCTCGTGGTACAACCCGTTTTCACAAACGAGGCTCTGAGGACCGAGTCACGGCGGTATAACCGTTCCATCGGGTGCTGAGTAAATGCAGTATCCTAATGTCTGTCCAGAGACTAAAAGGTAGCAGCCCTACCACTGGACTACTTAGCGTCGGGCCAGTAACCTGTCCTAAGGAACTTCAAAACTACTCTCAAGTCTCAACACGAAAAAAAATCAAATTATATATATTATTATTTTATTATTTGACAAATGAGGGAAATTTTGAGGAAGTGGCTGAATTCAAATACCTAGGAACAATAATCACAAATAGGAATGAGATGCACAAAGAAATTAAACATAGGCTCAATTCTGGAAATGCGTGCTATTATGCATTGCAGAGACTCTTGATGTCCCAACTCCTTTCAAAAAACGTTAAACTGAAAATATATAAAACTATTATTCTACCAGTTATATTATATGGATGCGAAACATGGACTCTTACTTTAAGGGAGGAAAGGAGATTACAAGTATTTGAGAATAAAGTACTTAGGAAAATCTTTGGACCAAAGAGAGATGAAGAGACAGGTGAATGGAGAAGACTACATAACAATGAACTACATGGTCTTTATAGGAAGCCAGATATAATAAGAACAGTTAAGTCTCGTAGACTGCGTTGGGCAGGACATGTTGCACGTATGGGGAATGAAAGATTTGCATGGAAGCTTCTTGTACGAAAGCCAGAGGGAAGACGCCCAGTTGGTAGACCAAGAATGAGGTGGGAAAATAACATTAACTATGATTTGAGGGAAGTAGATTATACAGGGAATGATTGGAAAGCATTAGCTCAGGATAGGGATGTATGGAGAGCGTATGTCCGTGCGACCATGAACCTACGGGTTCGATAGTGCCAGTGAGTAAGTAAGTAAGTATTATTTTATTATTATTATTATTTTATTATTATTATTATTATTATTACTACAATTTTTATTTTTTTCCATTATCAACTTTATATTGTGTACCTGCCTACATCATCATCATCCATGCAAGTATTAGGCCGTGTGGCCTGTTACGGTCTCAAAGAGGAATTTTCCATCCAGCGCTTTTTTTTGGACGTCCCAGCGATCTTTTGCCTTAGGGGCAGTAACGAAGCATGGCTTTTGTAATTCTATGAGACGACATTCGTTGAAGATGGACTTTCCAGTTGTTCTGGTAGTTTTGTATATGGCGAATAATGGGTTCTACATCCAACTCTTCCATAATGTCCTCATTTCTTTTATGGTCCCACTTTGTGTAGCCTGCTGTACGGCGCATAAATCGCATCTCATTTACTGTTATTCGAATTTCATCTCTTCTTCGTATTGGCCATGCTTCACTACCATATCTTAATACTGGTCTTGCGAGAACATTATAAAGCCGTAATCTTGTGTTCTTCTGTACTAAAGATGGTTTCATTATACTGTTAATATTATCCCTGTTGTTTTTGTAAAATTTGTGATTTTCTTTGATATAACAGCTTCATCTTGAAATGTTAAATTATAACCCAAATAATTATATTCGTTTACTCGTTCTAAAATTTCATCATCCAAAATAGCCTGCCTATATATGTATCATTAACCTTTTGAACGCCATGCCCGGAAAGTGTGTGTACAGCGGTACGCCACGCCCGGCAAGCTCCGGTCTTTAATCTTATTATTTTAAATATTTTTTCCTGAAGTTTTTACTTCAATAAACTAAAACTATTTTTCGTGCTGTGTTTGTACATCCTTTCTTAGCAATACTTTGCACATCCCTTACAGAATAACGGTACATGCTAGTTGTAAATGCGTTTTCTAAAGGAGGGTATACATTCATAATTTTTTTGTTGTTGTGAATATTGCAATTTCAGGATTTTCTCTTTATTTATTTTATTTTTAGTTGGAAAGATATCGGCCGCGGTGGACTAGTGGTTATGCTCCTTGCCACTGGTTCAGAGGGTCGCGGGTTCAAACCCGGCCGGGGTCGATGGATTTTTTTTAGGACGGAAAAATCCAAGGAGCAAGTCCTCCGGGAGGGACTTTAAACTGTGGGTCCCGATTCTGAAGATTTTCAGGCTCGTAAAAGATCCTTAAGCCTGAATGAAAGGCCTCTAAGCAAAATTTACCGAATTTTCCCGTCCTAGTACTACCTTGGTTTACTAGATGTCAGTATGAGGCGGAACGCTGACCACGGACCACTCAAATGACATCTATACTAAGACAGGTGTAACTAAATTAGTATGGTTCAAATTCTTCCCTGTAGGGGGTGAGCGCCTAAATCTCTGTTAAGGGAAACATGGGCTTACAAGACAAGTTGGAAAGATACCTGGCCAAGGGGTAGGTCGTGCCGTGAAACACAGTGATTCATGTCTCGAAGTTGACGAAAATACAATACGCGAGTTTATTGTGTCAGTTTTATCAGAAGATGAGAGTGACAGTAACAGTTCATCAGATGGTTATTCGTTTCGCTAATGTGATAGTGGTCCTGTTTCTAAGAGAATATTATTAAAATCTTTTTACTTTAATACAGGCTTTCCACTTTACAGCTGTTTGCCCTTGATTCCTGCTTTCCAGAGATTCCTATCTTCCCATTGTCCATCTTCCATACCCCTCTTCATCATGGCATCATATATTCCCTGATAACATGTTCTTCTACTTCTTCCCCTTCTCCTTCTGCCTGGTACCATCCAATCCAACACCTGTTTAGGCCACTGGTCCTCCGGCATCCGTTGTACATGTCCATACCATTGTAGAGCTCTTTGATGAAGATCATCATAATTAAGTAAGATTTTTTTATATAATCAGAAGACTCAAAAATTTCCCTCCACCCTATGTCAGAGATGTTTAATTATATAATTTTTACCTGGTAAGTCAGTCGTCTTCAATGAACTTATTAAACTTCAAGTTATTCTAATATGGAGGCCTTTCGAAAACAGTGTTTCATCTTCTGCGTTTTAACTGGAACTGATGGTGTTGTATAGGTTGTATAATGGATTTATGTCTGCGGTTATGTTCTCGTTGAGTAGTTTTTTATTCCTTGCTTCTTTTAGAATCTCTGTGTCTTCAAGGATGCTGATCATGTTGTTATTATACTCTTACTTCCTTAACTTAATACAGGCTTTCCACTTTACAGCAGTTTGCCCTTGATTCCTGCTTTCCAGAGATTCCTATCTTCCCATTGTCCATCTTCCATACCCCTCTTCATCCTGACATCATATATTCCCTGATACCATGTTCTTCTACTTCTTCCCCTTCTCCTTCTGCCTGGTACCATCCAATCCAACACCTGTTTAGGCCACTGGTCTTCCGGCATCCGTTGTACATGTCCATACCATTGTAGAGCTCTCTTTGTTATCCTATCGATAACACTTTCCTGTGCATCCATTTCTTGTCTGATATATGTATTTCGAATATGTTGTAGCCTGGATATTCTCATACTTCTCCGTAATCCATCCATTTCTGTCGCCAAGATTCTTTTCTGCATCCTTTCATTTATTGTCCAGTTTTCTGATCCATAGGTAAGTATGCTTTCTATTATTGTCTGTATAATCCCTTTTTTTTGTTTTTCTGGTCAAAGCCTGTAAATAGTAAAGCAAGTGATGTAGACCTAAATGAACAGGGTGTGAGTGACAGTGGTGGGCGTGTTGCGCCAGACGAAACACGTGGCATAAAACAGCTGTTTGACTGGAATGGATTCGAACCCAGGACCATAAAACTTTTCAACAATTTGAATATTACAAGTGTTTAGTGATAATGCCATCAAAAGTATTCAATAGGATAAATGTTTAGTGATAGTGATAACAAATTTCAATGAAGACACCGTGATGAATTCGAACCTGGGATCTTTACAAGTGGAAGCAACACCGCCTAACCTTCAAATAAATGTATAATAGTGAGTTTAAATTCAATTTAGCATGTCATGTAGACAGTTAATTGTACTTTATATAGGTTTATATTATATAGTATGACGTAGTAGGCCTATTTTAAATTTAAAAAACCTGGCACCCACAGCCGAACTTGCAAAATGGAAATTCGGCGGTCAAAAGGTTAATCATGTAAATAATTCATAATCGTTATTATATGTATAATTTAACCCTGGTGAAGTGGAAGAAAAGACCTTACAGCCTTAACTCAATCAGGTAAAATAAATAAATAAATAATAGGGGCATATTGAGCTGCTGAAGGTGTATTCCGCAGTCAGAGATGAAGCGTCAGAACAATACGACTTTCGATCATAACCCTGAAAACGTTCAAGCTGTGAAAGCTTTCATTCTGACCAGACCTTGACAGAAATCTTTAAACCAGTATTAGGAAGTAATTACGCAACTTAATAGCAGTTTTTACATTTGTTGACATACAGTCGCCTTCGTTGTATTGTAATAGAACTAGGATGGACGAGAGCAGTGGCGGAGTAGTAATGCATCAGTGGACATTCTAATTTTTTAAAGGGAACTTGAACTGCTATGTTTTCCAGGGGTGAATTTTACTGTTAACCCTTATTAAAAAAGTTTTGTTTGAATTTAGGTGACATATTTAGGAATTAAAATTAATAACAATGGAAGTTATGAAGCTATACGTAGACTTCAAAAAAGCATATGATTCAATTAAGAGGGAGAAGTTATATAGTATCCTGCTGGAGTTCGGAATTCCTAAAAAGTTAGTTAGACTTATACGAATGTGTCTAAATGTCACAAAGAGTAGGGTGCGTGTAGGCAAACAGTTTTCGGACACTTTTGAAATCCAGAATGGGTTGAAGCAAGGAGATGCACTATCTCCTCTACTATTTAATTTTGTACTAGAGCATGCCATTAAATCTTTAGAGAATGAGGAAGGCTTACAACCGAATGGTATTAATAAGCTGTTAGTTTATGCTGATGATGTAGTATTATTGGCCGATAGCGAGGAGATACTAAAGGACAATACGCACACACTATTAAGTAACACTAAGAAATTAGGATTGGAAGTAAATATCAATAAAACTAAATATATGGTCACACGTAGAAAATCAGTATATAATGGAAATGGACAGCTAATGAAAAATGAGGGAAATTTTGAGGAAGTGGCTGAATTCAAATACCTAGGAACAGTAATCACAAATAGGAATGAGATGCACAAAGAAATTAAACATAGGCTCATTTCTGGAAATGCGTGCTGTTTTGCAATTACACCAGAGAGACTCTTGATGTCCCAACTCCTTTCAAAAAACGTTATTCTGAAAATTTATGAAACTATTATTCTACCAGTTATATTATATGGATGCGAAACATGGACTCTTATTTTAAGGGAGGAAAGGAGATTACAAGTATTTGAGAATAAAGTACTTAAGAACATTTTTGGACCAAAGAGAGATGAACAGACAGGTGAATGGAGAAGACTACTTTACAAGGAACTACATGGTCAGTATAGGAATCCAGATATAATAAGAACAGTTAAGTCTCGTAGACTGCGATGGGCAGGACATGTTGCACGTATGAGAAATGAAAGACGTGCATGGAAGCTTCTTGTAGGAAAGCCAGAGGGAAAACGCCCAGTTGGTAGACCAAGAATGAGGTGGGAGAATAACATTAACTATGATTTGAGGGAAGTAGATTATACAGGGAATGATTGGAAAGCATTAGCTCAGGATAGGGATGTATGGAGAGCTTAAGTCCGCGCGGCCATGAACCTACGGGTTCGATAGTGCCAGTGAGTAAGTAAGTAAGTAAGGAAGTTATGAAGACGAATTACGAAATAGAAATAATAAAGGAAAATTTGCAATTGCTTGCCTCAATGGAATATCATGGGATAAAAATATTAGTAAAACTATTAGTAATATATATCATGCAATTGTTAAAAGCATAATTACTTACGGAGCAGAACTTTGGCCATTAACAACAAAAAACAAATAAGTATATTTTGGCAACGAAAATGGATTTTATACGAAGGGCAACAGGAATTTCAAGAAGAGAAAAATTATAAACTCAATTCTGTGGCACCATGCATGAAACCAATAACCCTCATTTAAGTAGTTCTGAGGAAATGAAGATTCAAGCATGGAGGTTTCCTATCTGAAGTGAACCTCCAATGTGTTGCCATCTCTGGATCTTCTCTTTAACTAATTGTACAGCAATCAAAATTTGAGGGATGATAAATGACAGCTCCAATATTACATTAATAATATTAACTCATTTTTTTTAAATTTGAGGGTTATGGGTTTTATGCATGGTGCCACAGAATTATAAGGGAGAAAATGAAGATTGAAGACACTATTTTGGATTATATTAAAACTCAGCAATTAAGATGGTTACGGACATGTCCAGCGAATGAAAGAGGATCGACTACCAAAATGTGTTTTGGAATGGAAACCTGAGGGAAGGCGAGGCAGAGAAAGACCTGAAACCTCCTGGAGTCAGGGAATATATTTATACATGATGCAGAAACATCTATAACCAGGAGATTGGATGGACCGACAAAATTGACTATTAGGAATCGGACGATGTCAAAGACATTAATCAACCGATGATCTATCTATCTTTGTTTGAATTTTTAATTTTATTTTGAACCAATCTTCAGATTCGAATACAAGGAAAACAATGGAAAAATACTATCCTTACTGCACCAGATGCACCTCGAAAAGAAGCTGTAGCATATTTTAGACTAAACACGCACCTCGAAAGGAAGCTGTAGCATATTTTCGACTAAACACGCACCTCGAAAGGAAGCTGTAGCATATTTTCGGCTAAACACGCACCTCGAAAGGAAGCTGTAGCATATTTTCGACTAAACACGCACCTCGAAAGGAAGCTGTAGCATATTTTCGACTAAACACGCACCTCGAAAGGAAGCTGTAGCATATTTTCGACTAAACACACGCACCTCGAAAGGAAGCTGTAGCATATTTTCGACTAAACACGCACCTCGAAAGGAAGCTGTAGCATATTTTCGACTAAACACGCACCTCGAAAGGAAGCTGTAGCATATTTTCGACTAAACACGCACCTCGAAAGGAAGCTGTAGCATATTTTCGACTAAACACGCACCTCGAAAGGAGCTGTAGCATATTTTCGACTAAACACGCACCTCGAAAGGAAGCTGTAGCATATTTCGACTAAACACGCACCTCGAAAGGAAGCTGTAGCATATTTTCGACTAAACACACGCACCTCGAAAGGAAGCTGTAGCATATTTTCGACTAAACACGCACCTCGAAAGGAAGCTGTAGCATATTTTCGACTAAACACGCACCTCGAAAGGAAGCTGTAGCATATTTTCGACTAAACACGCACTCGAAAGGAAGCTGTAGCATATTTTCGACTAAACACGCACCTCGAAAGGAAGCTGTAGCATATTTTCGACTAAACACGCACCTCGAAAGGAAGCTGTAGCATATTTTCGACTAAACACGCACCTCGAAAGGAAGCTGTAGCATATTTTCGACTAAACACGCACCTCGAAAGGAAGCTGTAGCATATTTTCGACTAAACACGCACCTCGAAAGGAAGCTGTAGCATATTTTCGACTAAACACGCACCTCGAAAGGAAGCTGTAGCATATTTTCGACTAAACACGCACCTCGAAAGGAAGCTGTAACATATTTTCGACTAAACACTGGACATTATTGTCTTGCAGCTCGAATTGGAATTTACAGAAGTCCTCATTGGCGACTGTGCTCCACGAACACTATCATAGACAGAAACCACCTACGTATAAAAGGCTATCCTCCGCTTTTAATCTTTCTCTACGCTCTTAGTGATCCTGCTCGCTTTTCATTGGTTTATGGACACAGACATACGATATGGAAGCAATAAGTACGCGAAAAAGTAGTTTCCTTTATTAAATTAAAAATATGTCCTCAGAATATAATTGTTATTCTTCGTGAATAAAAATAATGCTATTCAAAACATAGAAAATATTCTAAAATACAACTAATCAAGTATCAGTTCTACTGATACTCATTGCTAAATGTGGATAACTGTATCGAACTATAATATTATCATATAAGGATCATCATAGTCCATTAACGAATTTAGGCCATTTGTTGACCTGTTTCGGCGTTAATAGAAATACCATCAGGTCTTAGATCTATTAGTGAAGACGGAACAGGCAACTCTTGCCTAAACCAGGAAGTGAAGAAGAAGAAGTCTTTATAAAAATCTATTTTGAAATTTTTGTTAACTTGTTTCTATTGGCGGAACACATTCGAGCAGGTCATTGTTTTAGTGTTCATTTTAACCGCTAGGTTCCGCAAGCAATCATGTTGTTGTTTCCGAGTTGGTTTATTTATTTCCCGCAAGGAGTCTATTTTTTCGAATTGTTGTGACTCATGTTTGGTGATATAAATTATATAAATTTGATATAGTGATACTTTTCAGTTTCTGTACTTATTTAAAAAGTAATGAGACTGAAATGTCAGGTCGATATAAAAACAGGAAAATAGTTTGTGAATATCATCCTTATAATGAGAAGTGGTATACCGAATATTTCATGATCCATAAATAAAATAAAGTCATGTTCTTTTATATAATACAACAATTTAACACAATGAAGCGTAAAGATAAATATGAAAAATTTCCCGAGCAGGTATGTTTACATAAGTTTGAACCTCACATGTTGATTCTATATTGTCACTTAAAAGCAACTATTCCCTTTCGTCAGTGAAATATTTCCACTAGTATTGGGGTACTGGTATATAAATTAACATTTACGAGAATCATTGAGAGAACGTCATGAAATAGTTCAGCGAAGTCTCTTGGTAAATAATCTTTTAATACTAATGCACACTTTAGACTATTAGGCCTAAAGAGTCCAATAATGCAATGGCACACATTTCCAGAAATGACCCTTTGTTTAATTTACTTCGGCACCTCATCCTGTTTACAATTGTTGTTCCTAGGCATTTGAATTTAGCCACTTCTTAAAGTTTGACATTTGCTGTCCATGAAAAAAAAATTAATTTGATTTTTACAATGAATATACTAAGTCCTGCAGAATAACAGTGCACATGTGCAAACATTTATAGAGTTGATGCTAGGTGGAATCACATATCTGTGAAGTCCTATAACAAGTTGTCACTAGGTGGAACCACATAGCTGTGAAATCAGTATCACCAACCTTCGCAATAAATTCCCAAACGTTTATTAGAAATGGATGTACACCAACTTCGCCCTTCCGAACCTAACAAAATAAATGACATGCATATTATTTAATGAAGTGCATACTAATGTTGTACACTAATTTATCTCGTCAGAACCTAACAAAATGTAGTTCGTTTCTTGAAATGTGGTGTGAAATTAATTGCAAATGTTGGTAACACTGATTTTACTGTCATCTAGTGGAAGTTACATTAAGCATTCACACATCTCGTGCATGCACACTGTGACTGCAGAATTTTGAAGAAATCATTGCGTACATAGATACATATTTAATAATTGTAAAAAAGTTATGAGTATCATTGCAAAAGTTTAAAGTAGTATTCTTCTTCTTCTTCCTTCCAAGTATTAGGCCAAGGCCTGTTATGATTCTATAGAAAATTTTCCATCCAGCATTTCATAGGAGGGCCCAGAGATCTTTGTCCTCTTGGTATATAATTATAAACAGCTTTGGGGATCCGATTTGAACTCATTCTTTCAAGATGGTGTTTCCAATTTAGTTGGTACTGTTTAATATATTCCAAAATTGGCGTAGTCTTCAATTCTTTTAAGATATCGGTGTTCCTTTTCCGATCCCATCTGGTGTAACCCGCTGTTCTGCGCATGAATCTCATTTCACAAGCCATTATTCTACTTTCATGTTGTCTTTTTAGTGTCCATGCTTCACTACTATAGGTCAACACTGGTCTAGCCAAAGTGTTATATAAACGTAATCTGGTGTTTTTTTTGTACAAGGGATGGTTTCATAACTTGATTAATAATTCCCAAACTTTTATTATAACTATTCATTTTTTTCAGGGATATCCTTTTCATCCAAGATAGAGAGATAATATCCAAGATATTAAAATTGATTAGATCTCTCTAAAATTTTATTTTGTATTTTACTTTGTATGGGGTCCTTCCCATGAAATGCCATAATTTTAGTTTTGTTAATTGATATTTTCATATTAAATTTGGCAGCTATTTTATTGTAAATTATAAATTGATCGTTGAAAATCATTTTCGGAAAGTGCCAGAAGCGCTAAATCATCTGCAAAAAGAATAGCATCGAGTTTGAGGTTCCTATTGATGGGTATATATCCCCGTTGTGTTTTCTACCATTTAAAGTAGGAAGAAATATTAGTAAAGATGGAAGAAGTACGTAGATCAACAGTATTACAAGAATATAGTGAAAAATCAAGGGGAAGTTAATCTAGTTGAGTTTGCATTATATGATGTATTTCTGCTTCTTAATTACTTTAAATTATTATTTTTTGTAACCTATTTATTTTTTCTGATTGCAGGATGGAGAAGAGTTCAGTTTGCAAGTTTTACAATGGATCTACAGTGTTCGTCACAGGAGGTACAGGGTTTCTTGGGAAACTGTTGATAGAGAAGCTCATGCGGACATGTCCAAATACTACAGTTTATTTATTAATACGACCCAAAAAAGGAAAAAATGAAAAAGAACGTTTTGAAGAGTTGTTTGTGGGAGATGTAAGTAAACTTAAGAATAAATACGTAAATTGCTCCTTACTTTTATCTTTAACCGATCTGGTATTTCTTCCTTTCTTCCACTTACTTATACCAAACTCATTTAACTTTACTATCTAACCTCTCTTGGTTAACTCTTGTTTTTTCGACCCTGACGCTATTAGGGCATCCGAGGGCTAGAGAGTGTTTCCTTTCTTCCATTTCTTCTTTCCTTTATTTTCTTTTCTTCTCCAGAAAAGGCTGACCAGAGGCTATAAGATGGCAGCCCCATCACTGGTCTTGTCTTCCTTTGGCCGGCAACCAATCGAAGGGACTATTATTATGCTTTCAAGTCTTATACGAGAATTTCCCGGAAGGATGCTGGAGGGAAAATTTTCTATAGGATCATAACAGGCCTTGGCCTAATACTTGGAAGGAAGAAGAAGAAGAAATATATGATTCTTTTTCATAAGCAATGTCACGAATAATTTCCAATTTATCAAGAGGATTTGGAAATCAAGAGTGGCATTCGTTAGGACTATTTAACAAACAAAATTAAGCTATGTAGGTAGGAAATAACACTTACTTACTTACTTACTCACTGGCACTATCGAACCCATAGGTTCATGGCCGCACAGACATAAGCTCTCCATACATCCCTATCCTGAGCTAATGCTTTCCAATCATTCCCTGTATAATCTACTTCCCTCAAATCATAGTTAATGTTATTCTCCCACCTCATTGTTGGTCTACCAACTGAGTGTTTTCCCTCTGGCTTTCCTACAAGAAGCTTCCATGCAAGTATTTCATTCCCCATACGTGCAACATGTCCTGCCCATCGCAGTCTGCGAGACTTAACTGTTCTTATTATATCTGGCTTCCTATAAAGGCCATGTAGTTCATTGTTAGGTAGTTTTCTCCATTCACCTGTCTGTTCATCTTTCTTTGGTCCAAAAATTTTCCTAAGTACTTTATTCTCAAATACTCATAATCTCCTTTCCTCCCTTAAAGTAGGAGTCCATGTTTTGCACCCATATAATATAACTAGTAGAATAATAGTTTTATATATTTTCAGTTTAACGTTTTTTGAAAGGAGTTGGGACATCAAGAGTCTCTGCAATGCATATAGCACACATTTGCAGAAGACCCAGACTAATTGATTTAATTGTTGCAGTTGTATAATCTGATGAAAGAAGCATGTCCAGATTATAAGAGTAAAATAAAATTTGTTCTGGGAGACGTGGGGCAGCCGAACTTGGGTTTGAGTGAAGAAGATCGCAACATGCTGATACGAGAAGTGTCTGTTGTGTTTCACATAGCAGCCACAGTCAGATTTGATGAAAAAATTAGATCAGCCGTCCATATAAATGTACGAGGGACCAGAGATATCTTAGAACTGGCTAAGAATATAAAACAGCTCAAGGTAAGCAAGAAAAAAAATATTACAGCTTATTATAATCAATGGTAAAAAGAGAAATTTTTGCCTGAACCGGGAATCAAACCCTGAACCTTCCACTTTCCGTGCTGATGCTCTGATCACTAATTCAGGCTTCCTTTCCATCCAAGCTTAAATCTTCGCTTTACCTTACTCTCTTGGTCTCACATACAGTGCAATGAATCATTATTAGCAAATACACAATGAATGGCTTCTGCATTAAGGGTCATATCTATGAATGCATTAGACCGTAAAAGTCGTTCTCTGCCTGTACTCTGCTGAGAAAGTTGCATCCAAAGACGTTTTTGCATACTCAAAAATCTGTTCATGTGATAATAATTGTTGAAAATCCTAAGCTATCTGGCGAGGTGACTTTGCAGAGAACGAATCGTGGGCAACCCGATGGAAATCGATGGTAACCGATGTACTTTGAAACTTTGCTGCCTATCTTGCTGCTTTATCCAAGATGTTGGACCTTGAAGACTTCGATCATGTTTTCGGTATACACAGAGAAGAGGAATTTGATAGTTTACCAAAGAATTCAACTGGAAGAACAGGAGAATCGGCATAATATTGCGCGATGCAGATGTTGTCTACGGTTTTATTTGCAGGATGCAAGCATAAATGCGTTTCTCTAGCAAACGAAAATAATGGAAGTGGTTTTATCGCTGAGAATTCTGGGTAATTTCTTGCCAATATTACAAAAACGACGACTTTCATGCATGACCAGTTTGTGGGTAGTTAATTCGATCTTTGCACTTGCTCACGGAAAGTCAGCTCACCAGTGATTGGAAGTAATTTGAGTAGAGACTAATGTATTTGCATGCGGCCCTAAGAAGACATGAAGGAACTCCACACAGCTATGGTACCAAAATGAAAGCAGAAGTTGATACATAAGTTATCGAAAGGCGTCCTATAAAACAACACTGCAAAATATTGAGGACGACTGAGATATCAGGTACTGTTATACAATTATTAAAACTTTGATCCTTTTTTGTCCCTCACTGACTGGACTTTCAAGTAGACAGAAAAGAATGATATCCAATTTTGTTTCCCAAACATATTTTACTTTTTACACATGTATTGCAATATACTATTTTGCATGATAGTGCGTTCTGTCGTACTTACAGGAATGGCGTCCATGATTGAAAGTTTAATTTCCTAAATTTCGGGATTGCCAACCTATAAAAATAACTATACTGTAATATTACAAATTACCTGCCAAGGGCAGGAAGTAAAACCACTGCCCTTTATGTATACTACATACAATATATATCTTCTTGTAAGCCCATGTTTTCCCTCAATAGAGCTTTAGGTGCTCTCCCCTTACAGGGAAGAATTTGAACCATACTAATTTAGTTACACTTGTTTTCATATAGATGTCACTTGAGTGGTCTGTGGACAGCGTACTGCCTCATACTGACATCTAGGAAACCAAGGTAGTACTAGGACGGGAAAATTCGGTACATTTTGCTTAGAGGCCTTTCATTCAGGCTTAAGGACTTTTAAGAGCCTGAAAATCTTTAGACTCGGGACCCACGGCTTAAAGTCCCTCCCGGAGGACTTGCTCCTTGGATTTTTCCATCCTAGAAAATCCATTGACCCCGGCCGAGTTTGAACCCACTATAAAAATATATCCAAAAGGTAGTGTTAATATTCATTATGCGAAACAAATCGCTGCATTTTAAATTAACTGAACTTTATTTGAAACAATAAATTCATACTTGTTGCCATTTTATGCCTGATTGGTGTCATTGCCTGCTGTAGTCTCAACTAAATTATTTTTGCCATGTACCGTGTATACATTGGCCAGACTGCTAATGTCAGTCAGTTTTCTATAATGAATGGAAATATTTCCAACAATTATGTTATTATTTTACTATTATTTATTATTTTAAAAAGCCATTGTTCAAAAAATTATCCATGACACACGTTTATGAAGTGTTTTACAGAATCTCAGAAATTAAAAACCTATATCGCTTGGTTTTTAATAATTTCCTCACTTCTGTAAAAACCATTTCCCAATCTCGCATTGCTATATACTATTTACATTTGATGTATTTTTCTTTTAGGCATTCATACACGTGTCTTCAGCATATGCAAATTGTGCGTACAAACAAATCGACGAGCAGTTGTATGAGACACCAGTGACCTCCGATCAAATCATAGAATTGGTTAATTTGTTGAATGAAGATGTTCTAACAGATATAACACCTACGTGAGTAAATGTTTTCTTAAAACATAATATTATAAGAATCTAGTTAAAAATTTTGTTTATTCTATGCTGCCGTACCATCTGTGAATATTCAAGAACAAATGACTGCTAGTGTCATGTAGCCAATGTGATAACACACATTCCTGCTAGAATCAATTGCCAACATGTTTACTCACATATAAGTGAATTTTATTCCAGGAGTCCACCTGCATTAGTGGGCAAGTTAGTGTTAGATGGATAAGATTGTGTTAGTTTGGGCAAGTTAGGGTGGGTGAGTTGGTACATCAGATTAGTTTAGCATGTATGCCTGGGTTCGATCCCTGGTTGAGGCAGTTTTTCTGGGTGAGGTTTTTATCGGGGTTTTTCCTCACCTGTAAGACAAATGTCAGGAAAACTTTAAGGCCCAAACGGTCCCCGAAATCATATGGCCATCATCATCATCATCCTTATCATCATCTTCATCCTTCACCGGTGTGGAAAGCAACGGGAAGCTACCACACCTACAATCCCCTAGCTATGATTGCAGTGAAGAACCTGTCTTCGAGCAGAATTACTATGGATGGATGGATGGAGTACTACCTTGGTTTCCTTGATGTCAGTATGAGGCAGGTTTGAACCCGCGACCCTCGGGACCAGAGGCAAGGAGCATAACCACTAGTCCACCACGGCCGATCACATAGAAATCTCATTAGTGTTATTTTCTGACAAATATCTAATTGAAATATGTTTTTGTTACAGATTATTGGGAAAATGGCCCAATACCTACGCTTATACAAAATCAATTTCTGAGCAAACAGTGAAGGAGCATAGCAAGGATTTACCAGTTGCCATAGTGAGACCTGCTATAGGTATGTTCCATTGCAATATACCCCTGTACTGTAATGAAAATATGTGTTCTAATGCCACCCACTGCACTTTATGTGCTTGTATTATGTCAGCATCTCTTCATTATTGAACTTCTTCTTTTAGCTCTTCAGCTCTGTTAGGGCACCCTTGCACGCATCCTTTTTTACATGCTTTATATTAGCTTGACCTGTATCTATCTATGTAACAGAATCTTTCAATGCGATTTCACCCACTTAGAAACATTGGATCGACTTGAAACTTTGTAAACGTGTAGAGGACTCATGACAATACAATAATTTCATATTTTGTTTCTAAAATCCTGGTCAGAATCATCCGAAAATTAAAAAAATGAAAACTGGTATAATAGGTTGCGGGCTTGTCGAGTTTTTAGTCAATCATTGTAAGAGCTCAGTTGGTAGAGCAGTGAACTCTTAGTGGTATATAATTTCAGTAATCCATACGTCGCTGGTTCAAATCCGGCTGGGAGGGTTTTTTTTTATAGAAGAGTATTACTTTTAGCTCATACTACAATAGTATCGAATTTAAAGATGTTTACATTTTTATCTTATTCTGTAAAATATTAAAACTAAAAAATAAAAAATAAATAATAATTTTAAAAAACTAAAACAACACGCTTTATTTGAAAACTAAAAAATGAAAAATAATTTTAATTTCCAACACGCTTGGAATAAAATAAAGTGGTCAACAAAAAAATCATCTCCAACACATATAGAATAAAATTAGAGTTATCAACAAAAAGAAAATAATTTTACCATCAAAAGCGTGGGGTGCTTTTTATGATTTTTACATTTTCTTCTTAGAGAGCTTACTTTTACCAATATCTGTTTATTATCAAATATATTAACTGATATAGAGCACCCTACGCTTTTGATGGTAAAATTATTTTCTTTTTGTTGATAACTCTAATTTTATTCTATATGTGTTGGAGATGATTTTTTTGTTGACCACTTTATTTTGTACCAAGCATATTGGAAATTAAAATTATTTTTCATTTTTTAGTTTTCTTATAAAGCGTGTTCTTTTAGTTTTTTAAAACTATTATTTATTATTATGTACTTCTAATTTTGTGACTGTTTCCATGAAAGTGCATCTCATGTTTATTATGTAATGAATAATTGCAGTGATTGGAACAGCAAGAGAACCGTTCGCTGGCTGGATCAACAATGTGTATGGACCGACGGGGGTGGTTGTTGGTGCAGGAATAGGTTTGTTGAGAACGATGCACTGTGATAGACGAGTGTTGGCAGAAGTAGTGCCTGCTGACATGGTCACTAACATGATGCTCGTCACTGCCTGGGATCTTGCGAATCAACATAAGTAAGTACCTCACTTAGACATACCTCATGCCAAGATACTGTGAGGTAAATGTCGATAATATAAAAATATCAATTGAAAATGAAGACATGGGGGGAAAAAACAATGAATGTCACTTTTTATCGAAATTCTACTTATAAGAAATAGAAGACAATAAACAAATACCTTTTTTGGATCTTAAATTGGTCAGAAACGAAGAAAAAAGAAAAATTGAATTCAGGATTCATAGGAAAGAAACTCATATGGAAAATTTTATAAAATCAACAGGGTTCAATCCAATTGGACATAAATTAGCAGCATTTAATAGTTTAACTCATAGATTGGTAAACTTACCCTTAAACGAAGAAGATTTCAAACATGAGAAAAAACACATAATCAAAGTAGCAAGAGAAAATGGGTTTGATGAAAAAATGGTACATAAAAGGATAGAAAAGTATAAAAAACAAAAAATGATAAACAGAAGTAATCTTGAAAAAGAAGAACCACCTATGAAAAAATATAGGAAATTCACATATCACCCCTGGGTTACATAATAAATTTCAAAATATATTTGAGAAGTTTAATATTAAATTAGCACCAAAAAATAACTACAGTTTAAATAAACTAATAAAAACCAACAAAAATGAAAAAACTGATAAAAATAAAAAGTCAGGAATATATCAAATTGAATGCATGGGTTGTGAAAAGATATATATAGGGAAAACAAAAAGAAACCTAAAAATTAGAACCTAAGAACACATAAGAAATATTAAAAATGGAGAAATTGAAAAATCTGCAGTTGCTGGTCATGTTTGGTCTGAAAAACATAATATAAATTCAGACACTAAATTATTAAAACAGTTAGAAAATACAAACGAGCTGACTATTTGGAAAAAAATTTATATTCAGAAGAACAGAAACAGAGTTATGAATTTTGATATTCCGATGGAGGGTGACCTTGTTTGGAGGTTCTTTGGCCAACCACAGGATGGAGCTGACATCGACATCCAGGTGGTGCAACATAATGCAACATAAATAAAACCAGTCTGGGAAAGCTGAAGATAAAACAGAATTGTTTTGAAACATGTCCAAGAACAAATCAACATTAATATTGAGGTAAGATGTCCAGACCAAAAATAATATAATTCTACTTATACGTCTGTTAGATAGCGTGAAGTGCATACTTTCTTCAGGTACATTAGTTTGATCGAAAAGTAATGAATGAGTGTCAGCAGTTACAAGCAAATTAAAAAACATAGGAAGCGGGAAAAATGATGAGTGTCATGACGTTTTGCTGAAATAACGATGAGTGTTTTGCAACTCTTTGAATTTAAATCACTTTCATGTTGGTATTTTAATGTTAGTAACCCTGTATTTATTGTAACATTTCTACCGTGTTTCCATTGCTGTTTAATTTTTTGTTTCAGGAACTTTCAAAACTTCTCTCCAATGAGACATCAAAAAACTATTATAAGAATCTACCTCATTGAGAAAGTAGAGTTAATATGCAGAAGTATAACAAAAGGGTTTCATTGTTTTAGATACTTAGAAACTTAAAATATGGTATTCTATTATTACCTTAACTTAGTTAACTCTTTAATATAATACTAAGTTGTGCAGTGCTTGTTAATTATTTCAACAACAATGAATCTTCATCGTTTTTTCTGCTTCCAAATGTATGTCAATTAAATGAAAAGTGTACATTGTTGCTATTGTTAAAGGTTACTAATTGGACATAAGTCAATATAATGTCTAATATACATACTCTATGTTAACCACAACTAAATTTTAAATAATAAACAAATGTTCCCACAAACGGGTTTCAAATTTTTAAAAATTGTTTTTCTCTGTAATGGTAAAAAGTGACATTCATCGTTTTTCCCCCCCATATCTTCAAATGTAATTAACCCCTGAGCGCGGTTTGACGTACTTAAACGTGACCTGTTTCTTCCCTTCTGTGCAGTCATTTAAAAGTCCATGCAGTCCCCCTGTGTGGTAGTATTTTTAAACTACTCACCCAGTAACTTATTTTAGACTATTTAACTCACGCCCCAAATAGGAGTCAATGACCAATCACGTTTCAATGATTTCTGTTTTACAGCCAATCACAGTCGTGTTTTACCAAATATTTATCACTAAATAACAAAACAACAAGAGAGACCCAATTGAAATTTTATAAAACGTTGGCAGTACCGGTACTGCTCTATGGTTCAGAAGCCTGGATACATAAAAAACAAGATCTAAGTAGGATAACGGCGGCAGAAATGAAATTTTTGAGATCTGTTAAAGGGTGCACTAAGGAAGACTGAATCAAGAACACAGAAATAAGACAGGAACTTGAAATATTTGCAATAACTGATAAAATAGATACATATAGACAAAAATGGAAGCAACACATAGACAGAATGAATGAAGATAGATATCCAAAACAAATAACAAAATACAAACCTAAAGGCACCCAAGATGTGGGCAGACCTAGAAAGAGATGGGCTGAAGTCGGAACGGGTCAACAGACCTAATCCATGAATGCAGATGATGATGATATTTACTTCCAGCCCAATTTTTTTAGTGTTACTCAATAGTGTGTGCGTGTTGGCCCTTAGCTTCTCCTCACTATCTCCTAATACAGTATTATATGTAAATATTGTCAATGTTTTTATTATTCATTTCATACATCTCAATGATGGATAAATCATATTTGAGGAGAAAAATTATACGCTCAGACCAGAGCTCGAACCCAGGACCTTTGGATTTCCGGGCCAATACTCTACCGACTGAGCTACCTGAACAAGTTCCGATCTTAACACAAATTTTTCTCTTATATATGTTGTTAATTCCCGTGCACCAAATGCTATGAAACCTTCGTTTCTATCTTTGCAAATGGCAGCTTGTTTATTAAGAAGACATTTATCGAAAGAAGCCATACTGGCATTATAATGTATTATATAAATTCCCAAATAAATGTTTTCTTAATAAAGAAGCTGCCATTTGCAAAGATAGAAACAAAGGTTTCATAGAATTTGGTGCACGGGAATTAACAACATATATAAGAGAAAAATTTGCGTTTAGATCGGAACTCGCTCAGATAGCTCAGTCGGTAGAGTACTGTCCTGGAAAGCAAAAGGTCCTGGGTTCTAGCCCTGATCTGAGCGTATAATTTTTTTCTTCATATATGAATTATACCTGGGTATTTGAATTCAGCCAATTCAAAATTTCGCAGACCATTATTATCATTCAATGTTTTTATTATTCATTTAATACTTCTCACTGACGGACAAATTATATTTGAACAGAAAAATCTACACTTATTATTATTATTATTATTATTATTATTATTATTGTTATTAAATATGGTTTATTTTAATTTCAGAGTGGACAAAACAGAAGAGATTCCAATCTATAACTACATATCGTCGACCCAAAATCCAATCACATGGGAAAAATACATGAAATACAATGAATGTGGCAAAGAATATCCAAGTTTGTCTGCGTTGTGGTACTATTGCTTCTTCCTCAATAAATACAGGTTTCTGCACAATATCTGCACTGTTCTGCTGCATTATTTACCAGCATTAATAGTGGATACTGGTCTACGCATTGTGGGCAAAGACCCTATGTATGTATAATTTATCTCTCTATTTTTTCTGTGTGTGTGTGTACCATGTATAATTTTTAATTTTAGGAAGTTATATTTTGAGGTTATTTTAATTATATTATTTTTAGTCTGAACATCTTACCTTAATATTAATGTTGATTTGTTCTAACATGTTTCAAAACAATTCTGTTTTATCGTCAGCTTGTCCAGAGTTCACAACTAGTGAACGTGACACAGCATTGAGAATGTCACAAATGATATAACAAAACCCTGGGTTTGCGAGGAGTTATGAAGTATGAGGTGAGTGAAATAAAAAATAAGCAATATTAAAAAACGTCATAGTGTTATTTCCTATCTACATAACTTAATTGAGGTAAGATGTTCAGACTAAAAATAGTCTGGAAAAGCTGACGATAAAACAGAATTTTGAAACATGTTAGAACAAATCAACATTAATATTGAGGTAAGATGTTCAGACTAAAAATAATATAACCATATATAATACCTTTGGCATTTACATGAACACCATCATCATCTTTAAGGTATGAGCCTATTGGCCCATTCTGCTTCCCGCTGCACAATATGCTACAGGTTGTCCTTACAACGTCGTTTTGGTCTTCCTACATTTCTTCGGCCTTCAGATCTATAATAAAGTATCTGTTGTGATAAACTATTATTTGGCATTTTTTGTACATATTCAAATCATTTATATTTAATAATTAAAACATTTTGTCTGTTCATTCTTACCTCTTAGAGTTGTTTTTGTCGAACATATGTTTCAGAGCTTCTTAGCCCCATCGTCAACGATTACAGACTGAATTTTCTCATGTTGTCAGCCCTGATTCTTGATTCCTGCTCCCTCTGCCTCAGGTTCAATGAATTTATTAATGAGATCCCTTTCTGCGGGAATTTTAAAGTTCATAATTCTTTCCTTGTACTTCTCTATATAGATTTTTTCCCATATGGTGAGTTAATTTTTGTTTTCTAACAGTTTTAATAATTTTGTGTTTACATCTATTTTGTGTTTTTCTGACCAAACATGAGCAGCCACTGCAGATTTTTCTATTTCCCTCTTTTTTTACATTCCTTATGTGTTCTTTAGTTCTAATGGTGAAATTTCTTTTTGCTTTCCCTATGTATCTTATCACAGTCTTTACATTTTATTTGATATATTCCTGATTTTTTACCATCAATCTTTTCATTTTTATTAGTTTATTTAAACTATTAATAAATTAATGAGTCATTTTAACATCTTACCTCATATTTCATGTTTTTCAAACACGGTAACTATAGTTTTCAAATGATCTTGTCATCCATTTTCAACCGCCATTATGACTACCGGATATTCGTTGGAATCTCCCTCTATAACGTTGCCATCTGGTGTTGATTTGACGAACTTTGAGATATCGTTGCCATCTGGTGTTGATTCGATGAACTTCGAGATGAGGTCACGTTCATCCGGAATGTCGAAATTCATAGATTTAAATTTGTTCTTCTGTATAAATATTTTCTCCCAAACTGTCAAATCCAAAGGTTTTTCCAAATGTTTTAGAAGTTTAGCTTCTTTTTCAATTCTATGACCTTCCAACAAACTATGTGCTGCAATAGCTGATTTTTCAATTTCACCATTTTTAATATTTCTAAAGTGTTCCTTTGTGCGAGTGTCCAAATTTCTTTTTGTTTTTCCTATGTATACTTTATTGCAATCTCGACAATCAATTTGTTAAATTCCAGATTTTTTACTATCTGGGGTGTTCATTTTCTTATTGGTTATTAATAAATTACCAAGGCTAAATTTATTTATCGGTGCCAATGTAATATTGAATTTCTTGAAAATTTTTTGAAATTTGTTATGTATTCCAGGATGATAAGTGATTTTCTTAAATTGTTTTCCTTTCTTTGAATCAGATTGCAGGGTAGTGTATTCTTTTAATCTTTTTTGTTGTCTGAATTTCTTCAATTTAGTTATAATTATTTCCTTTCCAAAACCATTTAAATTAGCTATATCCAAAATGTGATTGTATTCTTTCTTAAAATCCTCTTCAATTAGTGGAACATTCAATAATCTATATATCAAACTGTTGAAAATTGCATGCTTATGCGCAATATGATTGAAACCTGAAGACTTTATGTAATTGTCAATATGAGTATCTTTTCTGTATATATTGAATTCAATTCTTTGTTGTTGTTCATTCCTTCTTATGTAGAGGTCCAAAAATGGGATTTGGTTATTATTTTCTAATTCCATAGTAAATTTCACAGATTCATCCTGGAGGTTGAGTAATTTTAATGCATCTTCAATATATTTAAAATTTATCACAGAGAAAATATCATCCACATATCTATACCAACATTTGAACATCCAGGGATAAGCATTGGTGATATGACATTCTAAATAACCCATAAATATCAAACCAATATCAAGAAGCTAAAGCTGTTACAATGATTGAAATAAGTATATTAAAGTACACTACTAAATTATTGTAATCAAATGGTAAAGAGAAAAATGTATGCCTGAACCGGGAATCGAACCCCGAACCTTCAGCTTTCCGTGCCGATGCTCCAACCATTGAGCCAATCCAGGCTTCCCTCCCATCCAAGCACAAATCCTTCCTTTACCTTACTGTCTTGGTCCCACATTCAAATGCTATGAATCATCATTCACAAATACACAATGAAAGGCTTCTACCTGAAGAAGACATGAAGGGACTCCACATAGCTATAGCACCATTTATCAAACCAATATCAAGAAGCTAAAGCTGTTACAATGATTGAAATAAGTATATTAAAGTACACTACTAAATTATTGTAATCAAATGGTAAAGAGAAAAATGTATGCCTGAACCGGGAATCGAACCCCGAACCTTCAGCTTTCCGTGCCGATGCTCCAACCATTGAGCCAATCCAGGCTTCCCTCCCATCCAAGCACAAATCCTTCCTTTACCTTACTGTCTTGGTCCCACATTCAAATGCTATGAATCATCATTCACAAATACACAATGAAAGGCTTCTACCTGAAGAAGACATGAAGGGACTCCACATAGCTATAGCACCATTTATCAAACCAATATCAAGAAGCTAAAGCTGTTACAATGATTGAAATAAGTATATTAAAGTACACTACTAAATTATTGTAATCAAATGGTAAAGAGAAAATGTATGCCTGAACCGGGAATCGAACCCCGAACCTTCAGCTTTCCGTGCCGATGCTCCAACCATTGAGCCAATCCAGGCTTCCCTCCCATCCAAGCACAAATCCTTCCTTTACCTTACTGTCTTGGTCCCACATTCAAATGCTATGAATCATCATCACAAATACACAATGAAAGGCTTCTACCTGAAGAAGACATGAAGGGACTCCACATAGCTATAGCACCATTTATCAAACCAATATCAAGAAGCTAAAGCTGTTACAATGATTGAAATAAGTATATTAAAGTACACTACTAAATTATTGTAATCAAATGGTAAAGAGAAAAATGTATGCCTGAACCGGGAATCGAACCCCGAACCTTCAGCTTTCCGTGCCGATGCTCCAACCATTGAGCCAATCCAGGCTTCCCTCCCATCCAAGCACAAATCCTTCCTTTACCTTACTGTCTTGGTCCCACATTCAAATGCTATGAATCATCATTCACAAATACACAATGAAAGGCTTCTACCTGAAGAAGACATGAAGGGACTCCACATAGCTATAGCACCATTTATCAAACCAATATCAAGAAGCTAAAGCTGTTACAATGATTGAAATAAGTATATTAAAGTACACTACTAAATTATTGTAATCAAATGGTAAAGAGAAAAATGTATGCCTGAACCGGGAATCGAACCCCGAACCTTCAGCTTTCCGTGCCGATGCTCCAACCATTGAGCCAATCCAGGCTTCCCTCCCATCCAAGCACAATCCTTCCTTTACCTTACTGTCTTGGTCCCACATTCAAATGCTATGAATCATCATTCACAAATACACAATGAAAGGCTTCTACCTGAAGAAGACATGAAGGGACTCCACATAGCTATAGCACCATTTATCAAACCAATATCAAGAAGCTAAAGCTGTTACAATGATTGAAATAAGTATATTAAAGTACACTACTAAATTATTGTAATCAAATGGTAAAGAGAAAAATGTATGCCTGAACCGGGAATCGAACCCCGAACCTTCAGCTTTCCGTGCCGATGCTCCAACCATTGAGCCAATCCAGGCTTCCCTCCCATCCAAGCACAAATCCTTCCTTTACCTTACTGTCTTGGTCCCACATTCAAATGCTATGAATCATCATTCACAAATACACAATGAAAGGCTTCTACCTGAAGAAGACATGAAGGGACTCCACATAGCTATAGCACCATTTATCAAACAATATCAAGAAGCTAAAGCTGTTACAATGATTGAAATAAGTATATTAAAGTACACTACTAAATTATTGTAATCAAATGGTAAAGAGAAAAATGTATGCCTGAACCGGGAATCGAACCCCGAACCTTCAGCTTTCCGTGCCGATGCTCCAACCATTGAGCCAATCCAGGCTTCCCTCCCATCCAAGCACAAATCCTTCCTTTACCTTATGTCTTGGTCCCACATTCAAATGCTATGAATCATCATTCACAAATACACAATGAAAGGCTTCTACCTGAAGAAGACATGAAGGGACTCCACATAGCTATAGCACCATTTATCAAACCAATATCAAGAAGCTAAAGCTGTTACAATGATTGAAATAAGTATATTAAAGTACACTACTAAATTATTGTAATCAAATGGTAAAGAGAAAAATGTATGCCTGAACCGGGAATCGAACCCCGAACCTTCAGCTTCCGTGCCGATGCTCCAACCATTGAGCCAATCCAGGCTTCCCTCCCATCCAAGCACAAATCCTTCCTTTACCTTACTGTCTTGGTCCCACATTCAAATGCTATGAATCATCATTCACAAATACACAATGAAAGGCTTCTACCTGAAGAAGACATGAAGGGACTCCACATAGCTATAGCACCATTTATCAAACCAATATCAAGAAGCTAAAGCTGTTACAATGATTGAAATAAGTATATTAAAGTACACTACTAAATTATTGTAATCAAATGGTAAAGAGAAAAATGTATGCCTGAACCGGGAATCGAACCCCGAACCTTCAGCTTTCCGTGCCGATGCTCCAACCATTGAGCCAATCCAGGCTTCCCTCCCATCCAAGCACAAATCCTTCCTTTACCTTACTGTCTTGGTCCCACATTCAAATGCTATGAATCATCATTCACAAATACACAATGAAAGGCTTCTACCTGAAGAAGACATGAAGGGACTCCACATAGCTATAGCACCATTTATCAAACCAATATCAAGAAGCTAAAGCTGTTACAATGATTGAAATAAGTATATTAAAGTACACTACTAAATTATTGTAATCAAATGGTAAAGAGAAAAATGTATGCCTGAACCGGGAATCGAACCCCGAACCTTCAGCTTTCCGTGCCGATGCTCCAACCATTGAGCCAATCCAGGCTTCCCTCCCATCCAAGCACAAATCCTTCCTTTACCTTACTGTCTTGGTCCCACATTCAAATGCTATGAATCATCATTCACAAATACAACAATGAAAGGCTTCTACCTGAAGAAGACATGAAGGGACTCCACATAGCTATAGCACCATTTATCAAACCAATATCAAGAAGCTAAAGCTGTTACAATGATTGAAATAAGTATATTAAAGTACACTACTAAATTATTGTAATCAAATGGTAAAGAGAAAAATGTATGCCTGAACCGGGAATCGAACCCCGAACCTTCAGCTTTCCGTGCCGATGCTCCAACCATTGAGCCAATCCAGGCTTCCCTCCCATCCAAGCACAAATCCTTCCTTTACCTTACTGTCTTGGTCCCACATTCAAATGCTATGAATCATCATTCACAAATACACAATGAAAGGCTTCTACCTGAAGAAGACATGAAGGGACTCCACATAGCTATAGCACCATTTATCAAACCAATATCAAGAAGCTAAAGCTGTTACAATGATTGAAATAAGTATATTAAAGTACACTACTAAATTATTGTAATCAAATGGTAAAGAGAAAAATGTATGCCTGAACCGGGAATCGAACCCCGAACCTTCAGCTTTCCGTGCCGATGCTCCAACCATTGAGCCAATCCAGGCTTCCCTCCCATCCAAGCACAAATCCTTCCTTTACCTTACTGTCTTGGTCCCACATTCAAATGCTATGAATCATCTCATTCACAAATACACAATGAAAGGCTTCTACCTGAAGAAGACATGAAGGGACTCCACATAGCTATAGCACCATTTATCAAACCAATATCAAGAAGCTAAAGCTGTTACAATGATTGAAATAAGTATATTAAAGTACACTACTAAATTATTGTAATCAAATGGTAAAGAGAAAAATGTATGCCTGAACCGGGAATCGAACCCCGAACCTTCAGCTTTCCGTGCCGATGCTCCAACCATTGAGCCAATCCAGGCTTCCCTCCCATCCAAGCACAAATCCTTCCTTTACCTTACTGTCTTGGTCCCACATTCAAATGCTATGAATCATCATTCACAAATACACAATGAAAGGCTTCTACCTGAAGAAGACATGAAGGGACTCCACATAGCTATAGCAACCATTTATCAAACCAATATCAAGAAGCTAAAGCTGTTACAATGATTGAAATAAGTATATTAAAGTACACTACTAAATTATTGTAATCAAATGGTAAAGAGAAAAATGTATGCCTGAACCGGGAATCGAACCCCGAACCTTCAGCTTTCCGTGCCGGCACGGAAAGCTGAAGGTTCGGGGTTCGATTCCCGGTTCAGGCATACATTTTTCTCTTTACCATTTGATTACAATAATTTAGTAGTGTACTTTAATATACTTATTTCAATCATTGTAACAGCTTTAGCTTCTTGATATTGGTTTGATAAATGGTGCTATAGCTATGTGGAGTCCCTTCATGTCTTCTTCAGGTAGAAGCCTTTCATTGTGTATTTGTGAATGATGATTCATAGCATTTGAATGTGGGACCAAGACAGTAAGGTAAAGGAAGGATTTGTGCTTGGATGGGAGGGAAGCCTGGATTGGCTCAATGGTTGGAGCATCGGCACGGAAAGCTGAAGGTTCGGGGTTCGATTCCCGGTTCAGGCATACATTTTTCTCTTTACCATTTGATTACAATAATTTAGTAGTGTACTTTAATATACTTATTTCAATCATTGTAACAGCTTTAGCTTCTTGATATTGGTTTGATAAATGGTGCTATAGCTATGTGGAGTCCCTTCATGTCTTCTTCAGGTAGAAGCCTTTCATTGTGTATTTGTGAATGATGATTCATAGCATTTGAATGTGGGACCAAGACAGTAAGGTAAAGGAAGGATTTGTGCTTGGATGGGAGGGAAGCCTGGATTGGCTCAATGGTTGGAGCATCGGCACGGAAAGCTGAAGGTTCGGGGTTCGATTCCCGGTTCAGGCATACATTTTTTC
Organism: Diploptera punctata; assembly: GCA_030220185.1. Taxonomy (NCBI): domain Eukaryota; kingdom Metazoa; phylum Arthropoda; class Insecta; order Blattodea; family Blaberidae; genus Diploptera; species Diploptera punctata. The sequence goes on from JASPKZ010006847.1 coordinate 1,042,391, forward strand.
TCTTTACCATTTGATTACAATAATTTAGTAGTGTACTTTAATATACTTATTTCAATCATTGTAACAGCTTTAGCTTCTTGATATTGGTTTGATAAATGGTGCTATAGCTATGTGGAGTCCCTTCATGTCTTCTTCAGGTAGAAGCCTTTCATTGTGTATTTGTGAATGATGATTCATAGCATTTGAATGTGGGACCAAGACAGTAAGGTAAAGGAAGGATTTGTGCTTGGATGGGAGGGAAGCCTGGATTGGCTCAATGGTTGGAGCATCGGCACGGAAAGCTGAAGGTTCGGGGTTCGATTCCCGGTTCAGGCATACATTTTTCTCTTTACCATTTGATTACAATAATTTAGTAGTGTACTTTAATATACTTATTTCAATCATTGTAACAGCTTTAGCTTCTTGATATTGGTTTGATAAATGGTGCTATAGCTATGTGGAGTCCCTTCATGTCTTCTTCAGGTAGAAGCCTTTCATTGTGTATTTGTGAATGATGATTCATAGCATTTGAATGTGGGACCAAGACAGTAAGGTAAAGGAAGGATTTGTGCTTGGATGGGAGGGAAGCCTGGATTGGCTCAATGGTTGGAGCATCGGCACGGAAAGCTGAAGGTTCGGGGTTCGATTCCCGGTTCAGGCATACATTTTTCTCTTTACCATTTGATTACAATAATTTAGTAGTGTACTTTAATATACTTATTTCAATCATTGTAACAGCTTTAGCTTCTTGATATTGGTTTGATAAATGGTGCTATAGCTATGTGGAGTCCCTTCATGTCTTCTTCAGGTAGAAGCCTTTCATTGTGTATTTGTGAATGATGATTCATAGCATTTGAATGTGGGACCAAGACAGTAAGGTAAAGGAAGGATTTGTGCTTGGATGGGAGGGAAGCCTGGATTGGCTCAATGGTTGGAGCATCGGCACGGAAAGCTGAAGGTTCGGGGTTCGATTCCCGGTTCAGGCATACATTTTTCTCTTTACCATTTGATTACAATAATTTAGTAGTGTACTTTAATATACTTATTTCAATCATTGTAACAGCTTTAGCTTCTTGATATTGGTTTGATAAATGGTGCTATAGCTATGTGGAGTCCCTTCATGTCTTCTTCAGGTAGAAGCCTTTCATTGTGTATTTGTGAATGATGATTCATAGCATTTGAATGTGGGACCAAGACAGTAAGGTAAAGGAAGGATTTGTGCTTGGATGGGAGGGAAGCCTGGATTGGCTCAATGGTTGGAGCATCGGCACGGAAAGCTGAAGGTTCGGGGTTCGATTCCCGGTTCAGGCATACATTTTTCTCTTTACCATTTGATTACAATAATTTAGTAGTGTACTTTAATATACTTATTTCAATCATTGTAACAGCTTTAGCTTCTTGATATTTGGGTTTGATAAATGGTGCTATAGCTATGTGGAGTCCCTTCATGTCTTCTTCAGGTAGAAGCCTTTCATTGTGTATTTGTGAATGATGATTCATAGCATTTGAATGTGGGACCAAGACAGTAAGGTAAAGGAAGGATTTGTGCTTGGATGGGAGGGAAGCCTGGATTGGCTCAATGGTTGGAGCATCGGCACGGAAAGCTGAAGGTTCGGGGTTCGATTCCCGGTTCAGGCATACATTTTTCTCTTTACCATTTGATTACAATAATTTAGTAGTGTACTTTAATATACTTATTTCAATCATTGTAACAGCTTTAGCTTCTTGATATTGGTTGGATAAATGGTGCTATAGCTATGTGGAGTCCCTTCATGTCTTCTTCAGGTAGAAGCCTTTCATTGTGTATTTGTGAATGATGATTCATAGCATTTGAATGTGGGACCAAGACAGTAAGGTAAAGGAAGGATTTGTGCTTGGATGGGAGGGAAGCCTGGATTGGCTCAATGGTTGGAGCATCGGCACGGAAAGCTGAAGGTTCGGGGTTCGATTCCCGGTTCAGGCATACATTTTTCTCTTTACCATTTGATTACAATAATTTAGTAGTGTACTTTAATATACTTATTTCAATCATTGTAACAGCTTTAGCTTCTTGATATTGGTTTGATAAATGGTGCTATAGCTATGTGGAGTCCCTTCATGTCTTCTTCAGGTAGAAGCCTTTCATTGTGTATTTGTGAATGATGATTCATAGCATTTGAATGTGGGACCAAGACAGTAAGGTAAAGGAAGGATTTGTGCTTGGATGGGAGGGAAGCCTGGATTGGCTCAATGGTTGGAGCATCGGCACGGAAAGCTGAAGGTTCGGGGTTCGATTCCCGGTTCAGGCATACATTTTTCTCTTTACCATTTGATTACAATAATTTAGTAGTGTACTTTAATATACTTATTTCAATCATTGTAACAGCTTTAGCTTCTTGATATTGGTTTGATAAATGGTGCTATAGCTATGTGGAGTCCCTTCATGTCTTCTTCAGGTAGAAGCCTTTCATTGTGTATTTGTGAATGATGATTCATAGCATTTGAATGTGGGACCAAGACAGTAAGGTAAAGGAAGGATTTGTGCTTGGATGGGAGGGAAGCCTGGATTGGCTCAATGGTTGGAGCATCGGCACGGAAAGCTGAAGGTTCGGGGTTCGATTCCCGGTTCAGGCATACATTTTTCTCTTTACCATTTGATTACAATAATTTAGTAGTGTACTTTAATATACTTATTTCAATCATTGTAACAGCTTTAGCTTCTTGATATTGGTTTGATAAATGGTGCTATAGCTATGTGGAGTCCCTTCATGTCTTCTTCAGGTAGAAGCCTTTCATTGTGTATTTGTGAATGATGATTCATAGCATTTGAATGTGGGACCAAGACAGTAAGGTAAAGGAAGGATTTGTGCTTGGATGGGAGGGAAGCCTGGATTGGCTCAATGGTTGGAGCATCGGCACGGAAAGCTGAAGGTTCGGGGTTCGATTCCCGGTTCAGGCATACATTTTTCTCTTTACCATTTGATTACAATAATTTAGTAGTGTACTTTAATATACTTATTTCAATCATTGTAACAGCTTTAGCTTCTTGATATTGGTTTGATAAATGGTGCTATAGCTATGTGGAGTCCCTTCATGTCTTCTTCAGGTAGAAGCCTTTCATTGTGTATTTGTGAATGATGATTCATAGCATTTGAATGTGGGACCAAGACAGTAAGGTAAAGGAAGGATTTGTGCTTGGATGGGAGGGAAGCCTGGATTGGCTCAATGGTTGGAGCATCGGCACGGAAAGCTGAAGGTTCGGGGTTCGATTCCCGGTTCAGGCATACATTTTTCTCTTTACCATTTGATTACAATAATTTAGTAGTGTACTTTAATATACTTATTTCAATCATTGTAACAGCTTTAGCTTCTTGATATTGGTTTGATAAATGGTGCTATAGCTATGTGGAGTCCCTTCATGTCTTCTTCAGGTAGAAGCCTTTCATTGTGTATTTGTGAATGATGATTCATAGCATTTGAATGTGGGACCAAGACAGTAAGGTAAAGGAAGGATTTGTGCTTGGATGGGAGGGAAGCCTGGATTGGCTCAATGGTTGGAGCATCGGCACGGAAAGCTGAAGGTTCGGGGTTCGATTCCCGGTTCAGGCATACATTTTTCTCTTTACCATTTGATTACAACCCATAAATAACCCATAATGTGTTTCCCAATTTTAACTTTGAATATTTAAACTATAATCATTCTTTGGTACTAAATTAATACTAAATTTTCCAAAAATCTTCTGAAATTTGTTGTGTGCCCAAGGATGAATGTGAATTTCCTGTATTTCTTACCTTTTGGTTTTTCTGTTTGAAGAGTGCTTTCGTTCCTCAATTTTTGTTTTTTTGTACTTCTCAATTTTTTTGTGCAACCTTATTTATGTGTTTCCTCTCTAACTTGTAACTTTTGTTCAAGGGTATATTTATCAATCTATGTACTAAGCTGTTGAAGACCGCCATTTTGTGTGAAATGTGGTTGAAACCTGTTGATTTGATATAGTTATCTGTATGTGTTTCTTTTCTGTAAATGCTGAATTCTATTTTCTTCTTTTCTTCATTCCTGTGTAATTTCAGATCTAAAAACGGTAATTCTTTGTTCATTTCTTTTCTAGTGTGAATTTGATTGTTTTCTTCTGTATATTTAAAAGTTTTAAGGTATCTTCTATGTGTTTTTCTTTAACTATGGCAACAACATCGTCTACATATCTACACCAAATTTTGAACATGAGAGGATGTGATTTGGTTATTTTGTTTTCAAAATTACTCATGAATAAGTTTGCCAAAAAAGGGGATAATGGTTTCCCATTGACAGTCCGGATTTTTGTATATAGAAACCCCATTGTATGTAAAAAACATTTGGTTGATGCATAGTTCAGTTAATTTTATTTCTGTATATTTTCTTGTTTATTAAGGAAGATATATGGAGCAGTATAGGAACAATATATATATATAGAGAATTAGAATGAACCAGGAATTGAAAGAATTATATAGGGATTTAGATCTGGTAGGAGATATTAGAAGAAAGAGACTGGAATGGGTAGGACATGTGTTGCGGATGGAGCGAGAAAGAGGTGCAAGAAAAATTTTAGAAAGGAAACTGGAAGGAAGAAGAAAGGTTGGAAGACAGAAACTAAGATGGTTAGATAAAGTTGAGGAAGACTTAAGACAACTGAAGGTGAAAAGATGGAGACAGAAAGCTAGTGATAGACAAGAATGGGCAGTTGTTATGAAGGAAGCCAAGGTTCTTAGAGGACCATAGAGACAAAGAAAGAAGAAGATATTCTCTCATTTATTTTACATACTTGAAGACTTCGATCATGTTTTCGGTATATGCGGAGAAGAGGAATTTGATAGAGTCTACCAAAGAATTCAACTGGAAGAACAGGAGAATCGGCGTAATATTGCACGACACAGACGTCGTTGTATACGGTATTATTTGCGGGACGCAAGCGTAAATGCATTCCTCTAGCAGACAAAAATAAAGGAAGTAATTTTATCGCTGAGAATTCTGGGTTATTTCTTGCCAATATTACGATAATGACGACTTTCATGCATGACCAGTTAGTGGGTAGCTAATTCGATCTTTGCACTTGCTCACAGTGAGTCAGCTCAACAGTGATTGGAAGTAATTTGAGTAGAGACTAATGTATTTGCATGTGGCCCTAAAACTTGAAGATTTTATGTTGTTATCAGCATGAGTGTCTTTCCTATAAATATTAAATTCAATTTGATGTTTCAATTATTAATTTCATACATCTCAATGATGGATAAATCATATTTGAAGAGAAAAATTATACACTCAGACCGGGAACTTGAACCCGGGACCCTTGGTTCTCTAGACCAAGTACTCTACCACCTGAGCAAGTACCGATCTAAACGCAAATTTTTCTCTATATACATTGTCCCAAATATGTCTTCTTAATAAAGGAGCCGCCATTTGCAAAGATAGAAGCAAAGGCTTCATAGCATTTGGTGGGCGGGAATTACAATGTATATAGAGAAAAATTTGCGTTTAGATCGGTACTTGCTCAGGTAGCTCAGATGGTAGAGCACTTGGTCTAGAGAACCAAGGGTCCCGGGTTCAAGTCCTGGTCTGAGCGTATAATTTTTCTCTTCAAATATGATTAAATTCAATTATTTGTAGTTGTCATTTTTTATTAGTCTAAAAATGGGATCTTGTTTTATTTCAATAGTGAATTTCACTGATTCGTCTTGAAGATTAGCAATTTTAATGCATCTTGAACGTATTTTGAATCTATTACAGAGAAAATTTCATCCACATATCTGTACCGACACTTAAAAATCTGAGGGTAATCATTGATGATATTAGACTCAAACCCGTAAATAAATTGGCCAAAAATGGAGAAAGTGGATTTCCGATTTCCCAACTTTATTACATTAACATATATCTAACTCAGTTTTATATTTAGGTAAAATTTTATCACTCACCTCATATTATTCTTCTTATTTTACTATAACCTAGTTTCGGAACTTAGTTTCCGTTTCATCATCAGTATCATCATGACCGTTGTTCTGTCATCTTGAAGAGCCGTCCTTCGCTCCTTCCATTGGCCGACTGAAAAATCTTGAAACCAGGTCATTCTCCTCGGGAATTTCAAAGTTCATCAATTTCTCCATTTCGCTCCTTTGAATGTAGATCTTTTCCCAAACAGTGAGTTCTTTTGGTTTTTCCATTTGTATTAATAATTTAGCTTCCTTCTCGATAAGATGTTTTTCAGACCATGCATGGGCAGCCACTGCAGATTTTTCTACTTCCCCTTTCTTAACGTTCCTGAGATGTTCTTTCACTCTTCTTCTTCTTTACTTCACGGGCTAGGCAAACATTGCCTGTTCTGCCTCACAGTTGTTCTGTCCATCTTTTCACTGGCCTTCCTACATTCCTTGAACCTCTTGGCTTGTAGTTGAATGCTGCTCTTGGTAATCTCGTTACATTCATTCTTTCCACATGTGTAAACCATTTCTTTCTATATTCTCTTATTTTCTCATTCAATGGATATATATTTAATTCTGTTCTTATATCTTCATTTTTTATCCAATCCAATCTTGTGCATCCTTATGTCTTTCACTCTAGTTTTCAAATTTCTCTTAGTGTTTCCTGTGTAGAATTTCTCATATTCTTCACATTTAATCTGATAAACCTCTGATTTTTCTTCTTTTATTTTCTCATTTTTATTAGGTCTAATCAATCTACTGATGCTGTAGTCATTTTTGGGTGCTAAACTTATGTTGAAATCTTTAAAAAAATTTTGAAACTTGTGGTGTTTTAATGGATGATATGTGAATTTCTGAATTTTACATTTTCTTCTTTTCCTTTTAGAAGAGTGCTTTCATTAATACATTTTTGTCTTTTGAACTTGTTTATTTTCTTGTGTATCATTCTTTCTTCAAAACCATTTTTTTTGTGGCTACGTTGATTGTGTTCTTTTTCTTTTCCATAATTTTCTTTATTCATGGGTATGTTCTCTAATCTATGTGTCAAACTATTGAAAACTGCTTCTTTGTGAGCTATGTGATTGAAACCTGAAGCTTTTATATAGTTATATATACTTACTTACTTACTCACTGGCACTATCGAACCCGAAGGTTCATGGCTGCGCGGACATAAGCTCTCCATACATCCCTATCCTGAGCTAATGCTTTCCAATCATTCCCTGTATAATCTACTTCCCTCAAATCATAGTTAATGTTGTTCTCCCACCTCATTCTTGGTCTACCAACTGGGTGCTTTCCCTCTGGCTTTCCTACAAGAAGCTTCCATGCACGTCTTTCATTCCCCATACGCGCAACATGTCCTGCCCATCGCAGTCTACGAGACTTAACTGTTCTTATTATATCTGGCTTTCTATAAAGACCATGTAGTTGATTGTTATGTAGTCTTCTCCATTCACCTGTCTGTTCATCTCTCTTTGGTCCAAAAATTTTCCTAAGAACTTTATTCTCAAATACTTGTAATCTCCTTTCCTCCCTTAAAGTAAGAGTCCAGGTTTCGCAGCCATATAATATAACTGGTAGAATAATAGTTTTATATATTTTCAGCTTAACGTTTTTTGAAAGGAGTTGGGACATCAAGAGTCTCTGCAATGCATAATAGCACGCATTTCCAGAATTGAGCCTATGTTTAATTTCTTTTTGCATCTCATTCCTATTTGTGATTATTGTTCCTAGGTATTTGAATTCAGCCACTTCCTCAAAATTTCCCTCATTTGTCATTAGCTGTCCATTTCCATTATATACTGAATTTCTACGTGTGACCATATATTTAGTTTTACTGATATTTATTTCCAGTCCTAATTTCTTAGTGTTACTCAATAGTGTGTGCGTGTTGGCCTTTAGTATCTCCTCGCTATCGGCCAGTAGTACTACATCATCAGCATAAACTAACAGCTTATTAATACCATTGAGTTGTAAGCCTTCCTCACTCTCTAAAGATTTAATGGCATACTCTAGTACAAAATTAAATAGTAGAGGAGATAGTGCATCTCCTTGCTTCAACCCATTCTGGATTTCAAAAGTGTCTGAACACTGTTTGCCTACACGCACCCTACTCTTTGAGCCATTTAGACACATTCGTATAAGTATAGTTATATATATGTGTCAATTTTATATATTGCTATGTGTTTGATTGTTTGTTGCAGACTGTGGAACGCGTATAAGAAGATACACAAGTTTGTTGACGTGATCTCCTACTTCTCGACACAACAATGGGACTTTACCAATAATAATGTTCAAGAACTGTGGAAAAGAACGGATCCAGTGGATAAGCAACAATTTGACTTTGACATGGCTGGTATCGACTGGCCTGTAGTGTTCAGAGCCTGCGTGCAAGGTCTGCGACTACACTTGGCCAATGAAACACCTGAATCGCTTCCAAAGGCAAGAAAGAGATATCAAAGGTATGTCTAATTTTCTTATATGCCTGACAGTGAGATTTAATTTTGTTGTTTCTTGACTCATCTCATACTACATAATAAATTAATGAGTCATTTTAACATCTTACCTCATATTTCATGTTTTATCAAACACGGTAACTATAGTTTTCAAATGATCTTGTCATTCATTTTCAACCGCCATTATGACTACCGGATATTCGTTGGAATCTCCCTCTATAACGTTGCCATCTGGTGTTGATTTGACGAACTTCGAGATATCGTTGCCATCTGGTATTGATTTGATGAACTTCGAGATGAGGTCACGTTCATCCGGAATGTCGAAATTCATAGATTTAAATTTGTTCTTCTGTATAAATATTTTCTCCCAAACTGTCAAATCCAAAGGTTTTTCCAAATGTTTTAGAAGTTTAGCTTCTTTTTCAATTCTATGACCTTCCAACAAACTATGTGTGCTGCAATAGCTGATTTTTCAATTTCACCATTTTTAATATTTCTAAAGTGTTCCTTTGTGCGAGTGTCCAAATTTCTTTTTGTTTTTCCTATGTATACTTTATTGCAATCTCGACAATCAATTTGATAAATTCCAGATTTTTTACTATCTGGGGTGTTCATTTTCTTATTGGTTATTAATAAGTTACCAAGGCTAAATTTATTTATCGGTGTGCCAATGTAATATTGAATTTCTTGAAAATTTTTTGAAATTTGTTATGTATTCCAGGATGATAAGTGATTTTCTTAAATTGTTTTCCTTTCTTTGAATCAGATTGCAGGGTAGTGTATTCTTTTAATCTTTTTTGTTGTCTGAATTTCTTCAATTTAGTTATAATTATTTCCTTTCCAAAACCATTTAAATTAGCTATGTCCAAAATGTGATTGTATTCTTTCTTAAAATCCTCTTCATTTAGTGGAACATTCAATAATCTATATATCAAACTGTTGAAAATTGCATGCTTATGCGCAATATGATTAAAACCTGAAGACTTTATGTAATTGTCAATATGAGTATCTTTTCTGTATATATTGAATTCAATTCTTTGTTGTTGTTCATTCCTTCTTATGTAGAGGTCCAAAAATGGGATTTGGTTATTATTTTCTAATTCCATAGTAAATTTCACAGATTCATCCTGGAGGTTGAGTAATTTTAATGCATCTTCAATATATTTAGAATTTATCATAAGTAATGCCACGAGTGATTTCCAAATTATCGATAAATTCACGACTCACGAAGTGAGGAGTGAATTTATCTAGAGAATTTGGAAATCAAGAGTGGCATTTGTTAGGACTATTTAACGAATAAAATTAAGCTGTTTACTCACAAATCATTATTTAACTATAGTTATTTTAAAATATTTATATATTTAATGTAAACGGCGATGTTTGAAAACAAATGAGAAACGATAGGTACGCTTCTACTGCTTCTTTTGTTTATCACTGCAACCAGATCATACTATTTATTGCCAAAGGAACGCAATATTGTAAGAATGCTCTCTAGTGGAGAAAAAATGAAACACATCAATCTGTATATTAATTCATTTTTGATGTCGTATGATGTAAATATGACAATTATATTTTTCTCGATTATTACCTGGGAAAAAATACATTTAAGAAAGTGCAAACAGTGGTTTCTTTTTTTGGTGGTATAATCAATTGCTACAAATGTTGACATGTAAGCACTATTATATACAATCTGGTAGCCGTATTTGTTATAGGCTCAGTCACTGCAAAATAACGGTCAGACCTGTTCAGAATATTAAAAAGGAGGAGCTTTGTTTAATATATGATAATCCTAACACTGATAAATATTTCGTGAAACACGACTCTGATTGGTTGTAAAACAGGAATCATTGAAACGTGATTGGTCATTTACTCCCAGTTGGGGCATGAGTTAAATAATCACAGAAAAAATATCATCCACATATCTATACCAACATTTGAACATCCAGGGATAAGCATTGGTGATATGACATTCTAAATAACCCATGACTCATTAATTTATTAATTAAGAACCTCATAATGTGTTTCCCAATTTTAACTTTGAAATCATACTACATAACTCAATTGATTATTATTTAATTTAATATTAATGTTTTCCTTCTGGCAGTATGATGCATTGCATCCTAAATAATTTAAATTGTTCCCAACCTTTCTTTTTCATATTTAATATTAGGAAGTTATATTTTGAGGTTATTTTAATTATATTATTTTTGGTCTGGACATCTTACCTCAGTATTAATGTTGATTTGTTCTTGGACATGTTTCAAAACAATTCTGTTTTATCGTCAGCTTTCCCAGACTGGTTTTATTTATGTTGCATTATGTTGCACCACCTGGATGTCGATGTCAGCTCCATCCTGTGGTTGGCCAAAGAACCTCCAAACAAGGTCACCCTCCATCGGAATAGTATAAAAAACAAAAAATGATAAACAGAAGTAATCTTGAAAAAGAAGAACCACCTATGAAAAAATATAGGAAATTCACATATCACCCCTGGGTACATAATAAATTTCAAAATATATTTGAGAAGTTTAATATTAAATTAGCACCAAAAAAATAACTACAGTTTAAATAAACTAATAAAAACCAACAAAAATGAAAAAACTGATAAAAATAAAAAGTCAGGAATATATCAAATTGAATGCATGGGTTGTGAAAAGATATATATAGGGAAAACAAAAAGAAACCTAAAAATTAGAACAAAAGAACACATAAGAAATATTAAAAATGGAGAAATTGAAAAATCTGCAGTTGCTGGCTCATGTTTGGTCTGAAAAACATAATATCAATTCAGACACTAAATTATTAAAACAGTTAGAAAATACAAAAGAGCTGACTATTTGGGAAAAAATTTATATTCAGAAGAACAGAAACAGAGTTATGAATTTTGATATTCCGATGGAGGGTGACCTTGTTTGGAGTTCTTTGGCCAACCACAGGATGGAGCTGACATTGACATCCAGGTGGTGCAACATAATGCAACATAAATAAAACCAGTCTGGGAAAGCTGACGATAAAACAGAATTGTTTTGAAACATGTCCAAGAACAAATCAACATTAATACTGAGGTAAGATGTCCAGACCAAAAATAATATAATTTCTTTTTCATATCTGTACTTTGTTTGTATGGTACTGAATATAATTTTTTATTTTATTATTTTATTTTTTTTCCAGATTGAAGATAGCACACTACACTCTAGTATGCATGCTGTGGATGTTGCTTTTCATGTTCTTGACTTGGATTGTAGTCACAGTGCTTTCTTGATAGTTACTTTATGTTGTCTGCATTTAAAGACTGAGTTGGTAATATCATACCAGTGGCGGCTTGTGACTAAATTACAAGGCAATTCAAAATTAATGAAGAAGAAAGAAACATCCCATGACTATTGTATCAATTACGTTTTGTAAATACAAAAGTAGTATTAAAGATTGATTCTCTAAGTTTTGGTTTGCAGTAATGAAAACAAATTTATTTTTTAGGAATTAACACATTGAGGTATTCTAATCAATGGTAAAGAGAAACATTTTAAAATACAAGGAAGTATCATTAAGAGATTTATATTTGAAGAGAAAATTTTTTTCGTCCAGACCGAGACTCGAACCCGGGACCTATGGCTTTCTAGGCAAGGTCCTGGGTTTGAGTCTCGATCTGGGCGAAAATTTTTCTTTTCAAATATAATTTATCCTTCAGTTAGAAGTGTTAAATTAATAATAAAAAATTAAGATGTTTATTTAATAATTAAGATATTTGCTCTATTTATTCTTACCTCTTATGGTTGTTTTTGTTGAACATATGTTTCAAGGCTTCTGAGCCCCATCTTCAGCAATTACAGATTGATTTTTTCCGATTTGTGGGCAAAATTATTAAAACAAATAGAAGACAAAAATAAACTCACCATATGGGAAAAAAATCTACATACGGAATAACAAGGAAAGAATTATGAATTTTGAAATTCCCAGAGAAAGGAACCTCATTAGCAAGTTCATTGGACCACAGGCAGAGAGAGCAGGAGTCAAGAATCAGGACCGACAACTTGAGGAAAATCAATCTGTAATCGCTGAAGATGGGCTCAGAAGTCTTGAAACATATGTTCAACAAAAACAACCATAAGAGGTAAGAATTAACAGACCAAATATCTCAATTATTAAAGAGAAAAATGTTTATTAAGTTATGTAGGTAGGAAATAACACTATGAGGTTTATTTTAATTTTGTTGAGTTGTTTCTTGACTCACCTCATACTTCTTAACTCCCTCACAGATCTAGATTTCGTCACTGTATTTGTAACATTCTCAATGTTGTATCACGTTCATTGGACGTCAGTTGTGAATGTGAACAGCATTGAGAATGTCACAAATACAGTGACGAAATCTAGATCTGCAAGGGAGTTAAAAAGTATGAGGTGAGTCAAGAAACAACTCAACAAAAAAAAAAATGTTTGCCTCAACTGGGAATCGAACCTCGAACCTTTAGCTTTCCTTGCTGATGCTCAGACCACTGAGCTAATTCAGACTATATTCTGATCAAAGCAGAAATCCTCCCTTTACCTTACTCTCTTGAATCCACATTCAATGTGTAATAACTACAAAATAAATATTGTAGAAGAATTATGTTTAAGGGAAAAATATATCATATTTGAAGAGAAAAATTATACGCTCAGACTGTTACTCGAACCCAGGACCTTTGGCTTTCTAGACCAATGTTCTACTGACTGAACTATCTGGGCGAATTCCAATCTAAACACAAATTTTTCTTAATTATTTATGAGTTGTGTTTTTTGACTCACCTCATATTTCTTGATTTTTATGCAGTGAGGTGAGCCAAAAACACAACCCAAATATAATTAAAATAAACCTCATAATGTTATTTCCCACATATATTAAAAAAAATGTTTCTCTTATATACGTTGTTAATTCCCACACATCAAATGCTATGAAACCTTTGATTCTATCTTTGCAAATGGCAGCTTCTTTATTATTACATTCTTACCTCATATGTTTATTTTGTTGGATGATCGTTTCAAAGCTATTGCTCCATCTTCAGCTTGTTCACAAACTGGTTTTTTCTTTTCTTCAAGTTGTCAGCCCTGGATCTGTGTTCCAAAGAACTTGGTAATGAGGCTCCTTTCTCCGGAGTTGAGAGTTCTTTGGAACACAGATCCAGGGCCGACAACTTGAAGAAAAGAAAAAACCAGTTTGTGAACAAGCTGAAGATGGAGCAATAGCTTTGAAACGATCGTCCAACAGAATAAACATATGAGGTAAGAATGTTAAAGAATACAAACTCAAATATTAAATTAAACCTCATAATGTAACTTCCTAATGATTTTAAAATTATTATTATTATTATTATTATTCGAGTCCCATTCTGAACATATAATTTGGCTTTTCAAATATGAATTCTCCATCATTGAGATGTATGAAATGAATAATAAAAACATAGAAAAATATATACTTAAACTTGGATGGCAGAGCTTTGGTGTACAAAGCCAAAGGTCCTGGGTTCACACCTCAGTCTAAGTGAATATTTTCCTCAATGAATGAATGATTTCTTATCTTACCTAATAGTTTATGTTTTGTTAAACACGGGAACTGCAGTTTTCAAGACGAACTTCCATCCCATTTTCAACCGATATTATGACTACCGGATTTTCGTTGGAATCTCCATCTATAACATTTCCATCTGGTGTTGATTTGATAAACTTTGAGATCAGGTCCTGTTCATTGGGAATTTCGTAATTCATGGATCTAAATTTGTTCTTCTGAATATATATCTTCTCCCAAACTGTCAATTCTAAAGGTTTTTCCAAATGTTTTCGAAGTTTAGTTTCTCTTCCAATTTAGAGAAACCTTTGGAATTAACAGTTTGGGAAAAGATATACATCCAGAAGAATAAATATAAAGCCATGAATTTTGATATTCCCAACGAGAATAATTTGATCTCCAAGTTCATAAAATCAACACCAGTTGACAGTTCAGATGTTGTTAACGGCGAAATTTTGACAGTTGGAATTTGACTGAAGATGGAAGTAAAATAATACTTTTGAAACCGGTATCATGAAAACACGCAACTTTATGAGGTGAGATATTAAACATTTTCTCCAACTCATTCATAAATAAATGTAAATACCTCATAGTTTACCTCCCAATTTGATTTTGATTAAATCCTTTTTCTAGCTTTTGTTTCCTTGTGTTGTCTGCACTGTAGAATATGATCTCTGAGTAGTGTTGCAGTTGGTATACATGTAATTTTAATTTTGTTGACATGTTTGTTTGGATATTGTTATGGAAATATGCACCATAGAGGTTGTAAACTATACTAAAAGCTATTGATTATATGACTGACTACTTTTATGGTACCAACTTGATTTTTCTTCAATGAATGAATGACTCACTTCTTCTCTTACCTCATAGTTTATGTTTTCTTGAACAAGGGAACTGCAGTTTTCAAGAGAACATTCCTCTCATTTTCAACCGACATTATGACTACCGGATTTTCGTTGGAATCTCCTTCTATAATGTTGCCATCAGGTGTTGATTTGCTGAACTTTGACATCAGGTCCTATTCTTCTGAAAAAATATTTATAGATATATTCTTCTGAATATATATTTAGAATTTACAGTTTGGGAGAAGATACATATTCAGAAGAACAAATTTAGATCCATGAATTATTTATTTTAAGAAGTAATATTTTGAGGTTCTTTTTTATCAAGTTTTTTTGAGTCTAGAGATATCTTACCTCAATTTGATGTTGATTTGTTCTCGAACATGTTTTGATGTATTCTTCTATATAATCGTCAGCTTTGCTAGCAAGAAGAATATATGAAAACATTGTTTATTTTTAATATTTCACTCACCTCATAATTCATAGCAGACCCTGGGTTTCTTCACATCTTTTGTGACATTCTCAATGCTGTGTCACGTTCACAACTGACGTCCAACAGCTTTCTATCCTGCAGACTGACCAAAAAAAACCTCATAGTGTTATTTCCTATCTACATAACTTAATATCAAAACATGTTCGAGAACAAATCAACATTAAATTGAGGTAAGATATCTCTAGACTCAAAAAAACTTCTTATATCCATGAATTTTGAAATTCTCGATGAACAGGATCTGATCTCAAAGTTTATCAAATCAACACCAGATGGCAACATTATAGATGGAGTTTCCAATGAAAATCCAGTAGTCATAATATCAGTTGAAAATGAGAGGGATGTCGTCAGGTAACTTAAGAATTTTGACAATTATTATCGCATGAACAGATTTTGGAGTATGCAAAAGCGTCTTTGGATACAACATTCTGAGCAGAGAACGACTTTTATGGTCTAATGCGTTCATAGATACGACCCTCTGGATAGAATTCCCTTATATGTGAGTAAACACATTGCCGATTGATTCAACTGGATACGTGTGTCATCATTTTGGCCTACATGACACCAGCAGTCACTTGTTCTCCAATCAAATGTTCACAGGTGGCATGATGACATAGAATAGCCAAAAGATTTTAGAAACAAAATCAGAAGGAAGGAGACAAAGAGGAAGGCCCAGATTAAGATATTGAGGATGTTCTCAGACCTCAAAAAAATTAGGATAGAAAACATAGAGGGGAAAAGCCATGGAATTGTATGGTAATCCATTGTTAAGGAAGCTGTGGTCTAACTCTAAAGGCCTTTATGTTAAATTAAGAGTAACTAATTCACTGGCTCTATCGAACCAGGAGGTTCATTGCCGTGCAGACATATAAGTTCTCCATAGATCCCTACCTGACCTAATGTTTTCCAATCATCCCCTGTATAATCTACTTCCCTCAAATCATAATTTTATTTTCCCACCTCATTCTTGGTCTACGATTTAATGAATGTATTATTGAGAAGATTGTTTTGCATGTATGGTTTATTTAGAACATGTTCAAAGAATGAAAGATGAATGCATACCAAAAATAAAGCGTGTTGTTTTAGTTTTTTAAAACTATTATTTATTTTTTAGTTTTAATATTTTACAGAATAAGATAAAAATGTAAATATCTTTAAATTCTATACTATTGTAGTATGAGCTAAAAGTAATACTCTTCTAAAAAAATCCCCAGCCAGATTTGAACCACCGACCTATGGATTATTGAAATTATATACCACTAGAGTTCACCGCTCTACAAACTGAGCTCTTACAACGATTGACTAAAAAGTCGACAAGTCCGCAACCTATTATACCAGTTTTAATTTTTTTAAATTTTTTTGATGATTCTGGCCAGGAGTTTAGAAACAAAATATGAAATTATTGTGTTGTCATGGGTCCTTTACAAATATACAAAGTTTCAAGTCGATCCAATGTTTCTAAGTGGGTGAAAATCATGTTCAAAGATTCCATTACATAGATACAAGGACACTTTTTTTTATTTTCTGACGATTCTGACCAGGCGTTTAGAAACAAATATGAAAATATTGTATTGTCACTGGTCCTTTACAAGTATATGAAGTTTCAAGTCGATCCAATGTTTCTAAGTGGGTGAACATCGTGTTCACAGATTCCGCTACATAGATACAAAGACACTTTTTTTATTTTCTGATGATTCTGGGCAGGATTTTAGAAACAAAATATGAAATTATTGTATTGTCATGGGCCCTTTACAAGTATACTAAGTTTTAAGTCGATCCAGTGATTTTAAGTGGGTGAAAATTCACATTGAAAGATTCTGTTACATAGATAGATAGATAGATAGATACAGGTCAAGCTAATATAAAGCATGTAATTATACTTAATTACAAACCAAAAGGAGACAGGAATGTTGATAGATTGAAAAAGAGATGGATTCAACTTTTTGAATGATATCGGAAGAAGCCACATGGGCTTAATCCGTGATTGATGTTGATTATGATAACTTTCTTGGTAGGGTATTACTAATGTATTAATTAAGTCTTGAGTGACGAGCAGTTTTGTAGTTTGTTTTTTCCATTCCCCTCACTTATGCGGTGAGTAAACTATTGTTTGCTAATGAGGCAGAATGATTAGTAAAATTCAGTTGCACTGAACAGCATATGAGGTACGTATTGAACCAACATATTTATCTAAATCTAGTAGATGCTACTAAATCATTGCAGTTTATAAAACTATAATTGTTAAATTTTTTTCACTTGGGATACGAATTGCTAAAGGAGATGAAACCCCCAATAATCTGCTGTTTTGGAGACTTATTTAATGGTCCTCTTCGACAAGAATAAATGTAATTAATAAATGAGTTGGAGAAAATGTTTTAACATCTCACCTCACAAAGTTACATGTCTTCACAATACGGGTTTCAAAAGTATAGTATTACTTCCATCTTCAGTCAAATTCCAACTGTTGAAATTTCGTCGTTAACATCATCTTCTGAACTGCCATCTAGTGTAGATTTTATGAACTTGGAGATTAAATTATTCTCGTCGGGGATATCGAAATTCATTGCTTTATATTTATTCTTCTGAATGTATATCTTTTCCCAAATTGTTAATTCTAAAGGTTTCTCCAAATGTTTTAAAAGTTTAGTGTCTTTTCCGATTTTATGATTTTCTAGCAAACTATGAGCTGCAATTGCCGATTTTTCAATTTCACCATTTTTAATATTTCTAAGGTGTTCTTTTGTACGAATTTCTGAATTCCTTTTAGTTTTTCCTATATATACTTTATTGTAGTCATTGCAACTGATTTCGTAAATTCCAGATTTTTTACTATCTGGGACATTAACTTTCTTATTGGTTACTAGTAGATTATCCAGGCTAAATTTGTTAATCGGTGCTAATGTAATATCAAATTTGTTAAATATTTTTTGAAATTTTCTGTGTGTTTCAGGATGGTAAGTAATTTTCTTGAAATGTTTATTTTTGTTTGAATCAGGTTGTAGGGTGGTGTATTCTTAAAGTCTTTTTTGTTGTTGGAATCTCTTTAACTAAAAACCTTTAGAATTAACAATTTGGGAAAAGATATACATTCAGAAGAATAAATATAAAGCAATGAATTTTGATATCCCTGATGAGAATAATTTAATCTCCAAGTTCATAAAATCTGCACCAGATGGCAGTTCAGAAGATGATGTTAACGACGAAATTTCAACAGTTGGAATTTGACTGAAGATGGAAGTAATACTATACTTTTGAAACAGGTATCGTGAAGACACGCAACTTTGTGAGGTGAGATGTTAAATTTCTCCAACTCATTTATTAATATAAATACATCATAGTGTTTCCTCCCACTGTAAATTTAATTAAAAAGAATAAATGTAATTAATAATTATTTTATTATTCTAATTGCAGGCAAATGGCCACTAAGATTAATATAAGATTTTACTAAAGTTTTTTTTTTTTTTTTTTTTGAGTCTGGAAACATCTCACCTCAATTTAATGTTGATTTGTTCTTGAACATGTTTTGATATAATCTTCTATGTCATCTTAAGCTTGCCCAGAATGTTTCCAGACTTAAAAAAAAAACTTGATTAAAAGAACTTCAAAATGTTACTTCGTAAAATAAACCATAAGATTTTACTGTTTGTATTTTGCATATTGGTTTAATGATTTTGTCCTCTTTGAATATAATGGTACTGTACATCAACTATATGTAGACTTCAAAAAAGCATATGATTCAATTAAGAGGGAGAAGTTATATAGTATCCTGCTGGAGTTCGGAATTCCTAAAAAGTTAGTTAGACTTATACGAATGTGTCTAAATGACACAAAGTGTAGGGTGCGTGTAGGCAAACAGTTTTCGGACACTTTTGAAATCCAGAATGGGTTAAAGCAAGGAGATGCACTATCTCCTCTACTATTTAATTTTGTACTAGAGCATGCCATTAAATCTTTAGAGAATGAGGAAGGCTTACAACTCAATGGTATTAATAAGCTGTTAGTTTATGCTGATGATGTAGTACTGCTGGCCGATAGCGAGGAGATACTAAAGGACAACACTCACACACTATTGAGTAACATTAAGAAATTAGGACTGGAAGTAAATATCAATAAAACTAAATATATGGTCACACGTGGGGGCACGCCGTAGCGTAGTGGTTAAGGCACCGTGCTACAAGCCAGAAGGTCGAGGGTTCAAGTCTCGGTGTGGTCAGGATTTTTAAACTGACCAAAACCTTCTGGCGGCACTATGGCCCTGGGGTCGACTCAGCCTCTAACGGAAATGAGTACCAGACGCTTGTTCTGAGGGTAAAAGCGGCCGTCATGCAGGGCTGACATCAAGTGCCGATTGTCTAGAAAAAGTAGGAGCCTTAACTTCCTACTACCCCAAGGGCCTCCCGAGGCCTGTAGTGGGATTACTTTTACTTTACTTTATATGGTCACACGTAGAAATACATTATATAATGGAAATGGACAGCTAATGACAAATGAGGGAAATTTTGAGGAAGTGGCTGAATTCAAATACCTAGGAACAATAATCACAAAGAGGAACGAGATGCACAAAGAAATTAAACATAGGCTCAATTCTGGAAATGCGTGCTATTATGCATTGCAGAGACTCTTGATGTCCCAACTCCTTTCAAAAAACGTTAAACTGAAAATATATAAAACTATTATTCTACCAGTTATATTATATGAGTGCGAAACATGGACTCTCACTTTAAGGGAGGAAAGGAGGTTACAAGTATTTGAGAATAAAGTACTTAGGAAAATTTTTGCACGATGGTGTTTTCAAAGTAATAAATAATAGTAAAATAATATCTTTGTTGGAAGTATTTGCATTCATTATAAACAATTTAACAGTGTGGGCAAGGTTTTTAGTTGAAACTACAGGAGGCCATGAGATCAATTAGTAAAAAAATGGCAGCAAGAACGTATTTATTGTTTTATATTGTTTGAAATGTCGGCTGTGGTGGACTAGTGGTTATGCTCCTTGCCTCTGGTCCTGAGGGTCGTGGGTTCAAACCTGGCCGGGGTCGATGGATTTTTTTTAGGATGGAAAAATCCAAGGAGCAAGTCTTCTGGGAGGGACTTTCAGCCGTGGGTTCCGAGTCTGAATATTTTCAGGCTCATAAAAGATTATTATGCCTGAATGAAAAGGCCTCTAAGCAAAATTTACCGAATTTTCCCGTCCTAGTACTACCTTGGTTTCGTAGATCGCTGACCACGGACCACTCGAATGACATCTATACAAAAACAAGTGTAACTAAATTAGTATGGTTCAAATTCTTCCCTGTAGGGGGAGAGTGCCTAAATCTCTGTTAAGGGAAACATGGGCTTACATGAAGATTGTTTCAAATTAAGTTCAGTTCATTTAAAATGCCGTGATTTGTTTCATATGATTTATATTAATACTATCTTGTCCACCGCTGTGGCCTCGAGGTAGCGTGCTGCCTTGTCACGCAGCGGGCCCGGGTTCGATCCCCGGTCGGGGCAGTTTTTCTGGGTGAAGTTTTTATCGGGGTTTTTCCTCACCTGTAAGACAAATGTCAGGAAAACTTTAAGGCCCAAACGGTCCCCGAAATCATATGGCCATCATCGTCATTATCATTCTTATCAATACCATCATCATCCTTCACCGTGTGGAAAGCAACGGGAAGCTACCACACGTACGATTCCCTAGTAAAGCTGCAAGCATAGCATGAAAATGGTATGATTGCAGTGAAGGACCTGCCTTCGGGCAGAATTACTATGGATGGAATACTCCTTTTGGATATTTTTTATATGTAATATACATAGAGGGCAGTGGTTTTACTTCCCATATGCGTTTTGTAAAATGTAATACTACAGTAAAAAGTGATCCCACAACAGGCCTCAGGAGGCCCTTGGGGTAGTAGGAGCTTAAGGCTCCCACATTTTCTAGACAATCGGCACTTTATGTCAGCCGGGTTGTCAGCCCTGCGTGACGGCCGCCTTTACCCCCAGAACAAGCGTCTGGTACTCATTTCCGTTAGAGGCTGAGTCGACCCCAGGGCCATAGTGCCGCCAGAGGGCTTTGGGTCAGTTTAAAAATCCTGACCCCAACGGGACTTGAACCCTCGACCCTCCGGCTTGTAGCTCAGTGCCTTAGCCACTACGCTACGGCGTGCCCCCGTAATACTACAGTATAGTTATTTTATTATAACCACGAAATGTAGAAAGTTGAACTTTCAATCATGGTCGCCATTGCTGTAAGTACGACAAAATGCACTATCAAGCAAAACATATATTTTTGAAACTTGTCTGAATATGTATTATACATTTACAATCGGTACACACTATATTAAAATAATTATGTGTATTTGATAGTTTTTATAAAAAGTAGAATAAAAGGGAAAAATAACATTTTAATTAGAAATATATTGGCTTAAATGAAGAAAGTTATCATCATCATCATAGTACATTCACAAATTTAGGTCATTTGTTGACCTGTTTCGGCCTCAAGAGAAACTCCATCCAGAAGTCTTTTGAGTGGACGTCCTGGTTTTCTTCTTCCTGCAGGTTGTTATCTTAACATTTGTTTGGGTATCCTGCGATCTATGTGTAATTGTTCTAAGATGTCTTCATTTTTTGTTGTGATCTAGTAGTGTGTATCCTGCAGTCCTCCAAAGGTACCTCATTTCAGCAGATTGGGGCCGCATGCAAATACATTAGTCTCTACTCAAATTACTTCCAATCACTGGTGAGCTGACTCACCGTGAGCAATTGTTGAGATCGAATTAACGGCCGACTTACCGGTCATGCATTAAAGTTGATGTTTTCGTAATATTGGCAACGAATTACCCAGAATTCTCAGCGATAAAACCACTTCCGTTATTTTCGTCTGCTATAGAGGAACGCATTTACGCTTGCGTCCCGCAAATAATACCGTATAGAACGACGTCTGCGTCGCGCAATATTACGCCGATTCTCCTGTTCTTCCAGTTGAATTCTTTGGTAGACTCTATCAAATTCCTCTTCTCCGCGTATACCGAAAACATGATCGAAGTCTTCAAGGTCCGACATCTTGGATAAAGCTGAAAAGGCTTCAAACTACATCGGTTCCCTTCGGGATTTTCACGATAAGTTTCTATCTTGAGCTATGATCTTAAGTTACCTCGTCAGGTAGCTTACAATTATTATCGCATGAATAGATTTCTGAGTAAGCAAAATGTATTTGGATAAAACTTTCTCAGCAGAGAACGCCTTTTACTGTCTAATGCGTTCAAACATTCGACCCTAACAGTGAGCTGCATGATCTTTATAGGAAACCAGATATAATAAGAACAGTTAAGTCCTGTAGATTTCAATCAGCAGGATATGTGACATGAATGGGAAATGAAAGAAGGACATAGAAACTCCTTGTAGGAAACCGGGGGGGGGGGGGGTTAAACTCACTTGGTAGACTAAAAATGAGCTGGCAGAATAACTATGCATGATTAGTTGGAAGCCAGGGGATGATTGGAAAACATTAGCTCAGGATAGGGGTGTATGGAGAGCTTATGGCCCCGTGCCTATGAAACTATGGGCTTGATAGTGCTAGTAAGTTGGTAGATAAAAATTTGACGTGACCAACTTTTCTGATTTGAAAGAAGATTTGGTTGGATATTTAAATATGAAATAAATGGGTTGATATTATGCGATATTGTTGTCTGTAAAAAACAATGGTTAATTTGCATAGTTATATTTAAATAAATTTTGTATTTAAATTTGCAGATCCTGTATGCATTTTATTCCATTTCACTCGTGAAAAATGACATGTTCAAGGTAAGTGTTTATAAAGCTCTACAATTTCTTTTGTATCCCATTTAGAGAAACTATCTCTTATAATCAATAATAAAATTCATATCAAATTCTGTTGAGGTCATAAGATATAAGTAAAAATGTACCTGTTGGCAGGTGCCATTGTCCTCAACTTTATTAACCCATTCACCTCAAAAGACAAGGTAGACACTCTCGCAGTTAATGACCTTCAACTCAGAAAACAATGAATTGTTATAAGATACAAATTAAAAATATACCTGTTGGCAGGTGCCATCGTCTTCAACTGTATTAACCTTTACACTGCTATGAACGGGTATATGCGTTGGCAAAGAAAATGCTTGCAATGCTATGGGCGTGTATATCCATTCTCAACTTCAAACGCCTGCTAGTTATATAATACGTATTGCATTGCTTTCAAACTAAGCAGGCATATACTGCCATCTCTTCCGATTGAGGGTCTTTCCACTTTTCAGCGGTTGCCCTTTTACCAGCCGGCTGCTGGCCCTTCACATCCACATGTGTCAATCACAGAGGTAGATGATCAACAGCCAGTGTAGGGGTGACATGTGGTTAGCATGTCGAGTCCCCCAGCCATTATAACTGGTTCCTCAACCTGGAGCCGCTACTTATTGTAGCTACCCAATTGCCTCACGATGCTGGGTGGGCACCGGTCCCATACTGGCCGAAATACCATGAGAAAATTTCTTTCCCCATGGAGACTCGAACCAGCGCAAGTCCCGTAGCTCTGCGCCAAGGCTTCCTACCTTAACCGCTCGGCTATGGCGCGGGACTACTGCCATCTCTTAGGAACCTAAATAAACTTTTTTCATATTTCTCCCTGCATTGAGCAAGGAGGGTTTTAAAGGCTGGAAATATCTCAGCAGTGAAAAGGTTAACCCATTTGCCTCAAAAACCAAGCTAGACTCGACGGCAAAAAACTCGACTCGCCTCAGAAAACAAGGTACTCTCGCTTAACTCTGCTGTTATATATTTTGCAATATTTTGTACATCCCTTGGCAGGGTAATCTTTTGTTAACATTTATGATTAGTAGAGGAATGTGTTTTAGCCTTCATCCTTATTGTGATATCAAGCACCATTATCTTTTGCTTGTTTTGAATGGAAAATAGACAATATCATTTATGATAACTTAAATCCGGTTTGTACAGAAATTCATTGAGCATTTAAACATGAAAAATGGGTTAAAATGATGTATTTTAAATATTTGGAGGCCTTTCGGAAGTTAACTTCCATCATCAGCAGGATGAGTATCCTTTGCTACTAGCGACACATCAAGACCATCAACGTCTACAACATCTTAGATACATCAACTAATAGCACATACTCATCCTGCTGATGTTTGGAAGTTAACTTCCGAATGGCCTCCAAGTATTTTAAATACATCATTTAATAAAGTTGAGGATGATGACACCTGCCAACAGATAAATTTTTAATTTTTATCTTATGTCTTATAACATGAATGATGGCAACAAGAAAAATATTTTAAAGTTATTTTAATTTGAACTCCACTAAAACAGACCATGTGATCAAAAAAAAAATATTAAAGGAAAACATTCCATTCCATGTCTCCTTTCTGTGTGAAACTGACAAGGGAAATGTCAACAATTGCATGCCTAAACCTACCTTGAAATTTCTCCCAGAAAAGCATTATAATGTACCAAGGCGTGTTAAAAAAATTATCTGCCACTTTTAACTGCAAGGGACAGAAATCCAGTGCCAAATCTCTTATTTAAACAATGGGGAAGTAATATATATCTATAATCTCGACTGGAAAAAATTAGAAATACAGAAATTAGAAAATGGATGAATGCAGTACAATTTATTATTCACTGATCAGATTATAATAGGACAAGATAAAGAAGATATAGAATATACAATTAGAAAGTTGGTAGATGCATTTGAGTTAGGGGGACTGAAGATAAATTATATTAAAACAGAATATATGGTAATCGGAGGAAATTCAGAAGACCTACAAATAAACGATGTGGTAATTAAACGTGTTGAAGAATTTAAATATCTTGGATCTATAATAGATAAATCTGGTACTTGTGGAAAATATATTATTAACAGAGTAAATTGTGCAAGGAAGGCGATTAGATCCCTGAATGGTCTTATATGAATAGAAATCAAACCAGAAAAACAAAAAGAGATTATACAGACAATATTAGAAAGTATACTTACATATGGATCAGAAAGCTGGGTAATAAATGAAAGGATGCAGAAAAGAATCTTGGCAACAGAAATGGATGGATTACGGAGAAGTATGAGAATATCCAGGCTACAACATATATGAAATACATATATATTAGACAAGAAATGGATGCACAAGAAACTGTTATCGATAGGATAACAAAGAGAGCTCTACAGTGGTATGGACATGTACAACAGATGTCGGATGAACAGTGACCTAAACAGGTGTTAGATTGGATGGTACCAGGCAGAAGGAAGAGGGGGAGAAGTAGAAGAGCATGGTATGAGGGAATATATGATGCCATGATGAGGAGGGGTATGGAAGATGGACAATGGAAAGATAGGAATCTCTGGAAAGGATGAATTAAGGGCAAACTGCTGTAAAGTGGAAAGCCTGTATTAAGTAAAGATAACCCTCGCTACCTGCTGGTCTACCACTCTTACTCAAGCAGGGACTCCATCTGCTCCGTACAGAGGGTTGCCCGTGCCTTGCAGTTAAAAACAGCAGATAATTTTTTGGGCATAGTCTTGGTACATCACAACGTTCCTCTGGGAGAATTTTTTTATCCACTGCTACCAAGTTTTCTTTTATGACATTTCTGGTTTTCTCCCCTGGCATTTGTGGAATTGTAATACATTTCTTAGGTTGGGGCACCTGAAAGGCAGAGTTACGTTACCCTAATGATATACATACATAGTGTTCTGCTCAAGAACAGGTCTTTCACTGCAAACTCAGCATTCTCCACTCTTTCCTTAACTTAGTTTTCCTTTTTGTATGCATATACAAACCATTTATTTAATATTTTCTATCATCTGATCTCTTTTTCTGCCTCCAACTTTCTTTCCGTTTACCATTCCTTCTAGTGCATCCATCAGCAAGCAGTTTTTTCTTAGCCGGTGACCAATTCAATTTCTTTTCCTCTTCTTTATGAGTTCCAGCATTGTTCTCTCTTCATCTACTCTGTCTAGCACATCTTAATTTTTTTATTTTGTCTGTCCATTTTATATGTTCTATCCTTCTCCATATCCTCATCTCAAACGCTTCCAGTCGCTTTTCCTGATTTCATCATAATGTCCAAGTCTCTGCACCATATAGTGCTACACTCCACACAAAGCACTTCACTAGCCTCTTCTGTAATTCTTTTGCCAAAGGTCGACAGAAAATGCTTCTCTTCTTGTTTAAAGCTGATAAGATGGATGATAAATGATAATGAAGTGCTAGGGAAGTCCTTAACCTAAATTCGAGATTATGGGCAAGTACAGTTATAATTCCCTTTAAGGAAAAAATTATGTGATCTGACCGGGAATCAAACCTGGGACCTCATGAACTGTACTCTGATATGCTGACGACTACTCCATGAAGCTGGTCTCTCTGGGAGAAATGTCAGGGTAGGTTTCTCTTGTTAGTGAAAACATTTCGTGGGTTAACTTTTTCACTGACACCGCTAAATTTTTGTGTTTAGTTGTGTTATCAATAATCCTATTTAGAAAAGAAACTTTTGATATGTCCAATGTGTGTTTCCTAGTTCTGTTTTGATTAGTTTCTGTTAGAAAATACAAGTGTGTTATTTTGTTGATAGACCTCCGATACTGTCAGACTTAGAAGAACCTAACTTGGATCTCGGAGACAGCGAGATCGTGGAAACTCTTAAAGGTTCTCATGTGTTTGTGACTGGAGCAGCTGGTTTGTTGGGACATGTTCTGGTCGAGAAGCTGCTTCGAACATGTGAAGTAGATAAACTCTACCTGTTGATGAAATCAGAAAATGACAAAACTGAACAAGAACAGTTGGAACATTATTTTGTGGGAAAAGTAAGTTTAATGCGACATCTTGTTTTTACACGCTTTATATTAGCTTGACCTGTATCTATCTATGTAACGGAATCTTTCAACACGATTTTGACCCACTTAAAAACATTGGATCGACTTGAAACTTTGTATACATGTAAAGGACCAATGGCAATACAATAATTTCATAAAGTTTTTCTAAGATCCTGGCCACGATCATCAGGACATCAAAAAAAGTGTCTGTGTATCTATGTAACGGAATCTTTCAACACGATTTTCACTCACTTTAAAACATTGGATCGACTTGAAACTTTGTATACTTGTAAAGGACCAATGACAATACAATAATTTCATAAAGTTTTTCTAAGATCCTGGCCAGGACATCAAAAAAAGTGTCTGTGTATCTATGTAACGGAATCTTTCAACACGATTTTCACTCACTTTAAAACATTGGATCGACTTGAAACTTTGTATACTTGTAAAGGACCAATGACAATACAATAATTTCATAAAGTTTTTCTAAGATCCTGGCCAGGACATCAAAAAAAGTGTCTGTGTATCTATGTAATGGAATCTTTGAACACGATTTTCACCTACTTTAAAACATTGAATCGACTTGATACTTTGTATACTTGTAAAGGTCCAATGACAATACAATAATTTCATAAAGTTTTTCTAAGATCCTGGCCACGATCATCAGGACATCAAAAAACGTGTCTGTGTATCTATGTAACGGAATCTTTCAACACAATTTTCACTCACTTTAAAACATTGAATCGACTTGAAACTTTGTATACTTGTAAAGGACCAATGACAATACAATAATTTCGTAAAGTTTTTCTAAGATCCTGGCCAGGGTCATCAGGACATCAAAAAAATAAAAACCATAGGTTGCGGACTTATCAACTTTTTAGTCCATAAATTTTCATGGGATTCCGGTTTATGACAATCAATTAAACTAAAAATTTAAAAAATAAATAATAACTTATTTTAGGAATTCTCACTATGAGGTATATTCATTAAGGTAGAATATTTTTTATCACTCACCTCATATTGTTCTTCTTATTTGATTATAAACTAGTTTCGGAACATAATTTCTGTTCCATCCTCAGTATCGTCATGACCGTTGTGACGATACTGAGGATGGAACAGAAATTATGTTCCGAAACTAGTTTATAATCAAATAAGAAGAACAATATGAGGTGAGTGATAAAAAATATTCTACCTTAATTAAATAAATAATAGTTTAAAAAAACTAAAAAACACACTTTATTAGAAAACCAAACTAAAAAATGAAAAATAATTTTAATTTCCAACACGCTTGGGATAAAATTAAAGTGGTCAACAAAAAGTCATCTCCAACACATCTAGAATAAAACTAGAGTTATCTACAACCAAAAATTATACCATCAAAATCCGTGGGGTGCTTTTTATGATTTTTTACGGTGTGGATTTTTTTAGAGGACTTTTATTCTTTTACCAATATCTGTGTATTATCAAGTATATTAAGTGACTATAGAGCACTCATTGCTGTTTGATGGTAAAATTATTTTTTTTGTAGATAACTATAGTTTTATTCTAGATGTGTTGGAGATGATTTTTTTGTTGACCACTTTAATTTTATCCCAAGCGTGTTGGAAATTAAAATTATTTTTCATTTTTTTAGTTCAGTTTTCTAATAAAGCAAGTTGTGGTGAAGTTAAATGTTTCTTACCTCTCATCTATATTTTCTAAGTTGATCGTGATCATCAGAACTTTGTTGGCGACTGGTGTTATGTCGATCGGAAGAACCTCTTCTTCTTCCCTCTTCCGATCGACATAACACTAGTCTCCAACAAAGTTCTGATGATGAGACAGTTACAGTCTCGAAATCACAATCAACTTAGAAAATATATATGAGGAGAGGTAAGAAACATTTAATTTCACCATAAATTAAACCTCATAGTGATTAATTCCTATAAAAGTTAAAAATAAAACCATGTTAATAGTGAGTGGAGAACATATTTTAATCGACTCACCTCTTACATTTTCAAACTTCTTTGATACCGACGGTTTCAGACAATATCATGTCCTTCTTCAGTCATGGCGTCCACATGAAATTCTGTGATTGTTGATTTCTTTAGTGACATCACCTCTTGTGCTGCCATCTTTCGTTGGGATTATAAACATTGTAATGAAATTTTTATCCACCGGAATATCGAAATTCATAGATCGATGTTGTTTTAGTATTTTTTAAACTATTATTTATTGTATGTTCAATTTGAATGACCAAAAAATGTAAGAATGTCTAGTGGCAAAGCATCATATTGTCGGTTGGTGATCAAAAATCTTGTAACTCCATTCAATAGTAAGTCTGGATTTTTGCATTATCGAATAAGCAAAGATATCATCTGCTTGCTATTAAAGTCTTGTAGCTCCAAGATGATTTTGCTGCCATCTATTAACTATTATAAAAAACATGAATTTCCTCAGCTATGAACCTCAGGCTAAAAAACTCACATCTCCAGCGGGGAGAAGTAGCGAGGTTTTGTCTGCTGTAATCTCAGACCCAAGAACTTGCATCTCTGGTGTAACACTTTTCAGAAACTAATTTAAAAAATATAATAGACTAGAAGTCCCAGCCACGCGTTGCTAAGGTATACGTTAAAAATTTAAATTAAGTTGCTGTTTTTCAGCCAGATTATGTAAAACTAATACTTACACACGAGATTAATAATATTGAAAATAAAATAAACAACTGAACACACTTAAATTATGAAATATCAATATTTGTAATTCAATTGGAATTCGCGGTTGCAACAAAAGCGCAGCCATCTGGATCTCTCTTTATTAAATAATAAACCAATTACCTTACCAAATTACCTTACACCACCATCTGTTAGAATTGTATGGAACTCACAGATAAAATTATACTGCCATCTGTTAGAATCGTATGAAACTCTTTGTTAAATAATAAACAAATAATTTGCAATAACAAAATAATGCGACTATAAATTTAGTTATAAACTACCCTAAGTCTCAAGTTGGATCAAACTGCACACAGAATGTAAAATTTAATTAAAATCGGTTCAGTAGTTTAGGATTCCATCGCGGACAAACAATGTGACACAAAATTTTAATATATTAAGATAAGATTTTTATTTCTCCTGAAATGTTTTCTATTATGGAGTTACAAGGTTTTGATTGCTGGCCGACGATATGAAGCATAGGAAGCAGCACTTCCTTTTCCATTTTTAGAAACATAATAGTTGGCTGCAGTGGACTAGTGGTTATGCTCCTTGCCTCTGGTCCCGAGGGTCGTGGATTCAAACCCGGCTGGGGTCGATGGATTTTTTTTAGGATGGAAAAATCCAAGGAGCAAGTCCTTCGGGAGGGACTTTAAGCCGTGGGTCCTGAGTCTGAAGATTTTCAGGCTTGTAAAAAATCCTTAAGCCTGAATGAATAGGCCTCTAAGCAAAATTTACCGAATTTTCCCGTCCTAGTACTACCTTGGTTTCCTATATGTCAGTACGAGGTAGAACGCTGACCACGGACCATTCAAAATGACATCTATACGAAAACAAGTGTAACTAAATTAGTATGGTTCAAATTCTTCCCTGTAGGGGGAGAGCGCCTAAATCTCTGTTAAGGGAAACATGGGCTTACAAGACAAGAAGAAACAATCATTTATTTGATATTTAAAATAAAATTGTTTACACCTCATATCAAAACAATCCTTGAGGATGCCGGATGTGGTCTGTGGCGAAATGTTGGGGAATTTCAAGCCTCAAGACCACAACCAACAGCCCAGAAATCTTCTACAAGGTCATAATACTTAATAATTTTCATCATCTTCTTCTTCTTCAAGGTATGGGCCTGTTGGCCTATTCTGCTCCCCGATGCACAATATGTTACAGGTCATCCTTCCAATGTCATTTTGGTCTTCCTACATATCTTCGGCCTTGAGGTTTATAATGAAGCATCATTCAAAATTCATCGGAGAATTTTTTTAAGCAACTCACATCATAGAATTAATCATTTTCAGGATACCGCGGTTTCAAACGCAATTGTGTTCATCCTCAGCCATAACTCCGACTGATGAAATTCTTCGGTCGTCAACTGAAGAATTTCATCAGTTGGATTTATGGCTGAGGATGAACGCAATTGAGTTTGAAACCACGGTATCATGAAAAACATGAATTCTATGAGGTGAGTTGTTTAAAAAATGTTCTCCGATGAATTTCAACGATTATACCTCGTAATTAAGTTATGTATGTAGGAAATAACACTATGAGGTTTATTTTAATTTTGTTGAGTTGTTTCTTGACTCACCTCATACTTCTTAACTCCCTTGCATATCTAGATTTCGTCACTGTATTTGTGACATTCTCAATGCTGTTCACGTTCAGTTGGGAGTTAAGAAATATGAGGTGAGTCAAGAAACAACTAAACAAAATACCTCATAATGTTTACTTCCCAACATTAGTTTAATATAATGAAGCATCTGTTTTGATAAATGATTATATGGCATTCTTTGTACATGTTCAAACCAATTACATTTATTTCTGTGTATTCTCTCGTTTATATTATATATTTATAATTCATCTCTGATATCTTGACTTCCCTTTTGATCTCTTAAGGATACACCTGCAACGTATCTTAGAAATCTCATTTCTATTGTCTCAATTTTATGTTTATCAGAGATTGTTAGTCCACCGCTGTGGTCTCGAGGTAGTGTGCTGCCTTGTTACGCAGCGGGCCCGGGTTCGATCCCTGGTCGGGGCAGTTTTTCTGGGTGAGGTTTTTATCGGGGTTTTTCCTCACCTGTAAGACAAATGTCAGGAAAACTTTAAGGCCCAAACGGTCCCCGAAATCATATGGCCAACATCTTCATCATCATCATCCTTATCATTATCATCATCATCCTTCACCGGTGTGGAAAGCAACGAGAAGCTACCACACCTACACAATTCCCTAGTAAAGCTGCAAGCATAGCATGAAAATGCTCAGCATGAAAATATGAAGGACCTGCCTTCGGGCAGAATTACTATGGATGGAGAGATTGTTAAAGGCCAAGTCTCAGACCTGTATGTTAATGTTGGAACGGCTAATAGTTTTATTTCCTAAAAATATACATTTGTTTTAGTTGTTTGAACGTCTGATGAGAGAGCAGCCCATGTGTATGGGGAAGGTGGAGCTGATATCAGGAGATTGTGAACAGCATGGACTTGGTCTCTCCGAACAGGATAGAGCTTTGCTTATTAATAATGCACATTATTTATTTCATTTGAATTCATTGGGACAATTTGATGACGAGATATGGACAGCAGTTAATGCCAACGTTCGTTCCACTAAAACCATGTTGGATATTGCAAAGCAAATGTCAAATCTAAAGGTAAATCTATATTTAACAATCAGTAAATCAGAGTTTTCACACACCACATATTTTGTATCCTTTCCAGGAATAATTTGAAGGAAATTTTCTTCATTGTAGTGGCAGCTAGTGACCTAAATTGTTTTTAAAGCATTTTTACTAATACTTCATTTTCTCTTGATGGAAAAGATTATAGAACAAGTGTCAGATTTCTCTTACTTAGGAAGTGTATTTGCAGAGTATAGGAGTGACATTGATTCAAAATTACAAAAATATAATAAAATGAATGGGGTAATACGAAGACATTTTGGTAAACAGATGAGGACAGAGACAAAACTAAGATTACATAACATCACATCAAAAGCTGCTCTAAAATACGGAAGTGAAATTTGGATTTTAAATAAAAGAAACTCTCATAAACTTCAAGTAAGCCAAATGCGCTTCTTACGATCATTGTTAGGAGTTAATAGACTGGATCACCAAAGGAACACTATTATCAGAGGAAAACTTGGAGTAACAAGTTTAAATGAAGATATACAAAGATACCAACAAGAATGGAAAAATCATCTCAGGAGAATGGCAAGAAATAGACTTCCAAAATTGGCATTCCAATATACCCCAACTGGACATAGGGACCAAGGAAGACCAAAACATCGGTGGAAAGATCAAGACCATCTTTGCTAGGTTTACTGAACAGGCCACATGGTCTAAAACGAATTTGTCCATGATGATGATGATTCATTTTCTCTAAGAAAAATTATCATAACTAATATCACGAGTAATGTTGAGTGATTCCGGGTTATGTGGCCGTGGTCCATAGTTGGTGTTGATACCAGACGTTTCGCCCTCAACTGCGGAGGGCATCTTCAGTGGCGAGTGCTTCTATGCGTGTTTCCTGGTCGGAAGATCTACTTAGAATGAGCGCTGTGGACGTAGAGGACGTTGTATTAGTGGGGGGTGCAGGGTGAGTGGGCGTGGCTCTTGCTGATAATAGTCGTCTCCTTCTCCTTGTTGTCACTGGTAATCAGCAAGAGCCACGCCCACTCACCCTGCACCCCCCACTAATACAACGTCCTCTACGTCCACAGCGCTCATTCTAAGTAGATCTTCCGACCAGGAAACACGCATAGAAGCACTCGCCACTGAAGATGCCCTCCGCAGTTGAGGGCGAAACGTCTGGTATCAACACCAACTATGGACCACGGCCACATAACCCGGAATCACTCAACATTACGATTACCGGCCGTGAAAGCCTGCATTCAACTAATGTCACGAGTGATTCCCAAATCATTGATAAATTCACGACTCACGAAGTGAGGAGTGAATTTATCTAGAGAACTTGCAAATCAAGAGTGGCATTTGTTAGAACTATTTAATGAATAAAATTAACCTGTTTACTCACAAATAATTATTTAACTATAGTTATTTTAAAATATTTATATATATTTAATGTAAACGGCTATGTTTGAAAACAAATGAGAAATGGTTGCTTCTTTTGTTCATCACTGCAACCAGATCATATTATTTACTGCCAAAGGATCGCAATGCTGTAAGAATGCACCCTAGTGGAGAAATTTACAACCAACGTTATAGGTATTAATTAATTTCTGATGTCCTATTGTAAATATGTCAATTATATTTTTCTGAAATGTCATTTGCTGGAAAATTATTTGTTTAAGAAAGTACAAACAGTGGTTACT
Source organism: Diploptera punctata (assembly GCA_030220185.1). NCBI lineage: Eukaryota > Metazoa > Arthropoda > Insecta > Blattodea > Blaberidae > Diploptera > Diploptera punctata. Next base: position 1,076,457 of record JASPKZ010006847.1, read on the forward strand.
TTTTTTTGTGGTATAATCAATTACTACAATAGCATTTTTTCATGCTATGCTTTGCAGCTTTACTAGGGGATTGTAGGTGTGGTAGCTTCCTGTTGCTTTCCACACCAGTGAAGGATGATGATGATGGCCATATGATTTCGGTGACCATTTGGGCCTTAAAGTTTTCCTGACATTTGTCTTACAGGTGAGGAAAAACCCCGATAAAAACCTCACCCAGAAAACTGCCCCGACTGGAGATCGAACCCAGGCCTGCTGTATGACAAGGCAGCACGCTACCTCGAGACCACGGCGGTGGACATAGATAGTATTACAGATTTATAAAGTGTACTTCAATTTCTTTTAGCAAATTTCTGTTGTTCCATATAATTATATGTTTTCTTTTGTTTTAATTCCAGGCATTTGTTCATATTTCAACAACTTTTGCTCATTGCTGTCAAAGAGAAATAGATGAAAAGTTCTATGAGACACCTTATACTTGGATCGAGTTGTTACAACTGGTCGACTCCCTCGATCACAACTCACTACATGGTCTTACACCATTGTAAGTAATTACTAGCTTTTTTTTTTCTCAAATACTCGTAATATTTTCTCCTCCCTTAAAGTAAGATTCTAAGTTTCACAGAATAACAGTTTTATATACAAGATTTAAATAAAATCTCAGTGATTTTTCCTATAACAGTTCAGTTTTATATATTTTCGGTTTAATGTTTTCTTGAAGTGAGATCACATATTTAGGAATTAAAATACATAATAAACAGATATTGGTAAAAGTAAAGTCTCTAAGAAGAAAATTTAAAAATCATAAAAAGCACCCCACGCTTTTGATGGTAAAATTATTTATCCCAAGCGTGTTGGAAATTAAAATTATTTTTCATTTTTTTAGTTCGGTTTTCTAATAAAGCGTGTTGTTTTAGTTTTTTAAAACTATTATTTATTTTTTATTTTTAATATTTTACAGCATAAGATAAAAATGTAAATATCTTTAAATTCGATACTATTGTAGTATTAGCTAAAAAAAACCTCCCAGCCGGATTTGTACCAGCGACCTATGGATTACAGAAATTATATACCACTACAGTTCACCGCTCTACCAACTAAGCTCTTACAACGATTGACTAAAATGTCGACAAGTCCGCAACCTATTTTACCAGTTTTCATTTTTTTGATTTTCTGATGATTATGGCCAGGATTTTAGAAACAAAATATGAAATTATTGTATTGTCACGGGTCCTTTACAACTATACAAAGTTTCAAGTCGATCCAATGTTTGTAAGTGGGTGAAAATCATGTTAAAAAATTCCATTACGTAGATACAAATACCCTTTTTTTTTATTTACTGATGATTCTGGCCATGATTTTACGAACAAAATATGAAATTATTGTATTGTCACGGGTCCTTTACAAGTATACAGAGTTTCAAGACGATCCAATGATTTTAAGTGGGTGAAAATCACATTGAAAAATTCCGTTACATAGATAGATACAGGTCAAGCTAATATAAAGCGTGTAAAAATGGGAATTATGAAGAGGAAATAAGAAATAGAAATAATAAAGGAAAATTTGCAATTGCTTGCCGCAATGGAATATTGTGGGATAAAAATATAAGTAATCAAAATAAAATGAATATATGTCATACAATTGTTAAAAGCATCATTACTTATGGAGCAGAACTTTGGCCATTAACAACAAAAACAAATAAGTATCTTTTGGCAATGGAAATGGATTTTATACGAAGGGCACAAGAATTTCAAGAAGAGAAAAAATTAGGAACTCAGTTATAAGGAAGAAAATGAAGATTGAAGACACTATTTTAGATTCTATTAAAACTCAGCAATTAAGATTGTACGGACATGTCCAGCGAATGGAAGAGGATCGACTACCAAATCTGTTTTGGAATGGAAACCTGAGGGAAGACGAGGCAGAGGAAGACCTAAAACCTCCTGGAGTCAGGGAATATGTTTATACATGAAGGAGAAACATCTACAACCAGGAGATTGGATGGACCGACAAAATTGGCTATTAGGAATCGGACGATGTCAAAGACATTAATCAACCAATGATCTATCTAATGTTTTTTGAGACAAGTTGGGACGACAAGAGTCCCTATAATGTATAATGGCATACATTTCCCGATTGAGCCTATGTTTAATTTCTTTGTGCATCTCATTCCTATTTGTAATTATTGTTCCAAGGTATTTGAATCAATTATTATTACTATTAAACATGATTCTTAGGAACATTTTTGGACCAGGTAAATGGAAAAGACTACATACCAGTGAGCTAAATTATCTTTATAGGAAACCAGATATAATAAGAACGGTTTAGTCTCATAGACTGCAATGGACAGGACATGTGGCATGGATGGGGAAAGAAAGATGGGGGTTAAAACTCTTTGTAAGAAAACCACGGGAAAACTGTCCATTATGTAGGGCAAAAACGAGGCGGGAGAATGACGTTAACCATGATTTGAGGGAAATTGATTATACAGGGGATGATTGGAAAACATTAACACAGGATAGGGATATAAGGAAAACCTACAGGTTCAATAATTACAGTGAATTAGTTACTTTGTTAATTTAGGTATTTGAATTCAGCATTCTTCAAAATTTCCCTATTTTGTTACTAACTGTCCATTTCCAAATAAAAACAAATAAATGTACTAATGTGTTTATAGGGTGATTGGAAAATGGCCTAATGCACATCTCTTCACAAAGGCTCTAGCTGAAGATTTGATAAAGGATGAGGGAAAAAATCTACCAATTGCAATTCTAAGACCATCTATAGGTAGGTTTAGATGAAAATCTTCTCTTAAAATATTAATTTATCTCTTTATATTAAGTGACAAATTTAAATAAAAACATTAAAAAATATATGTTTCATAGCTAAATAAGTAATGTTAAAAGAATAATAATATTTATTATTATTCAATGCCTCCACATTGTCATTTTGACATTCTGTTATTCTCTCGTGGCATGACATTATTGTAATCCACTTCTGAGGTTGGGACTCCTGGAAGTTGGAGTTACGTTGCCCCAATGATATATGATAGGTGATGATGATGGTAATGATGTGCCAGGAGAGACCTTAATTCTAAACTTAGGGCCGCATGCAAATACATTAGTCTCTACTCAAATTACTTCCAATCACTGGAGAGCTGACTCACCGTGAGCAAGTGCAAAGATCGAATTAATGACCGACTTACCGGTCATGCATGAAAGTTGACATTTTCGTAATATTGGCAACGAATTGCCCAGAATTCTCTGCGATAAAACCACTTCTGTTATTTTCGTCTGCTATAGAGGAACACATTTACGCTTGCGTCCCGCAAATAATACCGTATACAACGATGTCTGCATCGTGCAATATTACGCCGATTCTCCTGTTCTTCCAGTTGAATTCTTTGGTAGACTCTATCAAATTCCTCTTCTCCGCGTATACCGAAAGCATGATCGAAGTCTTCAAGGTCCGACATCTTGGATAAAGCGGCAAGGTTTCAAACTACATCAGTTACCATCGGTTCCCTTCGGGATTTTCACGATAAGTTTCTATCTTGAGCTATGATCTTAAGTTACCTCGTCAGGTAGCTTACAATTATTATCGCATGAATAGATTTCTGAGTAAGCAAAATGTATTAGGATAAAACTTTCTCAGCAAAGAACGCCTTTTACAGTCTAATGCATTCATAAATTCGACCCTTAATGAATAAGTTAATGATCATAATGATGTTCGGGGACCGTTTGGGTCTTAAAGTTTCCTGACGTTTGTCTTACAGGCGAGGAAAAACCCCAAAAAAACCATCACCCAGGAAACTTGTCCCAAACTGGGGAACGAACCTGGGCCTGCTGTGTGACAAGGCGGCATGCTACCTCAAGTCCACATGTTAAAATAATAAAGTAATAATAACAATGAAAAGGAAGCTATACTAGCTATAAAATTAATATTAAAATTTCACTAGAATTCTTCATGAATAATAAACTACTATAGTTTTTTGCATAAACAAAGAGAGTAAGAACGAGATTAGCGTCTTAGAAAACATGGATATTTTAAGAGAAGCAAAGAATAACATCATAAACGAGAACATACCCACAAACCTGAACCCATTATGTGAATTATTCGCCAACATCATTACCAATTAACATGCCGAAGATGAAACATGTTTTTGAAAGATCTTCATGGTTAATAATTTAACAAGGTTTTTGAATAAAAATCAATTCTAAGTGAAGAAGACAGATAAAATAAAGGGTACTATAATAAGTAAAATATTTTATCACTCACCTGATATTGTTCTTTTTTTATAACTAGTTTCAAAACTTTACACTTCAATTCCATCTTCAGTAATTTTGTGACCGTTGTTCTGTCGTCTTGAAGAGCTGCCTTTATTCCCTCAAAATCAGGTCATTTTCTCCAGGAATTTCAAAGTTCATTAATTTCTCCTTTTTGTTTTTTTTAATGTAGATTTTTTCCCCAAACAGTGAATTCTTTTGGTTTGTCTATTTGTTTGGGAAAAAAATCTACATAAAAAAAATAGGAGAAATTAATGAACTTTGAAATTCCTGGAGAAAATTACCTGATTTCAAGGTTTTTAAGGGCTGCATGCAAATACATTAGTCTCTGGTGAGTTGGGTTTTCCGTGAGAACGTGCAAAGTTCGAATTAGTGAGTCGCTGTCTGGTCATGCATGAAAGTAGTATTTTTTCGTATTATGGGCAAGAAATTACCCAGAATTCTCAGCGATAAAACCACTTCGATTATTTTCGTCTGTTAGAGGAATGCATTTACGCTTGCGTCCCACAAATAATACCGTATACAACAATGTCTACATCATGCGATATTACGCCGATTCTCCTGTTCTTCCAGTTGAATTCTTTGGTAGACTCTATCAAATTTCTCTTCTCCATGTATACCGAAAACATGATCAAATTCTTCAAGGTCTGACATCTTGGATAAAGCAGCAAGGTACGCAGCAAGGTTTCAAAGTACATCGGTTACCATTGGTTCCCATCGGGTTGCTCATGATTCGTTCTTTGCAAAGTCACCTCGCCAGGTAGCTTAGGAATTTCGACAATTATTATCGCATGAACAGATATTTGAGTATGCAAACATGTCTTTGGATGCAACTTTCTCAGCAGAGAATGACTTTTACGGTCTAATGCGTTCATAGATACGACCCAAAGCTGTTGTTAGTTTTTCTACATTTAATTGCTCCTTGATTTTGTCGTTCCTTATTCTATCTCTCCTTGTTTTATGTACCATTCCACATAATTTCATTTCTGTAGCTTGGATTCTGCCCAATTTCTTCTTTGTATATATCAAAGTCTCAGATGCATGTGTTAGATCTGGCTTGAAATAACTTTTACACATTGTCAAACAATGTTTCTACCGTACACAATTGAGTCATATGGTGGTTAAAATTAGCACCATGGGTCCCACAATAGATGAATTCGGTGGAGTAATACCTTGTTAATTATATAATTTTTTATATTTAAAGAGAAAAATTATACGCTCAGACCGGGACTTGAACCCGGGACCCTTGGTTTTCTAGTCCAAGTGCTCTACCATTTGAGCTACCTGAGCAAGTACCGATCTAAATGCAAATCTCTCTCTATATACGTTGTAATTCCCGCCCACCAAATGCTTTGAAGCCTTTGCTTCTATCTTTGCAAATGGCGGTTTCTATATTAAGAAGACATTATATTAAGAAGGGAATTACAACGTATATAGAGAGAGATTTGCGTTTAGATCGGTACTTGCTCAGGTAGCTCAAATGGTAGAGCACTTGGACTAGAAAACCAAGGGTCCCGGTCTGAGCGTATAATTTTTCTCTTTAAATATGATTTATCCATCATTGAGATGTATGAAATTAATAATAAAAACATCGAAAATAGCCGTACTGGCATTTATAATGTAATGTATAATTCCCAAATATGTCTTCTTAATATAGGAGCCGCCATTTGCAAAGATAGAAGCAAAGGCTTCAAAGCATTTGGTGGGCGGGAATTACAACGTATATAGAGAGAGATTTGCGTTTAGATCGGTACGTGCTCAGGTAGCTCAAATGGTAGAGCACTTGGACTAGAAAACCAAGGGTCCCGGGTTCAAGTCCCGGTCTGAGCGTATAATTTTTCTCTTTAAATATGATTTATCCATCATTGAGATGTATGAAATTAATAATAAAAACATATAATTGTTTACCTGGTAAGTCAGTCGTCCTCAACTAAATTATTAAACTTCTTCAAGTTATTCCAATATGGAGGCCTTTCGAAAACAATGTTTCATCTTCTGCATTTTAACTGGAACTGATGGTGTTATATAGGTTGTATAACGGATTTATGTCTGCAGTTATGTTCTCGTTGAGCAGGTCTTTATTCCCTGCTTCTTTTAGAATCTCTATGTCTTCAAGGAAGCTGATTCTGTTATTATTGTATTCTCTGTGTAGTATTGACATAGAGATATCAATTTTTTCAAATTGTTGACAGTAAATGTTTGGAAAAACTTGATTTTTCTTCATTATTAATAAAATTTTAGAAATGTTCATGAGTTACTTGGAGTGTCAAATCACTAAAGCATACCCATGGATGTTTAAGACTTGGTACAGATATGTGGATGATATTTTTGCAATAATAAATTCTAAAGATATTGAAGATACTCTTAAATTATTGAACCTTCAGGATGAATCAGTAAAGTTTACCGTTGAATTAGAAAAAGAAAACAAAATTCCTTTTTTGGATTTATGTATAATTAGGAATGATCAAACACTGAAAATTGAATTTGATATATTTAGAAAAGGAACTCATACAGATAATTACATTAAATCATCAGGTTTCAATCACATTGCTCATAAGCATGCAATATTCAATAGCTTAATTTACAGATTGACAAATGTACCATTAAACGAAGAAAATTTCAATAAAGAGTTTAAACATATCTTAAACACTGCTAGATTAAATGGTTTTGATAAAGAATTAATTATAAATAAGTTGAAGAAATTCAAACACAATAAAAGACTTAATGAATATACTACTCTACAAAATTGCAAAGAAAAGAAAAAATACAAGAAAATTACTTACCATCCTGAAATGTATAGGAAATTTCAAAAAAATTTTGACAAATACAACATTTCTTTGGCACCAATAAATAAATTTAGTCTGGGTAATCTTCTAAGTACCAATAAAAAAGTCAATGTTCCAGACAGTAAGAAATCTGGAATTTATCAAAAAATTGTGAAGATTGCAATAAAGTTTACATAGGAAAAACAAAAAGGAATTTGGAAATTCGGACAAAAGAACATTTCAGAAATATTAAAAATTGTGAAATTGAAAAATCTGCAATTGCTGCACATAGTTTATTAGAACATCATAAAATTGGAAGAGAAGCTAAACTTTTAAAACAAGTAGAGAAACCTTTGTAATTAACAGTTTGGGAAAAAATATACATTCAGAAAAACAAAAATAGATCAATGAATTTTGATATCCCTAACGAAATTACATTGATTTCGAAGTTCATAAATTCAACCATTGATGGCAGCACTGAAGATGGCGACAATAGAATAGTTGACGGCCGAAGAATTTCATCAGTCGGAGTTATGGCTGACGATGAACATGATTATGTTTGAAATCGCGATATCATGGAAGCATGAATCCTATGAGGTGAGTTGTTTAAACAATATGTTCTCCGATGAATTTTAATGTTCCGAATATTATGTGTTAAAGTTTCTTATTGTTTTGCCTATGTATAATTTTTCACAACTATTGCATTTTAGTTTATAGACGCCTTTATTTTCATACTCATTTGTTGTTTCTGTTTTGTTAGAAATTATGTTAATGAGTTTATTATTAAATAATCAATTGAGTCGGTGTTTACTTGATGAAAATCCATATTTATTAATTAAATAATAAAACATAGTTTTATTTGATTTTCATATTTATTATATAATTCAGTGACAGCTGTTTCGGTACACTGTACCTTCTTCAGACATGTTAACAAGTTATAAATTGTGTTCCAACTGATCTCAGCAACAATACAACAACATTTATTTAAATTTTTAAATTTAACATGAATGAATCCCCTTTGTTAAATTAAAAAATTTAAATAAATATTGTTGTATTGTTGCTTAGATCAGTTGGAACACAATTCATAATTTGTTAACATGTCTGAAGAAAGTACAGTGTACCGAAACAGCTGTCACTGAATTATATAATAAATATGAAAATCAAATAAAACTACGTTTTATTATTTAATTAATAAGTTTATTATTAGTTTTAACCCTCTGCATACCACTGGTAAAATCTCTTGTGTCAGAGATGTAAATCATGTCTGCCAATGTGATCGGCTTTGCAAGTAGTTTAAGTATATTGTCTGGCAGGTAATGGACAGAAGCATCAGAGCCGATCTAATCAGCTCACGGCACCTAAAGGCGATTTTAATGTTTTTATCTTGTTTCTTGATATCTTATGCAATTATGTTTATATTACAACTGGAGATCTGCTCAGAATTGATATAATGAAATGAATTCTAATGGATTCAAATTCATATGTATTTTATAGTGGTGAGCACAGTCCATGAACCAGTGATGGGCTGGGTAAATGACATCACTGGAGTTGCAGGTATTGTTGCTGGAGCAGCTGAAGGTCTCTTAAAATCCCTTCATTGTAATAAAGATAAGCTAGCGGACATGGTTCCTGCAGACATGTGTGTGAACGCTGCCATTAGCATCGCATGGGAACTCGAGAAGAAACAGTAAGTACTTCTTCTTCTTCATTCTTCCATTATAGATTTAAACCTGTTCTTTCTTCAATTCTTGTTGCCTCATCTTAGGTCGCCAAACCATCACTTTCTGGGACGTCCCTGTTGTCTTCTGCCCCTGGATAGATTGAAATTAATGCCTAAATCTCATTGAAGGAAACAAGGGTTTACAAGACAAGAGCAAAGAGGATCAATTTGACGATATATTAGCGAGAAAATGGAATTTCAATAGCATTTATATTCCATAAAGTTTTTCCCACAATTTTGTGAAGTATTTTCATTTATTTTATTTCAAAATCTTCGGCACACAACAAATTCCAAACATTTTTTGGAAAATTCAACATCAATTTAGCACCAAAGAATGATTATAGCTTAAAAAAACTTACGAAAATCAACAGAAATGAAAAAATTGAAGATAATAAAAAATCAGGAATATATCAAAATGTGCAGATTGTGATAAAGTATACATAGGGAAAACAAAGAGAAATTTAAACATTAGAACTAAAGAACACATAAGAAATGTAAAAAAGGGAGAAGTGGAAAAATCTGCAGTAGCAGCTCATGTTTGGACAGAGAAACACAAAATAGATATAAATACAAAATTATTAAAACAGTTAGAAAGTACCAATGAACTCACAATATGGGAAAAAATCTTTATACAGAACAACAAGGAGAAAATTATGAACTTTGAAATTCCTGGAGAAAGGAGCCTCATTACCAAGTTCCTTAGAACACAGATCCAGGGCCGACAACTTGAAGAAAAGGAAAAGGCAGTTTGTGGCAAGCTGAAGATGGAGCAATAGCTTTGAAATGATCGTCCAACAAAATAAACATATGAGGTAAGAATGTTAAAAAAATACAAACTCAAATATTGAAGCTGATGTTCATTACTTGCCGTTTGTTATTTATTTTTGATTGAAAAAGCAATGTAATGGTGAAATTAAATGTTTTTTACCTCTCCTCATATAAATCTTCTAAGTAGATTGCAATTTCCAGACCATAACGGTCTCATCTTCAGTACATTCTTGGCGACTGACGTTACATCGATCGGAAGAAACTCTTCTTCTTCCCTCTGTTGGTTGACCGATGAACCTCTGGATCAGGTCAAAATTTGCGGGAATTTCGAAGTTCATAAGTTTTCCTTTGTTTTTCTGAATGAGGATCTTTTCCCAAACCGTGAGTTCCTTTTGTTTGTCTATTTGTTTAATTGGACTGGCTTTTGATTCAATTAAATGTTTTTCAGACCAAGCATGAGCAGCCACTGCTGACTTTTCCACTTCTCCATTTTTGATGTTTCCAAGATGTTCTTTCATCCTTGTTTTCAAATTTCTTTTCGTTTTTCCAATATAAATTTTGTCACAATCCCTGCATTTGATCTTATAAATTCCTGATTTGTTTTCATTTTCAATTCTTCATTTTTATTGGTTTTAATTATCCTATTAAGGTTGTATTCATTCTTTGGTGCTAATCTTACAGTAAACTTTTTGAAAATTAATTAAATAAAAATAAAACGTAGTTTTATTTGATTTTCATATTTATTATATAATTCAGTGACAGCTGTTTCAGTACACAAATTATGATTTGTTAACATGTCTGAAGAAGGTACAGTGTATCGAAACAGCTGTCACTGAATTATATAATAAATATGAAAATCAAATAAAACTACGTTTTATTTTTATTTCATCATCATCATCATAATACATTCACGAATTTAGGCCATTTGTTGACCTGTTTCGGCCTCAAGAGAAACACCATCCAGAAGTCTTTTGAGTGGACGTCCTGGTCTTCTTCTTCCTGCAGGTTGATATCTTAACATTAGTTTGGGTATTCTGTGATCTTCCATTCGATGAACATGTTGTATCCATCTTGACTTATAATCAGAAATTTTGTTTTCTAAAGATTCCATGTGTAATTCTTCTAAGATGTCTTCATTTTTTTTGTGATCTAGTAGTGTGTATCCTGCAGTCCTCCGAAGATATCTCATTTCAGCAGATCTAAGTCTCTGTATATCCTTCTGTTTCAACGTCCATACTTCGCTACCATACGAAAGAGTTGGAAGAGCCAGTGTTTTATACACTTTCAGTCTTGAATGCTTTTGGACTAACTGTGGCTTGAAGATAGAATTTATTAACCCTAAAATTCTTAAAAATTTAGATATTTTTGCATTTACACTCTTTTCTTCTTCATATGAGATATTGCATCCTAGATATGTAAAATTATTCACCTGCTCCAAAATTTTATTGTCCAGTACAATTTTACTTCTGACAGGATCTACACCTTGAAATGCCATAATTTTTGTTTTTTCTGTAGATATCTTTAATCCATATTCTTCTGTAATTTTGTTAAGTTCATACAGACCTTTCTGTAGATTATCTTCGGAATTTGCTATTATTATTTGGTCATCTGCAAACAATAGGGTGTTTAATTTTCTATTTTCTGATATTCTTATTCCAAATTTATATGTTTTGTCCAGCAACATATTACTTCATTGATATAAATTGCAAAGAGTTTATTTTTATTTAATTAATTAATTTATGTCTTTTAAATTTATTTATTTTCTTGTGTACCATATTTTCTTCATAACCATTATCTATTGCAACATTAATTATGTGTTCTTTTTTTCATAGTTTTCTTTGCTTGTAGGTATATTTACCAATCTATCTGTCAAACTATTGAATACTGCCTCTTTGTGAGCAAAATGGTTGAATACTGAAGCTTTATTATAGTTGTCAATATGTGTATTCTTTCTATAAATTCCAAATTCTATCTTGTTTTCTTCATTTCTTCTTAAAGTGAGATCTAAAAATGGGATTTGTCTTTCATTTTCAGTTTCCATGGTAAATTTTATAATTCTACTCTGAATGTTCAACAGCTTTAAAGTGATGTAAACTTGTTTTTAGGTGGCTGATGAACGAAAACGTTCCAATCTTCAACATTGTATCAACAACGCAGAATCCAATCACGTGGAAAATGTTCAAGCAATGCAACGAGTGTGCTATCAACTACCCGTTCAGCATGTTTCAGTGGTACTACTCGTTCACCTTAAATAAGAATCTCCTTGTTCACAACATATATATATTCTTCCTGCATATGGTGCCAGCACTTCTCATGGACGTCGGAGCTTATGCTCTAGGAAAGCAACCTGTGTAAGTGTTCTTATACATTGAACTTTTATAGGAAAAAATCACTGAGATATAATTTAAGATTTATATTAAAATATTTTACATCTCGCCTCATATCCAATTTTCTATTTATACCGATTTTGAAGCCTGGGTAGCTTCATCTTCAGTAATTTCTTGTCGACTGATGTTATGTCGATCAGGAGAACTTCTTCTTATTCCCTGTCTTGCTGGACTGATTATTTCTTATACTTTATTCAGCAATGGTTAAAGGAAGGAGATGCACAATTGGAAAAGAAGCCCTACTTTTAAAACATTTGGAAAACCTTTAGAATTGACAATTTGGGAGAAGATATATATTCAGAAGAACAAATTTAGATCCATGAATTTCAAGATTCCTGATGAATGTGACCTCATCTCAAAGTTCATCAAATCAACACCAAATGGTAACATTATTGATGGAGATTCCAACGAAAATCCGGTAGTCATAATGTCGGTTGAAAATGAGAGAGATCCTTCTCTCCAAAACAAGTTCCCGTGTTTGAAGAAATATAAAATATGAGGTAAGATGTTAAAAAATGACTCATTCATTTACGAATTAAGAACCTCATAATGTTATTTCCCATATTTAACTAAGAACTCATTAAACTGTTAATTAAATTTGAGTTAATGAATGAGTTGGAGAAAATGCTTTAACATCTCACCTCATAAAGTTGCATGTCTTCATGATACCAGTTTCAAAAGTATAGTATTACTTCCATTTCAGTTAAATTCCAACTGTCAAAATTTCGTCGTTAACATCATCTTCTGAACTGCCATCTGGTGTCCATTTTATGAACTTGGAATCAAGTTGTTCTTGTCGGGGATATCAAAATTCATTGCTTTATATTTATTCTTCTGAATATATATCTTTTCCCAAACTGTCAATTGCAAAGGTTTCTCCAAATGTTTCAAAAAATTACTTTCTCTCCCGATTTTGTGATTCTCTAGCAAACTATGAGCTGCAATTACCGATTTTTCAATTTCAGCATTTTTAATATTTCTAAAGTGTTCTTTTGTACGAGTTTCTAAATTCATTTTGGTTTTTCCTATATATACTTTATTGCAGTCGTTCCAACTGATTTCGTAAATTCCAGTAAAAAATCTGGAGAAGAATGAGATGTACTTATATTTCAAGAGAAAATTTTTTTGCCTAGACCGAGACTCGAACCCGGGACCTTTGGCTTTCCGGGCCAAATGCTCTACCAACTTAGCTACCGAGGCAAGTTGCGATCTAGATGCAAATTTTTCTCTTTATACATTGTAATTCCCTCCTGTCAAACGCTGTGAAACCGTTGCTTCTATCTTTGCATATGGCTGCCTCTTAGTTAAGACATTAATTGGGAATTTAACACTACTTTATAAAGCCAGTAGAGCTTCTGTTGATGTTTTTATTATTAATTTTAACACTTCTCACTTACTTACTTACTTACTCACTGGTACTATCGAACCCGTAGGTTCATGGCCGCGCGGACATAAGCTCTCCATACATCCCTATCCTCAGCCAATGCTTTCCAATAATTCCCTGTATAATCTACTTCCCACAAATCATAGTTAATATTGTTCTCCCACCTCATTCTTGGTCTACCAACTGGGCGTTTTCCTTCTGCTTTCCTACAAGAAGTTTCCATGCACGTCTTTCATTCCCCATACACACAACATGTCCTGCCCATCGCAGTCTACGAGACTTAACTGTTCTTATTATATCTGGCTTCCTATGAAGACCATGTAATTCATTGTTATGTAACACTTCTCACTGAAGGATAAATTATATTTGAAGAGAAAAATTTTTGCCTAGACCTCGGTAGCTCTGTTGGTAGAGCATTTGGCCCGGAAAGCCAAAGGTCCCGGGTTCGAGTCTCGGTCTTGGCAAAAATTTTTCTCTTCAAATATAATTTATCAATCAGTGAGAAGCAACGGTTTCAAAGCGTTTGGCAGGAGGGAATTACAACGTATAAAGAGAAAAATTTGTGTCTAGATCACAACTCGCCTCGGTAGCTCAGTTGGTAGAGCATTTGGCCCGGAAAGTCAAAGGTCCTGGGTTTCAGTCTTGGTCTAGGCGAAAATTTTTCTCTTCAAATATAATTTATCCTTCAGTGAGAAGTGTTAAATTAATAATAAAAACATAAAGATATACTTAAGTTTGTATAAATGTTTTCAGGATGTGGAATGCATACAGGAAGATACACGGTTACCTAGATTCCATTTCTTTCTTCACAACGCAAGAATGGAAATTTGATAACACAAATATTCAGTTTTTGTGGGAGAAGTTGAATCCAAAAGATCAGAAACTGTTCAACTTTGATGTCCGTACCATAGACTGGGAAGTGTATCTCTCGTACATGTTGAAGGGGCTGAAGTACTACTACGGAGACGAAGGAATCGATAAACTTGATCAATTGACCATGCAGCACAGAAGGTACGGTAAATTAGAAGAACACACTAAAGCTTAAAATATTGTCATTTCAACTGCAGTAAACATCAATTAATTGTTTGCATTGGGAGATGTGAAAATAAACGATGGAACAGGAAAAAAATCAATGCGAATGCCTGCAAAATTAGTATAAATTGTCAATTTTGTATGCATATAATAAAATTTTGAGTCAGTTAAACATATGTCGTAATTCAGTTGAATTATAGAGAACATTAGATTAATATTGAGAAGCTAAAGCTATTAATATGATAGAAATAAGTAAATTAATGAACATGTTCCAGAATTTATAAATTGAATCAGAGAATTTTTTTTTTGCTATTAAAAGATTCCCGGCTATGTGGCCGTGGTCTATAACTGGCGTTTCTTCCAGATGTTTCTCCCTCAACTGCAGAAGGCATCTTCAGTGTTTCCCTGTCGTAGACTCCACTGCAAATGAGTCTACGACAGGGAAACAACAGCTGGAAGCGCTCGCCACTGAAGATGCCCTCCGCAGTTGAGGGAGAAACGTTTGGAAGAAACGTCAGTTATAGACCACGGTCACATAGCCCGGAATCTTTTAATACCATGATTACCGGCCGCATTCCACAATTTTTTTTTATTTCACCTCATAAAACTATGTGTTTTCACAGTCTTCTTCTTCTTCCTTCCTTTCAAGTATTAGGCCAAAGCCTGTTACGATCCTATAGAAAATTTTCCCTCCAGCGTTTCACAGGATGGCCCAGAGATCTTCGTCCTCTTGGTATATAAATATAAACAGCTTTGGGGATCCGTGTACCGGTTTCAGTGACCTTTGGGTCCATCAGTCAAAACTCTGACTGTTGGATGATGATGGAGGCAAAGATCTTTCAAACTGGTACTGTGAAAACACAGAGTTTTATGAGATGAGATGAAAAAAACATTTCTTTAACTGAATTTATAAATTGTAAATTACATCATTGTGTTACTTCCCACTGTAAATTTGATTTTAAAAATGTTTTAGAATGTTTTGATGTTACATTTTAAATGAACACTTTCCAGAATTGGATATAGTTTATTTTTAGAAAGAAAAATTTCATTTGAACCGGGAGTCAAACCCTGGATCTCTGACTCTGTATGACAGTGCAACAACCATTATGTCAAAAAGAATTAAATTAATGTTTTTATTACCTCACCTCATATCCTTTTTCTTCTAGACTGCAGTTTCGGAGCTTATCTCCATCATCAGTAGCCTCTGGTCGACCGGTGTTATGTCGTTTCTTAGCGGTTTTCTTCTTACTTCTATCGGTGGACTGATGAACCTCTGGATCAGGTCAGAATTTGCAGGAGTTTCAAAATTTATGAGTTTATATTTCTTGTTTTTTTTGGATGTGGATTTTTTCCCAGACTGTGAATTCTTTTTGTTTATCTGTGTGTTTGATTAGGCTAGCTTCTGTATCGATTAAATGCTTTTCAGACCAAGCATGGGCTGCTACTGCTGACTTGTCCACTTCACCCTTTTTTACATTTCTGAGGTGTTCTTTCAATCTGGTTTTTAAATTTCTTTTTGCTTTTCCTATATAGATTTTGTTGCAATCCTTACATTTGATCTGATATATTCCTGATTTATATTCTTCTCCAATTTTTTCATTTTTGTTGGTTTTAATTATCTTGTTTAGGCTGTGTTAATTCTTTGGGGCCAATCGAATGTTAAACTTATTGACAATTTTTTGGAACTTGTGTTTTAAAGGTTCCACTGACCTATATACAGAGATCCGGGTTCAAATGTAATTTTTCTTTCTAAAATTAAATGTTTCAGAATGCCTGCATTCCTTCATTAGATCGTTCTGACTCTTTCAATGATGGTAGAATGCAGGGATTTTGAAACGTATTCTCAATAATTCTACTAAATTATGAAATAAGATATCTAATTGACTCAAGAATTGAATAAAATGAACCTCATAGTGTTACTTCCAATTATTATATTAATTCTAAGTGTCTATATTTAAAGAAGTCTAATATAGAATTGTGGACTTTCATTTCATACCTGATTACAGTGTTACTAATTGTTCCAAAAAATTGAATAAATATGATTTATTATGATGTTATATATACACTCAGATTGATTGATAAATCATGTTTTGAAGAGAAAAATTTAAAAGAATCAAATGAATCATGAATTCTTCTTACCTCATACATCTATGTTTTTTAACACAGAACTGCAGTATTGGGAAACATCATTCCCATCTTCAGCTGTTTTCATGACTGTCAATTTTTTATTATACCATACTAAGGGTCGAATGTTTGAATGCATTAGACAGTAAAAGGCGTTCTCTGCTGATAAAGTTTTATTCAAACACATTTTTCTTACTCAGAAATCTATTCACGCGGTAATAATTGTAAAGCTACCTGACAAGGTACCTTAAGATCGTAGCTCAAGATATAAACTTATGTGAAAATCCCGAAGGGAACCGATGGTAACCGATGTAGTTTGAAATTTATCTAAGATGTCGGACCTTGAAGACTTCGATCATGTTTTCGGTATACGCGGAGAAGAGGAATTTGATAGAGTCTACCAAAGAATTCAACTGGAAGAACAGGAGAATCGGCGTAATATTGCGCGTCGCAGACGTGTTTGTATACGGTATTATTTGCGGGATGCAAGCATAAATGCATTCCTCTATAGCAGACGAAAATAATGGAAGTGGTTTTATCGCTTAGAATTCTGGGTAATTCGTTGCCAATATTACGAAAACGTCAACATTCATGCATGACCGGTTAAGACGGCCGTTAATTCGATCTCAGCTCACCAGTGATTGGAAGTAATTTGAGTAGAGAGTAATGTATTTGCATACGACCCTAAAACCATGAACTTCGAGGTTCCAGATGAACCAAGTTTGATTACAAAGTTCTTGAAAAGTACACCAGATGGCAGTTTAGAAAATTACCGGCATAATAATACATTAACAGTCATGAAAACAGCTGGCGATGGGAATGATGTTTCCCGATACTGCAGTTCTGTGTTAAAAAACATAGAAGTATGAGGTAAGAAGAATTCATGATTCATTTGATTCTTATTAAGAAAACGTCATAATGTAAAAATTCCCAAATTTATTATATGAACCAAGTTTGATTACAAAGTTCTTGAAAAGTACACCAGATGGCAGTTTAGAAAATTACCGGCATAATAATACATTAACAGTCATGAAAACAGCTGGCGATGGGAATGATGTTTCCCGATACTGCAGTTCTGTGTTAAAAAACATAGAAGTATGAGGTAAGAAGAATTCATGATTCATTTGATTCTTATTAAGAAAACGTCATAATGTAAAAATTCCCAAATTTATTATATTAAGAAAATTTTTTTTTTTTTTTTCCAATTCGTCTCCTTTAACAAGCTTGGGTCATCATCAATTAGAGCAGTCCTTTTACATCTTCTTTGATACTTTTTAATATGGTTAGTCCTCACAACAGGTTACTGGCCTGAAGTAAGCAAGTCCAGTGGTGGGGTTGCCACCTCAGGCCTCTGGACAGGCACGATTATGATACAGCATTTACTCTGTATCTTGATGGAACGGTTATACCGTCGTGACTCGGTCCCCAGAGCCCCGCTTGTTTTAGGCAGGTTGCACCACGAGCAGGTGGGGCTGGGATTTAGATAGGAGAGGTTATATAGAATGCACTTCACTATCTTTTGCAACACACACGAAATAGAATTTTTAAAACACTGGCCAGACCCATATTATGTTACGGCTGTGAGGCCTGGACAATTCGCAGTGTAGATGAACAAAGACTAACTGCGGCAGAAATGAAATTTATGAGACGTACTGCGGGCTATTCAAGGACAGACCATAAAAGGAATTCTGAGATTCTCAAAGAATTACACATAGAATCAGTCACTGAATATGTACAAAAATACAGAAACAACTGGAAATCTAACGTACGAAGAATGAGCAGAACAAGAATACCACGTCAGATCTTAAATTACCAGCCACCAGGCAAGAGATCTTTGGGCAGACCCTTCAAACGTTGGATTGAGACCGTAACAGACCACTAGGTCTATCACATGAAAGGAGGAAGAAGAAGAAGAAGAAAAAATTATGCCTAAACTGGGATTTGAAATTTAAGATTTAAATTAAAATTCTTTATACCTAACCTCACATCCAGCCCTCTAATTAAACCGATTTCAAAACCTAGGTGGTTTCATATTCAGTAATATCTCAACTTATGTTATGTCACTCAGGTGAACTACTTCTTACTCCATCTGTTGGTGGATCGATGAACCTCCGAATCAAATGAAATTCTCGGCAATTAAAAAATTCATAAGTTTTCTTTCTTGCTTTTTTGAATGTGGATTTTTTCCTAAACCGTGAGTTATTTTGGTTTTTCTGTTTGTTTATGTAAACCAGCCTTTATATTTATTAGATGTTTTTCAGACCAAGCATGAGTAGCAACTGCTGATTTTTCCACTTCACCATTTTTTGACATTCCTAAGATGCTTTTTTCACCCCTGGTTTTTAAATTTTGGCTAAGCTTTACAACATGTGACATGACTTTTTAATTTACTTCATAAACTATTCAAATTCATTCTTAGGGTTTCATTTTTCAAATCATTTCCCACCATTTACAATGATTTTTACATTTTTTAATGATTATTTGAATATATTTATCTATGATATTAAACTGTATATGTAGAAATTAAGTCTCGTAGACTGTGATGGGCAGGACATGTTGCACGTGTGGGGAATGAAAGACTTGCATGGAAGCTTCTTGCAGGAAAGCCAGAGGGTAAACGCCCAGTTGGTAGACTAGGAATGAGGTGGGAGAATAATATTAACTATGATTTGAGATAAGAAATGACTCATTCATTCATTGTATTAAGAACCTCATAATTGTATTTCCCATATTTAACTATGAATAAACTTTTTTCTCTTAAATAATGTGATTTATCTTGAATCCGTCATCCTTTTCAGTGTTAGAGAGGTAGAACTAACACTGAATATTGGTGCAATGGGTCTGTTTCAGGTTAGAATACATGCACAACTCAATTGCCCATTCTGTCCGGTTAATAATGCTATACGTGGTGTATCATGTGTGCCTACAAGTGGATCAGTTACTAGGATCTAATAATAACTGAACAATAACGCAAGAGGATGGTCAGAAATGGTGAAAATTTTATAAATATAATATTTTGTAATCAATTGAGTTGGTGTTTACTTGATGAAAATCCATATCTATTAATTAAATAAAAATAAAACTTAGTTTTATTCGATTTTCATATTTATTAAGATATAATTCAGTGACAGCTGTTTCGGTACACTGTACCTTCTTCAGACATGTTAAATTATGAATTGTGTTATTATAGTACATATCAACTGATCTAAGCAACAATACAACAATATTTATTTAAATGTTTTAATTTAACAAAGGGGATTCATTCAAATCAAGTTGAGAATTTAACAGTTTATTACTACATTTCAATTTATTAATTTCTACAGCCTCCAAAAGGTCCAACTTCTTACCCTTATCACAAACATGTAAAATTTCAAAATTTGGATCGAAACGATTAATATGCTAACCACCTATTTAAATTTAATATTACTTTTAAAAGCCAGTATGGCTTCTATTGATGTTTTTATTACTGATTTAACACATCTCATTGAAGGACAAATTAAATTTGAAGAGAAAAATTTTCGCCCAGACCAGGACCTGAACCCGGGACTTTTGGTTTACTGTACCAATGCTCTTTGGGTTCGGGTCCTGGTCTGGACGAAAATTTTTCTCTTCAAATTTAATTTATCCTTCAATGAGATATGTTAAATTAATAATACTTAGTTAATACAGGCTTTCCACTTTACAGCAGTTTGCCCTTGATTCCTGCTTTCCAGAGATTCCTATCTTCCCATTGTCCATCTTCATCATGGCATCATATATTCCCTCATACCATGTTCTTCTACTTCTCCCCCTCTTCCTTCTGCCTGGTACCATCCAATCAAACACATGTTTAGGCCACTGGTCCTCCGATATCCATTGTACATGTCCATACCACTGTAAAGCTCTCTTTATTATCCTTTTGATAACAGTTTCTTGCGCATCCATTTCTTGTCTGATATATGTATTTCGAATATGTTGTAGCCTGGATATTCTCATACTTCTCTGTAACCCATCCATTTCTGTAAATTAATAATAAAAACATCAATAGAAGCCCTACTGGCTTTTAAAAAGTTGTGTTTAAATTCCCAATAAAGTCTTCTAAATCAAGAAGCTGCCATTTGCAAAATATGAAGCCATAGCTTCAAGCATTTGGTGCGCAGGAATTACAATGTATATAAGAGAAAAATTTGCATCTAAATTGGAAATCGCCCCGTAGCTCAGTTGGAAGAGCATTGATACAGTAAACCAAAGGTCCCGGGTTCAGGCCCCGATCTGGGTGAACATTTTTCTCTTCAAATTTAATTTATCCTTCAATGAGATGTGTTAAATTAATAATAAGAATATCAACATGATCTTTATTGGAAACCAGATGTAATAAGAACATTAAATTAATATTAAGAAGCTGATACTATTTACTATGATTGAAATAACTAAAATAATGTACACAACTATACTATTGTAATCAATTTAAGAAGAAAAAATGTTAATAAAATTACAATATGAAGTAAAATTATGAGGTTCTTCTTAATAAATAAAGTGTCTATTGCATCTTATCTCAAAAACATTGTGGTTTTTGAACATGTTTCAATATTTAAATTAATATTGGGAAGTAGACATTATGAGGTTATATCATTAATAGTGAGTGGAGAACATATTTTTAATGACTCACCTCATATAATTTCAAATTTCTTTGATACCGGCGGTTTCAGAGAAATTTGAAATTGTATGAGGGGAGTTGTTAAAAATATGTTCTCCACTCGCTATTAATGTTTCAATATATTGAACTTTTATAGGAATAAATCATTATGAGATGTAATTTAATATAAATTAAAATGTTTCATACCTCTGCTCATAATTAATCTTCTATGTAGATTTTAAAGCCTTTAGCAGGTTCATCTTTAGTACCATCTTGACAACTAATGTTACGTCAATCGGAAGAACCACTTCTTCCCTCTGTTGGTGAAGATCAAAAAGTTTATCAGATCAAATGCAGGGATTGTGCTCATGCTTGGTCTGAAAAACATCTAATTGAATCAAAAGCTAGTCTAATTAAACAAATAGAAAAACAAAAAGAACTCAAGGTTTGGGAAAAAATCCACATTCAGAAAAACAAGAAAGAAAATATTTAATTTTAGGAAGTTATATTTTGAGGTTATTTTAATTATATTATTTTTGGTCTGGACATCTTACCTCAATATTAATGTTGATTTGTTCTTGGCTGAAGATAAAACAGAATTGTTTTGAAACATGTCCAAGAACAAATCAACATTAATATTGAGGTAAGATGTCCAGACCAAAAATAATATAACAAGAAAGAAAAACTTATGAACTTTGAAATTTCCACGGATTCTGACTTGATATAGAGGTTTATCAGTCTGCCAACAGAGGGAACAAGAAGTGATTCTTCTAATATATTTGAAGAGGAAAATTTTTGCTTGGACTGAGACTCGAACCTGGGACCTTTGGCTTTTTTGAGTCTTAGGGCCACATGCAAATACATTAGTCTCTACTCAAATTACTTCCAATCACTGGTGAGCTGACTTACCGTGAGCAAGTGCAAAGATCGAATTAGCTACCCACTAACTGGTCATGCATGAAAGTCGTCGTTTTTGTAATATTGGCAAGAAATTACCCAGAATTCTCAGCGATAAAACCACTTCTGTTATTTTCATCTGCTAGAGGAATGCATTTACGCTTGCATCCCGCAAATAATACCGTATACAACAACGTCTGCATCGCGCAATATTATGCTGATTCTCCTGTTCTTCCAGTTGAATTCTTTGGTAGACTCTCAAATTCCTCTTCTCCACGTATACCGAAAACATGATCGAAGTCTTCAAGGTCCGACATCTTGGATAAAGCGGCAAGGATTCAAACTACATCGGTTCCCTTCGGGATTTTCACGATAAGTTTCTATCTTGAGCTATGGTCGTAAGTTACCTCGTCAGGTAGCTTACAATTATTATCACATGAATAGATTTCTGAGTAAGCAAAATGTATTAGGATAAAACTTTCTCAGCAGAGAACGCCTTTTACGGTCTAATGCGTTTATAAATTCGACCCTTAGTCTAGGCGAAAATTTTTCTCTTCAAATATAATTTATCCTTCAGTGAGAAGTGTTAAATTAATAATAAAAACATCAGTGCTTCTTCTGATTGACATAACATCAGTCAACAAAATTGGTACTGAAGATGAAGCTGCTAAGGGTCTGAAACCACTATCTATTTAGAAGATTGGTTATGAGGAGAGATATGAAACATTTTAATTTATCTTATGTTTAAATATGCTTGTATATTATCTTCAGCTTGTCCACACTGTTGAATTTTATATTGTCAGCCCTGGATGTCGACTCCCATTCCATTTTTGGTAGACTGAAGAACTTACAAATCAATTTCTTTTCCCCTGGAATTTCAAAGTTCATGATTCTCTCTCTGTTCTTCTGGATGTAGATCTTCTCACAAATGAGTTGTATTTTCTAACTGTTTTAATAATTTTGTGTTCACTTCAATTTTATCCCTCCAGGGCATCTTTACCTTGTCGTGGTGGAGTGGCTTGCATGCTTAAATGATCCCGAGAGCTATGCCGATGGTAGCATTGCTGCCAATAGGGTTACCCATGTCATTCGTAAATTAATGAGTCATTTTTTAACATCTTACCTCATAAAAAAATCATCGGAGAACATATTGTTTAAATAACTCACCTCATAGGATTCATGCTTCCATGATATCGCGATTTCAAACATAATCATGTTCATCGTCAGCCATAACTCCGACTGTTGAAATTCTTCGGCCGTCAACTATTCTATTGTCGCCATCTTCAGTGCTGCTATCTATGGTTGAATTTATGAACTTCGAAATCAATGTAATTTTGTTAGGGATATCAAAATTCATTGATCTATTTTTGTTTTTCTGAATGTATATTTTTTCCCAAACTGTCAATTCCAAAGGTTTCTCTACTTGTTTTAAAAGTTTAGCTTCTCTTCCAATTTTATGATGTTCTAATAAACTATGTGCAGCAATTGCAGATTTTTCAATTTCACAATTTTTAATATTTCTGAAATGTTCTTTTGTCCGAATTTCCACATTCCTTTTTGTTTTTCCTATATAAACTTTATTGCAATCTTCACAATTTATTTGATAAATTCCAGATTTCTTACTGTCTGGAACTTTGACTTTTTTATTGGTACTTAGAAGATTACCCAAACTAAATTTATTTATTGGTGCCAAAAAAATGTTGTATTTGTCAAAAATTTTTTGAAATTTCCTATGCATTTCAGGATGGTAAGTAATTTTCTTGTATTTTTTCTTTTCTTTGCAATTTTGTAAAGTAGTATATTCATTAAGGGTCGCATGTTTGGACGCATTAGACAGTAAAATGCCTTCTCTGCTGAGCAAGTTATATGCTAATACGATTTTGCTTACTCAGAAATCTGTTCATGCGATAATAATTGGTTAAATTTGTAAGCTACCTGCGGAGGTACCTTACATGAGCAACTCAAATTAAAATCCCGAAGGGAACCGAACGGGAACCGATGGTAATCGATGTACTTTGCTGCTTTATCCAACATTTATCCAAGATGTCGGACCTTGAAGACTTCGATCATGTTTTCGGTATACACGGAGAAGAGGAATTTGATAGAGTCTACCAAAGAATTCAACTGGAAGAACAGGAGAATTGGCGTAATATTGCGTGTCGCAGACGTGTTTGTATACGGTATTATTTGCGGGATGCAAGCATAAATGCATTCCTCTATAGCAGACGAAAATAACGGAAGTGGTTTTATCGCTGAGAATTCTGGGTAATTCGTTGCCAATATTACGAAAACGTCGACTCTCGTGCGTGACCGATAAGTCGGCCGTTAATTCGTTCTCAGCAATTGCTCACGGTGAATCAGCTCACTAGTGATTGGAAGTAATTTGAGTAGAGAGTAATGTTCTAACATACGACCCTAAGTCTTTTATTGTGTTTGAATTTCTTCAACTTATTTATAATTAATTCTTTATCAAAACCATTTAATCTAGCTGTGTTTAAGATATGTTTAAACTCTTTATTGAAATTTTCTTCGTTTAATGGTACATTTGTCAATCTGTAAATTAAGCTATTGAATATTGCATGCTTATGACCAATGTGATTGAAGCCTGATGATTTAATGTAATTATCTGTATGAGTTCCTTTTCTAAATATATCAAATTCAATTTTCAGTGTTTGATCATTCCTAATTATACATAAATCCAAGAAAGGAATTTTGTTTTCTTTTTCTAATTCAACGGTAAACTTTACTGATTCATCCTGAAGGTTTAATAATTTAAGAGCATCTTCAATATCCTTAGAATTTATTATTGCAAAAATATCATCCACATATCTGTACCAAGTCTTAAACATCCATGGGTATGCTTTAGTGATTTGACACTAAAAGTATTCAGAACTCTTTGGATTTGGTTGACAAATTGGAAAATATGAGTCTAGGACATGATGACAGATTGGTTTCATTTGATGTAATTTCATTGTTTCCTAGTATACCAGTTGAAAAAATGCTAAATTTTTTGAGGAAATGGTTAAGTTCTTTAAATATTAAAAATGAAATATTAGAGGAATATATAACTCTTACTAAGCTATGTGTCAGTAATTCTTATTTTACCTATAATGAAAAATTTTACCAACAGGTTTCGGGTTTGTCAATGGGTAATCCGCTTTCACCATTTTTAGCTGATTTGTTCATGAGTTACTTGGAGTGTCAAATCACTAAAGCATACCCATGGATGTTTAAGACTTGGTACAGATATGTGGATGATATTTTTGCAATAATAAATTCTAAGGATATTGAAGATGCTCTTAAATTATTAAACCTTCAGGATGAATCAGTAAAGTTTACCGTCGAATTAGAAAAAGAAAACAAAATTCCTTTTTGGATTTATGTATAATTAGGAATGATCAAACACTGAAAATTGAATTTGATATATTTAGAAAGGAACTCATACAGATAATTACATTAAATCATCAGGCTTCAATCACATTGCTCATAAGCATGCAATATTCAATAGCTTAATTTACAGATTGACAAATGTACCATTAAACGAAGAAATTTCAATAAAGAGTTTAAACATATCTTAAACACTGCTAGATTAAATGGTTTTGATAAGAATTAATTATAAATAAGTTGAAGAAATTCAAACACAATAAAAGACTTAATGAATATACTACTCTTACAAAATTGCAAAGAAAAGAAAAAATACAAGAAAATTACTTACCATCCTGAAATGCATAGGAAATTTCAAAAAATTTTTGACAAATACAACATTTTTTGGCACCAATAAATAAATTTAGTCTGGGTAATCTTCTAAGTACCAATAAAAAAGTCAAAGTTCCAGACAGTAAGAAATCTGGAATTTATCAAATAAATTGTGAAGATTGCAATAAAGTTTATATAGGAAAAACAAAAAAAGGAATTTGGAAATTCGGACAAAAGAACATTTCAGAAATATTAAAAATTGTGAAATTGAAAAATCTGCAATTGCTGCACATAGTTTATTAGAACATCATAAAATTGGAAGAGAAGCTAAACTTTTAAAACAAGTAGAGAAACCTTTGGAATTGACAGTTTGGGAAAAAATATACATTCAGAAAAACAAAAATAGATCAATGAATTTTGATATCCCTAACAAAATTACATTGATTTCGAAGTTCATAAATTCAACCATAGATAGCAGCACTGAAGATGGCGACAATAGAATAGTTGACGGCCGAAGAATTTCAACAGTCGGAGTTATGGCTGACGATGAACATGATTATGTTTGAAATCGCGATATCATGGAAGCATGAATCCTATGAGGTGAGTTATTTAAACAATATATTCTCCGATGATTTTTAATGATTATACCTCATAATGTTTACTTCCCAACATTAATTAAATATATCTTACCTCATATTTTATGTTTCTTCAAACACAGGAACTAGTTTTTGAGAGAAGGATGTCTCTCATTTTCAACTGACATTATGACTACCGGATTTTCGTTGGAATCTCCATCAATAACGTATTGATGGAAATTCCAACGATTCTAACGAAAATCTGACATTATGACTACCGGATTTTAGTTGGAATCTCCATCAATAACATATTGATGGAGATTCCAACGATTTCAACTAGTTACCGTGTTTGAAGAAACATAAAATATGAGGTAAGATCTTAAAAAATGACTCATTAATTTACAAATTAAGAACCTCATAATGTTATTTTCCATATTTAACTATGAAATTACCCATGCCAGACTGGTGATAAGCCAGACGAAAAAAACTACCTTAGTCGAAAGAGTGAAGATCTTTCCATTAAAATACAACCGTCAGGAAATGCGGACATGGGTTCGAGTGGGGTAAAATTTTCCGGAGGTCAAGTAGTCCCCCATTCGGTTCTTCGGGCAGGGACTGCTTCAGAGGACCCATGCTAAAGGCTAAAACATAGGGACATGTTCCTAGGAACATGGAATGTTAGGACTTCAGTTTTATGTTTTTCTGATCAGACGTGAGCTGCTATTTCAGATTTTTCTACTTCTCCATTTTTTTACATTTCATTCATTCTTCATTACATGTTTCCAGCCGTAGCTGATGACATGATTCCATTGCATAGTTACACTACTTGAAGAGGTGTTTGGTAATTTTTCCTGTGTAAACTATATACAAGCTCTGCAATAGTACATAGCTCAGGTGTGGATAACTTGCATTGAAATGTTTCACCCAAGGTATTTTACATTTCAAATGTGTTCTATAGTTCTAATGTTCCAGCTTCTCTTTTTTTTTATGTTGAGTTGTTTTTGACTCACCTCATACTTCTTAACTCCCTTGCAGACTCGAGTTTCATCCCTGCATTTGTGACATTCTTAATGCTGTATCACGTTCACAACTGACGACCAACGGCCTCCTCTCCTGCAGACTGGCCTCCGCGCCATCTGATGGCTGACCGATGAACTTTCAAATCAATCCCCTCTCCTTTTCACCGGGTATTTCAAAATTCATAGTTATGTTTTTTTTCTTGCATATGTAAATTTTCCCCCAAATTGTGAGTTCCTTCGGTTTTTCCAATTGTTTAAGTAATTTTGTTTTGGTTTCTATTCTATGCTTTTCTGACCAGGCATGTGCAGCTATTGCAGATTTTTCTGTTTCTCCATGCCTGATCAGAAAAACACAGAATGGAAACCAAAACAAAATTACTTAAACAATTGGAAAAACTGAAGGAACTCACAATTTGGGAAATAATTTACATATGCAAGAATAAAAACATAACTATGAGTTTTGAAATACCCGGTGAAGAGGAGAGGGGATTGATTTGGAAGTTCATCGGTCAGTCATCAGATGGTATGGAGGTCAGTCTGCAGGAGAGGAGGCCGTTGGACATCAGTTGTGAACGTGATACAGCATTGAGAATGTCACAAATGCAGTGAAGAAACTCGAGTCTGCAAGGGAGTTAAGAAGTATGAGGTGAGTCAAAAACAACTCAACATAAATTTAAATAAACCTCATAGTGTTATTTCCTACCCACATAACTTCTCTTTGTTTTCCTATATATATCTTATCACAATCAGCACAAAATGATGGTAAAACAAACTAGGAGTATACCAGATAAAATATGCTGATTATAACTGGTAAGATATGCATAGGAAAAACAAAGATCTTCTTCTTCTTCCTTCCAAGTATTAGGCCAAGGCCTGTTACGATCCTATAGAAAATTTTCCCTCCAGCGTTTCATAGGACGGCCCAGTGATCTTCGTCCTCTTGGTATATAATTATAAACAGCTTTGGGGATCCGATTTGAACTCATTCTTTCAAGATGGTGTTTCCAATTTAGTTGGTACTGTTTAATATATTCCAAAATTGGTGTAGTCTTCAATTCTTTTAAGATATCAGTGTTCCTTTTCCGATCCCATCTGGTGTAACCCGCTGTTCTGCGCATGAATCTCATTTCACAAGCCGTTATTCTGCTTTCATGTTGTTTTCTTAGTGTCCATGGCTTCACTACCATAGGTCAACACTGGTCTAGCCAAAGTGTTATATAAACGTAATCTGGTGTTTCTTTGTACAAGGGATGGTTTCATAACTTGATTAAATAATTCCTAAACTTTTATTATAACTAGTAACTTTTTCAGGGATATCCTTTTCATCCCAGATAGAGAGATAATATCCAAGATATTTAAATTGATTAGATCTCTCTAAAATTTTATTCTGGAGACAGATTTTACTTTGTATGGGGTCCTTCCCATGAAATGCCATAATTTTAGTTTTGTTAATTGATATTTCCATATTAAATTTGGCACCTATTTTTTGTAAATTATAAATTGATCGTTGCAAATCATTTTCGGAAAGTGCCAGAAGAGCTAAATCGTCTGCAAAAAGAATAGCATCGAGTTTGAGGTTCCTATTGATGGGTATATATCCTCGTTGTGTTTTCCTCCATTCATTTATTAATTTATTCATGTATATAATGAAAAGCACCGGTGAAAGTCCACATCCCTGTCTTACTCCGGTGTTGATCTTTTCCCAAGAAGATAATTTACCATCTTGTTTAACAGAGATTTCATTATCTTTATAGATGTTGAAGATATTAGTAATATATTGTTGTGGAACGTTATCATCAGCTAAAATTTGTAGTAATATATTTCTGTCTACTTTGTCAAAAGCCTTTATGAAGTCAACGAAGGCGATATGAGTTTCTATATTGAATTCCTTGTGCTTTTCTAATAGTAGTTTTAGAGTAAAGAATCCATCTGTACAAGATCTACCCTTTCTGAATCCAAAAACAAAGATAAACTTGAACATTAGAATGAAAGAACACATTAGAAATGTAAAAAAATGGAGAAGTAGAAAAAATTGCAGTAGCTGCTCACGTTTGGTCAGAAATACATAAAATCGATGTGATCACAAAATTATCAAAACAGTTAGAAAATACTAAAGAACTCACCATTTGGAAGAATATCTACATCCAAAAGAACAGGGATAGAATCATTAATTTTGAAATTCCTGTGGAGGAATATTTTATTTGCAAGTTCTTCGGTCTACCAAATAGATGGAGTAGGAGTTGACATCCAGGGCCAACAACATAAAATTCAACAATCTGAAAAAGCTGATGATGATATGCAGGCAGATTGAAACATGTTCAAAAATACACAATGTTTTATGAAGTAATATCTAACAGACTCACCTTATTTATTAAGAAAAATTTATACCTGAACTGGAAATTGAATCCTAAACCTTCATCTTCATTCCCATCCAAACACAAATCCTCTCTTTATCCCACATCCAATGCAATGAATCATCATCACAAATGTACATTGAATAGCTTCTATATTTAGGGTCGTATATATGAATGCATTAGACCATAAAAGTCGTATAATAAAGTTGTATAATGCAGAAGTTTGTATAATATGATGGAATGAGAAAAAGCGACTGGAAGCTTTTGAGATGTGGATATGGAGAAGAATGGAGCGTATAAAATGGACAGACAAAGTAAGAAATAAAGATGTGCTAGACAGAGTGGGTGGAAGAAGAACAATGCTGGAACTCATAAAGAAGAGGAAAAGAAAATGGATTGGCCACTGGTTAAGAAGAAACTGCCTGCTGAAGGATGCCCTAGAAGGAATGGTCAACAGAAAGAAAGATAGAGGCAGAAAAAGTCATCAGATGATAGAAAATATTAAAATAAATGGTTTGTATGCAGATACAAAAAGGAAAGCTGAGTTAAGGAAAGAGTGGAGAATGCTGAGTTTGCAGTGAAAGATCTGCTCTTGATTGATACAATTCTTGTTCATCTGAAGACCGATAGCTGTTGCTACCAACACACCAACTGACGTCTTCTATTCAGAAGTATTTTTATTGAGAATTTATACATTACTTTTGAGCAATAAAGCTTGTTGGCAATTGAAAGTATAGAGTTGCTAATTGCTCCATATTTTATAGGACTTATTATATATTTATACAAGTGTTGTGATATATAAATTCTAGTGAAAAATTAATAGATTATTGTACATATATGTTTTATTGATTATTTACAACTTCAAAAGCTAGGATTTCTCGTCGATCAGAAGAAATACTTCTTTTTTCCTCAAGGGAAGAAGAAGCTAGTTCTTCTGATCGACATAACACTGGTCTTCATCTTCAGTAATTTCTCTTAGACTGATTTTATGTCGATCAGAAGAACTACTTCTTTTTCCTCAGGAAAAATCGACATAACAACCAGGCTTCATCTTCAGTAATTTCTCGTCGATCAGAAGAGCTACTTCTTTTTTCCTCAAGGAATGAAGAAGCTAGTTCTTCTGATCGACATAACACTAGTCTTCATCTTCACTAATTTCTTGTCGACTGATGTTATGTCGGTCAGAAGAACTACTTTTTTCCTCAAGGAAAGAAGTAGTAGTTCTTCTGATTGACGTTACACCAGTCTTCATCTTAAGTAATTTCTCGTCGACTGATGTTATGTCAATCACAAGAACTACTTCTTTTTCCCCAAGGAAAGATCGACATAACCACCAGGCATCATCTTCAGTAATTTCTCGTCGATCAGAAGAACTACTTCTTTTTTCCTCAAGGGAAGAAGAAGTAGTTCTTCTGATCGATAGAACATCAGTTGACGAGAAATTACTGAAGATGAAGCTGCCCAGACTTTGAAACTGCGGTTTAGTTAGAAGACTAGAAATGAGGTGAGGTATGAAACACTTTTATTTCATCTTAGTAATGTAGTTGCTGGATTATTGATTTGATCAACGACTGCTGAAAGTATCGGATCATTTAAGAAGCACAATATTTGCCAGTCAAATAACACAACACAGGGGACAGAAAGTGGCAAAAAATAGCAAGAAAAGAAAGAGAATTGACAACATATTCCTAGCATATTTTCCATGTGTAAGTTTAAGTTGGGTGAGTAATACATGAGTCCCATGCCATAGCTAAGTGGTTAAGGCACGATACCTTGGAACGGAGCTATGGGACTTGCACTGGTTCGAGTCTCGTTGGGGGAAGAAATTTTCTCATGTATTTTTGCCCAGTATGAAACTGGTACCCACCCAGCATCATGAGGCATTTAGGTAGCTACAAAAAGTAGCAGCTCCAGGTTGAAAAAAACCAGTCATATTGGCAGGGGGACCCGACATGCTGACCACATGTCACCCATACATTGGTTGGATGATTGTCTACCTCTGTGATTGACACATGTGGCTGCGACTGGTAGCCCTGTCATGCCAAGGAGTTTAATTTTTTTTATATCATTGAGTTTAAAAGTTTTGAATGACTGTCGACATTCTTTTGCCTGGGCCCATAGAAGGCAAAGATTAATCCACCTTTTCTTTGTAAATTACTTAACATATAGTATTGAATACTAAACAGTATTATAATCGTGGAAGCTAGAAGGAAAAAGGGGATTAATTTGGCTTGAGAAAGCTTTGGAATATATGTCAATACCAAACATGACTAGCTACACAATTAGTAAACATACGTTAACTAAAAAAGGTAACTTTTAATGAGAATCATGAGTCAGATAATTGAAATACAAATAATATAACAAAAAATTATCTTCTTGGCCATTGAAAGAAAATATATGAATGAAAATTAACAAACTCGGTCATCAATAATTAAAAAAAGTCAATAATAATAATAATATTCATACATACATACACACACACAAAATCCAGTCCAGCCAAGGGCTAGGGTTCACAATCCTGGTTGCCCTACCCTGGCTTGTGGGACTGAAGAAACCAAACAGCTCCCTCGAGCTACAGTCGACCTGACCACGACGATCCCAAAGTTGATGATGACGTTCATACTAACTTGCACAGCTTATTTGAGGCTTTCGATAACAAGGGGAAGATGCGCAGTTACACGCAGCGCATAAAGGAAGAGGGAGGTACGTAGGGGAGAGGACAACGAAGACAGGAATTTAGCACTGTTCTATAACATCACTGTAGAGGGAAGGCACGATGACATAATTGTTACGTAGTTTTCACGTACCGCAAAAGCGATTTCGGCACACGCACGCGCGCGCACACGCACACTGAAGATTTTCAGGCTCGTAAAAAATCCTTAAGCCTGAATTAAAAGGCCTCTAAGCAAAATTTACCGAATTTTCCCGTCCTAGTACTACCTTGGTTTCCTAGATGTCAGTATGAGGCGAAACGCCGACCACGGACCACTCAAAACATCTATACGAAAACAAGTGTAACTGAATTAGTATGGTTCAAATTATTCCCTGTAGGGGGAGAGCGCCTAAATCTCTGTAAAGGGAAAAACATGGGCTTACAATACAATCTTAATGGCACAGGTCAGTATAATTTGTTAACTTAGAAAGCCAAACCCAAACTAACTTTTTGGCTGGACCTGGGCCTACCAGCTGGCTGTATCATTACACCACATTTTTTTTAAAAATGTGGTAATGAATTACATTAGAAATAAAGTTATAGGAGTAAATACATGTATGAAAATGTTCTTTTTAATATTGCTAATAATGCAAAAAATGATTCAAGAAAATTACTTACCATCTTGAAATACACAAAAAATATCAGAAAATTAAAAAAATATTTAATATCATATTAACACTGATAAATAAATTTAACCTGGGTAATGCATTAATAGAGTGGTTAAGGCAGGAAGCCCTTGGCGCAGAGCTACGAAACTTGCGCTGGTTCGAGTCTCCATGGGAGAAGAAATGTTCTCATGGTATTTCAGCCAGTACGGGACCGGTGCCCACCCAGCATCATGAGGCATTTGGGTAGCTACAATAAGTAGCGGCTCCAGGTTGAGAATACCAGCTATAACGGCTGGGGACTCGACATGCTGACCACATGTCACCCTTGCTGGATGATCATCTACTACTATGATTGACACATGTGGATGTGAGGCCAGCAGCTGGTAGGCTAAGGGCCTTCTAGGCCTGTCGTGCCAGGAGGAGAGAATGTACTAATAACTAATAAGAAAGTTAATGCCCAGATAGTAAAAAATCTGGAATGTATCAAATTAGTTGTAAAGACAACAATAAAATGTATATAGGAAAAACAAACAGGAATTTAGACAAATACAAAAGAACACTTTAGAAATATTAAAAATGATGAAATTGAAAAAAATCAGCTCTTGCAGCTCATAGTTTGCTAGAGAATCATAAAATTTGAAAATAAGCTAATGTTTTGAAACATTTGACAAAACCCTTAGATTTTATGGTTTGGGAAAAGATGCAAATTCACAAGAACAAATCCATGAATTTTGAAATTCCTGGCAAACAAGATTTGATCTCAAAGTTCATCAAATCAATACCAGATGGCAACTTTGAAGATGTAAACCAAAATTCAACTTTCGTAAAGATGGCTGAAGATGAGAGGGATGCCTCTTGAAACTGCACTACCATGCATGAAGAACACGAAGTATGAGATGAGATATGACTAATTTTTTATTTGTTACTAACTTGAAAAAACTAAATGTTATTCCCCATCATTTATTTATGAGTGGAAATAATAGTTGGGAAAATATATACATTTCAGAAGAACAAATGTAGGTTAATGGATTTTAAAGTTCCCAGTGAGCAAGATTTGATCTCAAAGTTCGTTCAATTCACACCAAGCAGCAAGAGGAATGCTGCTGTTAAAAAACTTGACTTAAAACAATCAGAGTGTGGTTGATACGAGTGTGAATCAAATACAAACCGGAATTAATGTTTACAATTTTATTGAATAAACAAAAAAATACAAAACCACCACCTCATTTTTCTGTATAGTCTCCTGCATTTCCAACACACTTTTGCCATCGAGTTGGCAACTTTTTGATGCCGTCCTTGAAGAATGAGGGATGGCATGTAGTCAGCGAGTTGCGCACGAACTCCTCTACCTCTGCATTGTCACCAAACTGCCTTCCTCCCAGGTCTTCTTTCAGTGGCCCAAACAAATGGTAGTCACAGGGTGACAAATCTGGACTGTAAAAAGGATGTTCCAGAGGTGTCCAATGCAATTTTTCGTCAGTTTTTTGTCAATTTTTTTGTTCCTGGCTGAGGAGCCGAGGAACCCACCTGGCAGACAATTTTCGGAATTTGAGTTCATCACTGATGATGGCTTGAACACTTCCGAAGCTTATTCCAACGTGTGAAACAATTTCAGAAATTGTTACGCGCCGATCCTCCTCAATAAGGTCCCGTACAGCACGAATGTTGTCTGCAGTGATGCTTGTTCGTTGCCGTCTTTGGTGGGGCTCATTTTCCACTGAATCCCGGCCCGCTAATTTTTTTTTTGCGCCAATCATACACCTGCGTCTTCGAAAGGGTTGCTTCCCCGAACTGCGCATGGAGCCTTCTCAAAATTTCAGAAGGTTTAGTGCCTTCTTTCGCCAAAAACGTAATAATAATGCGTAACGCAACAGACGTGTGTACCTCTTGCACGCCCATAGCATACTGAAGCAAGCGGCCGCTCTTCGGAGTGCGACACATCAAGATCCCTACTCCAGACACCCCCACCAACTTCCCCTCCAAACTGCAACCTTAGCAATTCGCTACCAGAGCCTCCAGATACAGATTCCGGTTTATATTTGATCCACCCTCGTAATAAAGGCCTTGAAACTAGTCAATGAAAAATACATATTTTTATGAAGTGAAGTATAAAAATTGCCAATTCACCTATGTAATAATGAAAACAACTCTACTATAACCAACGGATCTGTGCCTCCTTAATATATGCGAACTGAAAACTAATTCCTTTACTGTCTTGGTAAATCATTTCCCTCTCTGCATTCCTACATCTCTCTTGTTTTTCGCCCCTCCCACTATTCACACTTTTCAGCCTTCTTGAGGGACAGATTATTTGCACTTGTAGTTCAGCGTTGTCAACTCAACATGAACACTGTAGCTCAGAGTGGTGAAAGAAATATTACTAAGCAAATAATATTTTTAAACTAACCCAGACCCTCTGGCGGCACTATGGCCCTGGGGTCGACTCAGCCTCTAACGCAAATGAGTACCAGACGCCTGTTCTGGGGTAAAGGCGGCCGTCACGCAGGGCTGACAACCCGGCTGACATAAAGTGCCGATTGTCTAGAAAAAGTGGGAGCCCTAACCTCCTACTACCCCAAGGGCCTCCGGGTCTGTTGTGGGATCACTTTACTTTACTAAATAATAAAAGTCAATCAGCCTCATTAACCTACTTAAATATGAAGAAGTAATAATTAACCTTACGTTATTCAGTAATCAAGATCCTTGACACTGTTTGGAGGAAGTTTGGCAACATCCTTATTCGAAAAGTTATCCTGACTGCTGTTCGAAGTGATGGGAGGGTGAAGGTGTGTGGAATGGAGTAAGTACAAGCATAAGTTTTCTAAAAAATATTGCAGCACTAAAGGGGCACAGAACCATTGGTCCGACAATAATATATGCATATAATATTGTAATTTAAATTACTAACAAAAATGAATAGGAAAAAGAAAATCAAAATGGAATATCATGAAATAATATAAATCAGTGTAGAAAAGACAGTATTAACAACAGAAAAATCACCTGAAAAAACTAAAATTAAGAGAATAATATAAAAGACTCTTAAGTTGGTCTTCCAGGCTGATTGGTCGTGGTTCCGTTTTATTTAAACTTGACGTTTCATTTATTACTGTGATAGACATCATCAGGAGATTCTGTGTGCCTTTAGGAATGACCAAAATAGTTTATGGCTTTTGTCCGAAACTCAAGTGAATGGGGACTTGAAATAGAGATAATTAATACAATTGCTCCACCTAGAGACCGAATTTTAAAGGGGGGGGGGAAGAAAAGGTCAATTGAAAATGGTAAAAGTACTTAAAAAAAAACAGGAACTCAACGTTTCATTTCTTAAAACAGTTATAGCTATTAACCACTTAAGAGTTATAACAGTTTACACACATATTCATAGACTTTAATAAGCAAACAAAATTAACTCTCCTAACCTATGCTATTAAGCTATGATTAAGGTAGAAAACATTTCGGTTAGGTTTTTATATTGATTGGTCTGAAACTTTTAATTTTAATTTTTGTGATTGGATAGCTGTGAACTATTATTATTATTTTTTTCAAATGCCCCGGGTTGGTCTTTCGACATTCCTGGTTTCTCTCCTGGCATGGCGTACTTGTAACCCACTTCTGAGGTTGGGGCGCCTGGAAGGCGGGGTTACGTTGCCCCGATGATATAATGGGTGATGATGATTATAATGGTGCGCCAGGAGAGTCCCTAATCCTAAACTTAATATAAGATGAATATGAATGATGATGATTGCGATGGCCATATGAATTCGGGGACCGTTTGGGCCTTAAAGTTTTCCTGACATTTATCTTACAGGTGAGGAAAAACCCCGATGAAAACCTCACCCAGAAAAACTGTCCCGACCGGGGATCGAACCCGGGCCCGCTGCGTGACAAGGCAGCACGCTACCCAGAGACCACAGCGGTGGACCTGTGAACTATTATAACTTTTTATAAATTTGCTATCCCTCCTTTCTTCATAATTAACCATTATTCAGATGTGCCATGCACAAAAAGGCAATCTCGCTCACAAAGTTTTGCAAAAACTAAACATTCACATTGTGTGCACTTCCTTATTATTATAATTAACCATTGTTTAAATTAAGTTAAAGAAATTGGTGGATGTGTTATTAAAGATTTACAGAGAATATAAAATTATTTATGTGTTGGACTGTTGGTGTATTAAAAATGAATTTGCTGGTAAGCCAGCGATAACCCACTAGTAAGCTTTAATGAAGAGAACCAGCTTTAGTGGATTATCTCTGCTAAGTAAGAAAACTGCTAAGGTAATTTTTTAAAAGTAAATATGGTACATTTTGCTTTCCATTGTTGGCTCCCCTGTTTCCATATATATATATATATATATATATATTTATATATGTGTATAAATAATAATAATAAAAAAAAGAAGGCGCAAATGAATACAAATGTAAGCAAAATAAGACTGGCGCGTGTAGAATTTTATATTTTATCAATGGTAGAGAACGAGATTGAAGCACGAGGTTTTGTGTTGAATGTTAATGCAAGATCCATTTTAAAACGTTTGAAGGTAATCGTTCATCTCGTTAATATAAATTTGTTTTATTACCGATTATATACTCATATGACAATGAATAAATTTTTTTATTTTATTTTTGAGTTAAATATTTTATTTTAATATCCATTACCATTAGAGCATCATAGATGGTTTAGGACGTGTCGAGATTATTAAACAAGAATATAAAATATAACACATACATACAAAGATACATAATGAAACCAATTTACATTGCAACTAAAATACATCATATTATCAAGGGGCAGCACTTTCAGAAGAAAATATAGCGATACAATTCCAATCAAGTATATCTTACAATTTTAAATTTAGGTATTCACCCATACTTGACAGTATGTAAGACGGCAAAATGTTCTTTACAGCAAGATTAAATTGTCTACCAGTAAGAAGTTTAACATTGGAAGGGAAATGATTATATAGATCATAGATAGGTTAATACCTCTATGTGATAGGCTGTTAATACTTCTGGTAAGCCTGTGACAATTTAGTTGTATATTATTAGATATTCTAGTGTTATGTTCGTGTAAATCTGAATTTATTTTGAAGAGTTAAAAATTTTTATGAATAAAGCAAACAGATTCTAAATGTAAGTACAAGGAACAGATAATACTTTTCACTCTTTGAAGAGTTTGTTACTTTCTGTTTGGATTGGTGCTTTCTTTATGATTTTAATAATTCTTTTTTGTAATTTGAGATTTTGGTGATGATCCCTATAGTAATACCATATGTTAACTGTGAATATATGTAACCAAAATATACAGGTTTTAATACTTCCTCTGGTAATGTTCTATGCAAATCGCATAGTGAGGATGCAAATCGCATAGCATAATCGGTTAAGTTTTTCTGATAAGTGTTGTATATGGCATTCCCATGAGAGATTGGAATCAATCCATAACCTAAAAATCTGGCACAATTTGCTTCTTTTGTTAAGATGTCATTAAGCATAATGTTGATGGGATTTTTCAGATTTTGTTGATTGAAATACATGTACACTGTTTTTGTTTACGTTTAGAGTTTATTAGCCATTGTTCTAGATTTGTTGATGTTTTATCTATCTTCAGTTGTAGATCATTATTATCAACGTCACTGAGTATGATGTTTGTGTCATCTGCAAATAACACAGTTTTGACTTCGGGCATAATTATGGGAAGGTCATTAATATATATGAGAAAAAGGATAGGACCCAGAATTGATCCTTGAGAAGGCAATATCTACGTAATATTTTATGGTGTTGACGAATTCTACTGATTTTTCGTCTATGTCAACTTTATTGATTACATCAATCCAGCTTTCTCTCTGTAGTAAAGATTTAAAGTATTCAATATTACTATTATTAATTTCTCAAGTATGAAACATATATATATGTTTAAGAAAGTTTTCTTGGGTTTTCCGCATCATGGATTCAAGTTTGGCCTCTGGCCACTGATTCCGACATTTCGGCATGATCCCACATGCCATTATCAAGGAATGATAAATTTCGAGTTACAGGTTTAGGTCTTATGTAATTAGACACAGAGTTTTCACTTTGGTCCATTTCCGAAGCCGTACACCATCCAAGGTTTAGTTCTTATGTAGTTAAACAATTTCAATTTTCAGTGTGGTCCATTTCGGAAGCTGTACACCCATCCAAGCATCGACCACGCTCCATGTTGTCCAACTGTGGTTTTCTTCATATCTTCTTCGTTGTTCCGGGGATGACATGGTGGGCAGCGAGAGCAGTTTTCCATGTAGATGGTAATCTTTGGGCATCATCTCGGGTGTTCATAGAATGTGGCCTTTTCTCAATCTCTATTGCTTCTCTGTAGATTCTTGATTTTTCTTGATCTATTTTAGCCAATGTTCTAGATCCTGTGAGGATGATCTTGTGACCCCTCTGTTGAGGGGCAACATGGAGTGTGGTTGATGCTTGGATGGGTGTACGGCTTCGGAAATGGACCACAGTGAAAACTCTATGTGTCTAATTATATAAGACCTAAACCTGTGACTCGAACTTATCATTCCTTGCTAATGGCCTGTGGGATCATGCCGAAACGTCGGAATGATATATATATATATATGTTGCAGATATTTATGGACATAAGTATGATTAAGAAAGTTTTCTTGGGTTTTCTGCATCATGGATTCAAGTTCGGCCTCTGGCCACTGATTCTGACGTTTTGGCATGATCCCACATGTCATTATCAACGAATGATAAGTTCGAGTTCCAGGTTTAGAGATTGAAATTATAGAATGTTTAATTAAGAAGGTTCATTACAAAAAAAGCAATTAACAAAGTTTTTCCTTTACCCAAAGAAAACATAAAGAAATATGTCGTAATGTCATACATAGGCCCACTTTCAAATAAAATATCTAAACACTTTAAAAAGTTGAACATTAATGTGGCATTTAAAACTAATAAAACTCTACAAAATATAATAAAAAACAATAAAACCAAAACAAAAAAAGAAAAATTATCAGGTGTATATAAATTGAAGTGTGGCACATGTGACAATGTCTATATAGGACAAACTGGTAGACCTTTTATCTCTCGGATAAAGGAACACATGAGAGCATATAACAGAAATTTAGAAAATTCAAAATATACTAACCACCTATTCCAATTTAATCATTGTTTCGATCCAAATTTTGAAATTTTACACATTTGTGATAAGGGTAAGAAGTTAGATCTTTTGGAGGCTGTAGAAATTAATAAATTTAAAAGTAGTAAAAAACTGTTAAATTCTCAACTTGATTTGAATGAATCCCCTTTGTTAAATTTAAATAAATATTGTTGTATTGTTGCTTAGATCAGTTGGAACACAATTCATAATTTGTTAACATGTCTGAAGTAGGTACAGTGTACCGAAACAGCTGTCACTGAATTATATAATAAATATGAAAATCAAATAAAACTACGTTTTATTTTTATTTAATTAATAAACATGGATTTTCATCAAGTAAACACCAACTCAATTGATTATAAATTCTAAAACTTCATAATCTTGTGCAATTAACAATTGATCATCTGCAAAATATAAGTTGTATAAAGTTTTATTGTTTGAAATAGGAATTCCCATGTTTGAACATTTTCTCCTCCAATTCTTTAATATTTCATGTACATATATTTTAAACAGAGTCGGTGATAGACAACATGACATGTCTAAATATGGTACTTTTTTTGATAGGTTAATGATGTCTAGCACACGGAGAAGAAAAAGTGATTCCAGGAATGAAAATAAAAGATCTCACTCTTCTGATGATGAAGCTCCTAAGAGAAGAAGAGAGGAAGCCAGTAGAGTGAGTTCAGATCTGAGTCCCTCCACACCTTTGAAGCAGGTGAGTAAAGTAAAAGTAAAGTAAAGTGATCCCACAACAGACCCGGAGGTCCTTGGGGTAGTAGGAGGTTAAGGCTCCCACTTTTTCTAGACAATCGGCACTTTATGTCAGCCGGGTTGTCAGCCCTGCGTGACGGCCGCCTTTACCCCAGAACAAGCGTCTGGTACTCATTTCCGTTAGAGGCTCAGTCGACCCCAGGGCCATAGTGCCGCCAGAGGGTTTGGGTCAGTTTAAAAATCCTGACCCCAACGGGACTTGAACCCTCGACCCTCCGGCTTGTAGCTCAGTGCCTTAACCACTACGCTACGGCGCGCCCCAGGTGAGTAAAGTAGTATGTTGAAATTCATTGGAGAACATTTTTTGTCAACTCACCTCATATATTTAGGGTCGTATGCAAATACATTAGTCTCTACTCAAATTACTTCCAATCACTGGTGAGCTGAGATCGAATTAACGGCCGCCTTAACCAGTCATGCATGAATGTTGACGTTTTCGTAATATTGGCAACGAATTACCCAGAATTCTCAGCGATAAAACCACTTCCGTTATTTTCGTCTGCTATAGAGGAATGCATTTATGCTTGCATCCCGCAAATAATACCGTATACAAACACGTCTGCGACGTGCAATATTACGCCGATTTTCCTGTTCTTCCAGGTGAATTCTTTGGTAGACTCTATCAAATTCCTCTTCTCCGCGTATACCGAAAACATGATTGAAGTCTTCAAGGTCCGACATCTTGGATAAGTTTCAAACTACATCGGTTACCATCGGTTCCCTTCGGGATTTTCACATAAGTTTATATCTTGAACTATGATCTTAAGGTACCTTGTCAGGTAGCTTACAATTATTACCGCGTGAATAGATTTCTGAGTAAGAAAAATGTGTTTGAATAAAACTTTATCAGCAGAGAACGCCTTTTACTGTCTAATGCGTTCAAACATTCGACCCCTAGTGTTTTTCAGGATACTGCAGTTTCAAATATAATCACGTTCATCTTCAGCCATAATTCGGAGTTATGGCTGAAGATGGGCAGGGTTTGATCCTCAGTTAGGACAGTTTTTCTGGGTGAGGTTTTTATCGGGGTTTTTCTCACCTGTAAGACAAATGTCAGGAAAACTTTAAGGCCCAAACAGTTCCCGAAATCATATGGCCATCGCAATCATCATCATTGATATTCATCTTAGATTAAGCTTATGACTCTCCTGGCGCACCACTGTTATCATCACCCATCATATCATCGGGCAAGTAACCCCGCCTTCCAGGCACCCCAACCCCAGAAGTGGGTTGCAAGTACGCCATGCCAGGAGAGAACACCAGGAATGTCAAAAGACAACCTGGGGCATTTGCAAAAAAAATTGTAACTGAAGAAAAATGTATTTAAATAGTGTAAACAGTTTTGTAACTGGATAATATGACAGGTAAATAAATATCTCTGCTTAATTATATTAAATTAATATTGGGAAGTAAACATTATGAGGTATAATCATTAAAATTCATCGGAGAACATTTTGTTTAAACAACTCACCTCATAGGATTCATGCTTCCATAATACTGCGGTTTCAAACACAGTCGTGTTCATCCTCAGCCATAACTCCAACTGACAAAATTCTTCGTTCGGGCGAAGAATTTCGTCAGTTGGAGTTATGGCTGAGGATGAACACGACTGTGTTTGAAACCGCGGTATTATGGAAGCATGAATCCTATGAGGTGAGTTGTTTAAAAATGTTCTCTGATGAATTTTAAATATCTCTGCATTCAATTTTTTCTTCTCCTTTCCCCCTAAAATTAATGGTGCAGCTTATATTCAGGCCAATACGGTATTCAAAATTCAATTTAAAAGCTATTTTCTTTGATTAATTTTCTAAAACCTCTGTGTTATTTTCCAACAAATATCTGTTCATGTTATGTTTGTAGGTATTTATGTTTGATGGTCCGAAAGCAGGAGTTGTGAAGAAATTGTACATAAAAAATTTTATGTGCCATCCATCACTAGAAGTTAACCTTCATCAAAGAATAAACTTTGTTGTCGGGAGGAATGGAAGTGGCAAAAGTGCTATTTTAACTGCATTAGTTGTCGGTCTTGGAGGGAAGGCTAGTACAACTAGCAGAGCTGCCTCATTGAAAGGTTAGTCTTTCTTTTATTACATTTTATCAATAGTTTTAGAGAATGACTTACAAAGAGAAATTTTTAAGTTAAATGATATTGTACAAGATTACAACATATACCTTAATTCAAACATTTTCTCTGTTCATAGTTAATGTTATTCTCCCACCCATTCTTTGTCTACCAACTGGACATTTTCCCTCTTGGAGGGAACATATGTTTCAGATTTAACTTTTATAAGATTAGCACCAAAGAATGAATACAGCCTTAACAGGATAATTCTTCTTCTTCTTCCTTCCAAGTATTAGGCCGAGGCCTGTTACGATCCTATAGAAAATTTTTCCCTTATGGGAAATTCTCGTTTAAGACTTGAAAGCATAATAATAGTCCCTTCGATTGGTTGCTGGGCAAAGGAAGGCAAGACCAGTGATGGGGCTGCCATCTTATAGCCTCTGGTCAGGCTTTTCTGGAGAAGAAAAGAAAATAAAGGAAAGAAGAACAGGATAATTAAAACCAATAAAAATGAAAAAATT
This sequence comes from Diploptera punctata, assembly GCA_030220185.1. Lineage (NCBI taxonomy): Eukaryota > Metazoa > Arthropoda > Insecta > Blattodea > Blaberidae > Diploptera > Diploptera punctata. The sequence continues at coordinate 1,119,897 of JASPKZ010006847.1, forward strand.
GAAAATGAAAACAAATCAGGAATTTATAAGATCAAATGCAGTGATTGTGACAAAATTTATATTGGAAAAACGAAAAGAAATTTGAAAACAAGGGTGAAAGAACATCTTAGAAACATAAAAAATGGAGAAGTGGAAAAGTCAGCAGTAGCTGCTCATGCTTGGTCCGAAAAACATTTAATTGAATCAAAAGCCAGTCTAATTAAACAAATAGACAAACAAAAGGGAACTCACGGTTTGGGAAAAGATCTACATTCAGAAAAACAAAAGAAAACTTATGAACTTCGAAATTCCTGCAAATTTTGACCCGATCCAGAGGTTCATCGGTCCACCAACAGAGGGAAGAAGAAGAGTTTCTTCCGATTGACATAACACCAGTTGCCAACAAAGTTCTGATGATGAGACAGTTATAGTCTCGAAATCGCGATCAACTTAGAAAATATTTATGAGGAGAGGTAAGAAACATTTAATTTCACCATATGTTTCAGAGCTTAGCCCCATCGTCAGTGATTATGACTCCAGTGTCTGTAATCGCTGACGATAGGGCTAAGAAGCTCTGAAACATATGTTCGACAAAAACAACTCTAAGAGGTAAGAATGAACAGAGAAAATGTTTTAATTATTAAACAAACCTCTTAATTAATAGTGAGTGGAGAACATATTTTTAACGACTCACATCATATATTTTCAAATTCCTTTAATACTGGCGGTTTCAGACAATATCTTGTCCCTTTTCAGTCATGGCTTCCACTGATGAAATTCTGTGGTTATTGATTTCTCTAAGGACATCACCTCTTGTGCTGCCATCTTTCATTGGGATTATAAACTTTGTAATTAAATTTTTATCCACCGTAATATTGAAGTTCATAGATCGATATTTATTCTTCTGAATGAATATCATTTCCCAAATTGTCAATTCCAACGGTTTATCTGATTGTTTCAAAAGTTTTGCCTCTTTTTCAATTTTATGATGTTCTAGCAAACTATGTGCAGCAATTGCTGATTTTTCAATTTCACAATTTTTAATATTTCTAAAATGTTCTTTAGTGCGTGTTTCCAAATTCCTTTTTGTTTTTCCTATGTGTACTTTACTACAATCATTACAATTTATTTGATAAATTCCAGATTTCTTACTGTCTGGGATGTTGATTTTTTATTAGCATTTAGAAGTTTTTCCAGACTAAATTTATTTCACAAGAATTAAATTAATCGTGATTATTTCATACCTCATACTTCTATATTTCTTTAAATACAGCACTGCAGTATCGGCAATTTCTTATCACCATCACCATCATCAGTTGTTTTCACGATTGTCAATTTTTACTTTTGTTGATAATTATCCAAACTGCCATCTGATGAACCTAGCTTGATTACAAAGTTCTTCAAAAATACAACAGATGGTGGTTTAGAAAATTATTCATTAAAATGAACACCAGATGGCAGTTTAGAAAATAATTCTTTAAAAGAACATCAGATGGCAGTTTAGATAATTATCAACAAAAGTAAAAATTGACAATCATGAAAACAGCTGATGATGGTGATAAGAAATTGCCGATACTGCAGTGCTGTATTTAAAGAAATATAGAAGTATGAGGTATGAAATAATCACGATTATTTTAATTCTTATGAATTTGAACCTCATAATGTTAAAAATTCCCAAATTTAATACTAACTTTATTTATTAATGATATAACCTCATAATGTTTACTTCCCAATATTAATTTAAATAAAACCTCTTAATGTTACTTCCTATTGTATTTTAAAAAATATACCGTATCCGTTCTGCCTCTAACCTTCTTTCCGTTGACCATTCCTTCTAGGGCATCCATCTGCAGGCAGTTTCTTTTTAGCCAGTGGCCAATCCAATTTCTTTTCCTCTTCTTTATGAGTTCCAGCATTGTTGTTCCTTCACCCACTCCGTCTAGCCCATCTTAATTTTTATATTTTGTCCATTTTATATGCTCATTCTTCTCCATATCCACATCTCAAAAGCTTTCATTCGCGTTTCCTCATTTTGTCATGATGTCGAAGTCTCTCCACCATACAATGCTACACACCACACAAAGCATTTCACTGGCTTCTTCCGTAATTCTTTTGCCAAAGGTCTGCAGAAAATGCTCTCTTCTTGTTAAAAACTTCTTCTTGCCATTGGTACGAGGGCGGATCGAAAAGTAACGCACAATAATTTTTTTCTGCCTTGGTATTGCAGCTAGAATGTTGAAATTTCACAGAGATATAGTTTGAAGTTTTCACTACAGATGGTATTTTTTTCTCAGGTGCACCTCTTGCGAGAGAAGCTTGAACTATGCAACAAAGATGGCGCGCATGCTACAGTCGTCCACCTGTGAGGAACAGAGAAGTGTTGTTCGATTTTTGTGGGCCAAAGGGCATAAACCCAGTGAAATTCACAGGGACATGCGTGGCGTGTATGGGGATGATTGTATGGACCGTAGCAATGTCTCCAGGTGGTGCACATTCTTCCAAGAGGGACGCGTGAACCTTAGTGATTCGCCACGTGATTCGCCTTAGTGATTCCTGGCCGGCAAACGCTTTGAGACAGATGTGGAAGTGAAATCAGCAGTGCGCAGATGGTTACTCTCCAACCAAACGGACTTCTACGAACAGGGCATATTGAAACTGGTAACACGATGGGAAAAATGTGTTGAGAAAGTTGGTGACTATGTCGAAAAGTAGGTAAAAAGATGTAAGTTCATTTGTGATTTTTTTCCTTTTTTTTACTATTAAACTTTTTTAAAAAAAATTATTGTGCGTTACTTTCCGATCCGCCCTGTGGACGACTGTAGCATGCGCGCCATCTTTGTTGCATAGTTCAAGCTTCTCTCGCAAGAGGTGCACCTGAGAAAAAAATACCATCTGTAGTGAAAACTTCAAACTATATCTCTGTGAAATTTCAACATTCTAGCTGCAATACCAGGGCAGAAAAAAATTGTCCGTTACTTTCCGATCCGCCCTCGTATCATGTGCTTTACTTCTTGACAGCGTACTAATATGAAATGTTATTTTTGTCAGATTTCATAAAGAAAGGGATGAATTCTGCTACTGTGGAGGTGACGTTGAATAACAGTGGAATATACAGTTACAAACCAGATAAATATGGAGACTCCATCATTATATCTAGAAATTTAACATCGGCTAATTCATCTTCCTACAAGATCAAATCTGAAAAAGGTAAGTGTTTTTATTCATTCTTCCTTCATCTTTCCATGTTCCAATTTTTTTCTTGGGTTAGTCCTCTTGGTCAACCTGCCACTTGTGCATCATAATTTTAAAGATATCTCTGTTTATGATATTGTCACGGATAGCACTGGGTTTTTCTTTTAGTTATTTTGATTTAAATGAAAACACAGTTGTTATGTAAAATTTTCCTTTTCACTTTATTTTCTTCTCCACAATTATCACTAAATCTTCAATCACAATTTTATTCTTCTAACTATTATTTCTATAACATTAATCAGAGTATTTAACTCATGCCCCAATTGGGAGTCAATGACCAATCACGTTTCAATGATTTATGTTTTACAACCAATCACAGTCGTGTTTCACCAAATATTTATCAATATTAAATTTACCATATTAAAGAAAGCTCCTCCTTTTTAATATTCTGAACAGGTCTGACCATTATTTTGCAGTGACTGACTCACTAAGAAATACGGCTACCAAATTGTATATATAGTGCATGAATGTCAACACATAACGCTTGCAGGAGTTAATATAAAACATTTGTAGCAATTGATTACACCACCAAAAAAGAAACCACTGTTTGTAATTTCTTAAATGTATTTTTTCCCAGGTAATAATCCAGAAAAATATAATTGTCATATTTACATCATACGACATCAGAAATTAATTAATATACAGTTTGATGTGTTTCATTTTTTCTCCACTAGAGAGCATTCTTACAATATTGCGTTCCTTTGGCAATAAATAGTATGATCTGGTTGCAGTGATAAACAAAAGCAATTGAAGCGTACCAATCGTTTCTCATTTGTTTTCAAACATCGCTGTTTACATTAAATATATAAATATTTTAAAATAACTATAGTTAAATAATGATTTGTGAGTAAAGAGCTTAATTTTATTCGTTAAGTAGTCCTAACAAATGCCACTCTTGATTTCCAAATTCTCTAGATAAATTCACGACTCATGAAGTGAGTCGTGAATTTATCGATAATTTGGAAATCACTCGTGGCATTACTTATGATAATCACTTCTGACACAGTTGCAGACACAATACTTCCTCACAGTCTAGCTTCCAATTTAACTTATCGGCGTTCGACACAGGACTATCGCAACAACTGACTGGCCGGCCTTCTCGTCCGCTCGTTTATATAGGCGGGAGAGGAAAGTTCTTGCAATAGCTTCTAGCAACTTCGAAGCCCAGAAACCTCTGGCTTCCGATCTTTCTCCAAGGGGAAGGAGACATTGGTAGAAAGGTCTGGCAACACATTCCAGACCATTGAAGCGGCTCTGTGGGTCACTAACTCACTAGGGGTGACTCACTCATGCAATTCAAATGTCGCTTACACAACATGTAATAATATCTTCTTGAATAATTTATGCCTATTTTAAGGCCTTTTTTCACTTCACCAATCCATTTCATAGTATCCACTGGTGCTTTAATTCTATTTTCGTAGAATTATTACTATTATTATTATTATTATTATTATTATTATTATTATTATTATTATTGTTATTATTATCATAATCATCATCATCCTGCCAGGTATTAGTCCTAGAAAAACTGTTACGGCCTGAGAAAGCGGTTTTCGTGCCATCTTTTCATAGGTCGACCAAGTGACCATTTCCCATTTGGACAGTAGTTCATTATTGCCTTGGGGACCCTGGATCTAGCCATTCTTGAGACATGTTCCTTCCAGTTTAGCTGATATATGGAGATGTAGTCCAGTATTGGTGACACATTAAGTTCTTGAAGGATTTCTACATTTTTCTTACGATCCCATTTGGTGTAACCAGCTGTTCGGCGCATAAATTTCATCTCACAAGCTGTTAGTCTGCTTTCATCTCTCGTCCTTATAGTCCTATTATTATTATTATTATTATTATTATTATTATTATTATTATTATTATTATTATTATTATTGTGTTTGACAGGTACAGTGGTGTGTACTGGGAAAGAAGAACTGGAAAACATAATATCTGCCTTAAATATACAAGTGGATAACCCTGTATCAGTTCTGAATCAGGATTCAGCGAGAACTTTCCTAAATTCAAGTGATCCCCGTGAAAAATATGCTTTGTTCATGAAAGCGACTCAAATTGAAAAACTTTATGCAAGTTATAATGTATCTCTAGAAGACAAGCGAATAGCAACCAACATCGTAAATGCAAAGAAAGAGGTGAGTCTTACTGACATTTGCAAAAGTTATTCACCTAAAAAACCTAGATTTATCACGGTTATTCCATGTTTCATCTTCTATAATTTCAATCCATTTAAATCCTCTTTTGTTGACATTCTTTTTAATTTCTTCTTTTCATCTATGCTTTTGGTCTCTTCCCTTCTAATCTAAATTCCAGTATTCATTCTTTTAACATAATATTTTAACTATTATAGGAAATATCGCTGTGAGGTATAATTTAAAATTAAAAAGAAATTCTCGATGCTATTCTTTTTGCAGACGATTTAGCGCTTCTTGCACTTTCCGAAAATTATTTGCAACGATCAATTTATAACTTACAAAAAACAGCTGCCAAATTTAATATGGAAATATCAATTAATAAAACTAAAATTATGGCATTTCATGGGAAGGATCCCATACAAAGTAAAATCTGTCTCCAGAATAAAATATGCAAATTATTAAGAAGACATATTTGGGAATTATACATTACATTATAAATGTCTTCTTAATAAAGGAGCCACCATTTGTAAAAGATAGAAGCAAAGGCTTCATAGCATTTGGTGGGTGGGAATAACAACATATATAGAGAGAAATTTGCATTTAGATCGGTTCTTGCTCAGGTGGTAGAGCATCTAGAGAACCAAGGGTCCCGGGTTCAAGTCCCAGTCAGAGCGTATAATTTTTCTCTTCAAATATGATTTATCCATTATTGAGATGTATGAAATTAATAATAAAAACATTCATTGATCTATATTTATTTTTCTGAATGTATATCTTCTTCTTCCTTCCAAGTATTAGGCCAAGGCCTGTTACGATCCTATAGAAAATTTTCCCTCCAGCGTTTCATAGGACGGCCCAGTGATCTTCGTCCTCTTGGTATATAATTATAAACAGCTTTGGGGATCCGATTTGAACTCATTCTTTTTAGATGGTGTTTCCAATTTAGTTGGTACTGTTTAATATATTCCAAAATTGGCGTAGTCTTCAATTCTTTTAAGATATCGGTGTTCCTTTTCCGATCCCATCTGGTGTAACCCGCTGTTCTGCGCATGAATCTCATTTCACAAGCCGTTATTCTGCTTTCATGTTGCCTTTTTAGTGTCCATGCTTCACCACCATAGGTCAACACTGGTCTAGCCAAAGTGTTATATAAACGTAATTTGGTGTTTTTTTTTTGTACAAGGGACGGTTTCATAACTTGATTAATAATTCCCAAACTTTTATTACAACTAGTAATTTTTTCAGGGATATCCTTTTCATCCCAGATAGAGAGATAATATCCAAGATATTTAAATTGATTAGATCTCTCTAAAATTTTATTCTGTAGACAGATTTTACTTTGTATGGGGTCCTTCCCATGAAATGCCATAATTTTAGTTTTATTAATTGATATTTCCATATTAAATTTGGCAGCTGTTTTTTGTAAATTATAAATTGATTGTTGCAAATCATTTTCGGAAAGTGCCAGAAGAGCTAAATCGTCTGCAAAAAGAATAGCATCGAGTTTGAGGTTCCTATTGATGGGTATGTATCCTCGCTGTGTTTCCTCCATTCATTTATAAATTTATTCATATATATATATAAAATGAAAAGCACCGGTGAAAGTCCACATCCATGTCTTACTCCAGTGTTAATCTTTTCCCAAGAAAATAATTTTCCATCTTGTTTAACAGAGATTTCATTATCTTTATAGATGTTGAAGATATTAGTTTTATATTGTTGTGGAATGTTCTGAATGTATATCTTTTCCCAAATTGTTTATTCTGAAGGTGGATACAATATTCTCCAATAAATTTGAGTGTAAAGTTTGTTGTATGAGGGATGATGATGATAGAGGAGGGAGAAGGTGAAACCCAGTGCTGGCACAAAGCCTACACCAGCTTTAATGTCCCCATCTGTCAGACAAATTGGTCAACAATACAGCACACCTTCGGTTGATTGATGAATAGGTTAAATTACGAAACCCTCAGGGGTCCTCATCTAGGGGATATGTGGTTGGCGACCACAAGGTGCCCAAGCTGTGCAAAACATTTCTTCCACTTACTTGTGTTTTGCACTCTTTTAACTTTACTAACTAACCTCTTTTGGTTAACTCTTGTTTTTTCGACCCCAACGCTATTAGGGCATCCGAGGGCTAGGGAGTCATTCCTTTCTTCCATTCCTTCTTTCCTTTATTTTCTTTTCTTCTCCAGAAAGGCCTGACCAGAGGCTATAAGATGGCAGCCCCATCACTGGTCTTGCCTTCCTTTGGCCAGCAACCAATCGAAGGGACTATTATTATGCTTTCAAGTCTTATACGAGAATTTCCCATAAGGAAAAATTTTCTATAGGATCGTAACAGGCCTTGGCCTAATACTTGGAAGGAAGAAGAAGAAGAAGATTTTACGAATTGAAATCTGGTTATGTCCCCCAATGGCCCCGTTCTCAACATCTGTTTTGCCGAGAGGTTTGCAATTTAATGCAGGAATCTAGTGTTTAAAAATTGTTCTCCTGGACCTAGGATTTAAAATTTTACAATTAAATTAATTAAATTATGTTTACAATTAAAATTTTCAGCTTGACCAGCCTCTTTTGACTTGTTGATTTCTGATATTAATTAAATTTAGCAAGGTTTTCATTAATGTTTAAAGGAAGTGACACTATGAGGTTTATTGTAATTAATAATATAATTAGAATTTAACACCTCACTTCATAATTTTATATTTCTCGGAGACTAGTTTTGATAATTGTGTGTACCATCTTCAGCTCAGTTAGATAGAGTTGAAAATGGCATATAGAAATCTACAATGATATGGTAAGATGTTATATTCTAATTATATTATTAATTGGCATGGTTTATTCATATATTGACAAAGTTTATCTCTTTTTATGAATATTACAATATACTTACTCACTCACTGGCACTATCAAACCCATAGGTTCATGGCCACATGGACATAAGCTCTCCATACATTCCTATCCTGAGCTAATGCTTTCCAATCATTCCCTGTATAATCTACTTCCCTCAAATCATAGTTAATGTTATTCTCCCACCTCATTCTTGGTTTACCAACTGGGTATTTTCCCTCAATATGGTACTGTAATTATATTTGAAAAGAATATTAATACCATTTTGTAAAATTGATAAGTATTGAAATGGGATGTTGCGTAGTGGTTAAGGCACTGCACTACAAGCCGGAAGGTCGAGGGTTTGAGTCCCGGTGGGGTCAGGATTTTTAAACTGACCCAAACCTTCTGGCGGCACCATGGTCCTGGGGTCAACTCAGCCTCTAATAGAAATGAGTACCAGATGCTTGTTCTGGGGGTAAAGACGGCCGTCATGCAGGGCTGACAACCTGGCTGACATCAAGTGCCGATTGTCCAGAAAAAGTGGGAGCCTTAACCTCCCACTACCACAAGGGCCTCTCGAGGCCTGTCGTGGGATCACTTAAAATTGAAATGGGATGTATGATGAAGTGAATAAAAGAGTAGCTTCTCTTAACATTTTTATGAATTAACACTTACTTACTCACTGGCACTATCGAACCCATAGGTTCATGGCTGCACGGACATAAGCTCTCCATACATCCCTATCCTGAGCTAATGCTTTCCAATCATTCCCTGTATAATCTACTTCCCTCAAATCATAGTTAATGTTGTTCTCCCACCTCATTCTTGGTCTACCAACTGGGCGTTTTCCCTCTGGCTTTCCTACAAGAAGCTTCCATGCACATCTTTCATTCCCCATACGTGCAACATGTCCTGCCCATCGCAGTCTACGAGACTTAACTGTTCTTATTATATCTGGCTTCCTATAAAGACCATGTAGTTCATTGTTATGTAGTCTTCTCCATGCACCTGTCTGTTCATCTCTCTTTGGTCCAAACATTTTCCTAAGAACTTTCTTCTCAAATACTCGTAATCTCCTTTCCTCCCTTAAAGTAAGAGTCCATGTTTCGCACCCATATAATATAACTGGTAGAATAATAGTTTTATATATTTTCAGCTTAACGTTTCTTGATAGGAGTTGTGACATCAAAAGTCTCTGCAATGCATAATAGCATGCATTTTCAGAATTGATCCTATGTTTAACACTATGAGGTATTATTTATTTAAGTAAAATTTTATCACCTCATTTCATAATCTTCTTCTTCTTCTTCTTCTTATAAGTTATAGTGAGGTGATAAAATTTACTTAAACAAATAGCATCTCTGTCTGTTTAACTCTATTTAAGGTGATACTAATACAATGAAAAGTTTACACCTATTTTTATTGTTTAGTCACTTGGCGTAGCTGAGAAAGAGGTGAAGGATCTCGAGCATACATGGACCACCTTAAAGTCATTAGAAAAAATTCGTGAGAAAAAAATTAAACTGGAGGATGAATTATATTGGGCTGTGGTAAGTTTAATGTCCATTAATGTTTAGTTTTAGGAAGTGATATTTTGAGGTTATTTTAATTATATTATTTTCAGTCTGATCATCTTACCTCAATATTAATGTTGATTTGTTCTTGGACATGTTTCAAAACAATTCTGTTTCATCATCAGCTTGTCCAGACTATTGAAATCTAGTGATTAAAAATTGTTCTCCTGGACCCAGGATTTAAAATTATACAATTAAATTAATTAAATTATTAAGGTAGAATTTTTTATCACTCACCTCATATTGTTCTTCTTATTTGACTGTAAACTAGTTTCGGAACATAGTTTCTGTTCCATCCTCAGTATCGTCAGGCGACTGTTGTCCTGTCGTCTTGAAGAGTTTCCCATCGAAAGTCCTGAATTTTGTTTATAAAATCTTCCATTGTAGGTGAAAAACATATTATCGATACATAATTTAGTTAAAGATTTATATTCGACTATCTTTCCTTTTTCAATTTTGTTATTGTTCAGCAGAACAAGAATACCACGTCAAATCTTAAATTACCAGCCACCAGGCAAGAGATCTTTGCGCAGACCCTTCAAACGTTGGATTCAGACCGTAACAGACCACTAGGTCTATCACATGAAAGGATGAAGAAGAAAGATTACTACTACTACTGTTGTTATTATTATTATTATTATTATTATTATTATTATTATTATTATTATTATTATTATTAATACCATTGTTTTGTGTACTATCCTCTAAAGATTTCATTACATGCTCTAGTATAAAGTTATTTGAAAACTAAGCTGACGTGTTTTTATATGTTGTGTTCAGGTTGTTTCAGAAGAAAACAAAATGAAGGTTCTTCAGGAAACTTTGAATGGACATGTAATTAAATTACCACAAATACAACTAAATTTAAACGCTGAAACGGAGTGTGAACAAGAACTGAAGAACAGTATCAAGTAAGTTCGTAGTTAAGTATGAGGTTCTTAAGTGGAGAAGGAAAATAAAACTTTAACAGAGAAAGATGTGTAAACATTTAAAGTCTGTATATAAAAAAAAATTAAAAATATGATTGGTTGGTTGGTTGGTTGGTATCTAATGTCGAGCACTTGATAATGAAATCATTCGCTCTCTTGCACTCCAATATTTAGCAGAAAGGCTGATCTCTTCTACAAAAGCTGGACAACGGAGGAGATGGTTTCTTTCCATATCTTCATTTAAATTGCAAAAAGGATTGTATTGGAGTACAATAAACTAGTTGTAACCGTTTAGTAGTAGGCACCACATGTGGCGGTTACATCACCCATAGAGAGAAAGTAGGTATAGGAAGGAAGGAGAAATGAACCCCTAGGCCTCGAATACTCTAATACCATCAGGGTCAAAAGAAACATGAGGTCAGTCAAGGGAGACTGGATAGAAAAGTTGAAAGAGGAAATTGGTATGGGAACCCCTCTGGGGTCCTCATCTGGGGGATTTGTGGATGGCGACCACAAGGTGCCTAAGCTGTGCAAAACATATCTTCCACTTACTTGTGTTTTGCACTATTTTAACTTTACTATCTAACCTCTCTTGGTTAACTCTTGTTTTTTCGACCCCGACGCTATTAGGGCATCCGAGGGCTAGTGAGTCTTTCCTTTCTTCCATTTCTTCTTTCCTTTATTTTCTTTTCTTCTCCAGAAAAGCCTGACCAGAGGCTATAAGATGGTAGCCCCATTACTGGTCTTGCCTTCCTTTGGCCAGCAACCAATCGAAGGGACTATTATTATGCTTTCAAGTCTTATACGAGAATTTCCCATAAGGGAAAATTTTCCATAGGATTGTAACAGGCCTTGGCCTAATACTTGGAAGGAAGAAGAAGAAGAAGAAGAATAAGAAGAAGTAATACCAATTTGGTCAAAAAATTTAAAACTCATCTATTGCTGAGTAGCCCTTCCCTTTTGTTCATCATGCATAAGCATGGTCACTAACAGCTGCACCACGAGAAGGTGAGGGATTGAACACTAGGTTACTGTCCAGGTCGGTTCCTTTACGGCCTTTTGAGATGGAAGGAATTACAAGTGTTAGTCCTCCCCCTGTTAAAGACAGTAGCCTTTCTGCCGCCTAAAAAAAAAATATCACTCTCATCCTTCATTCCTCAATAACAATCGGGATTAGGTTAGTGGCCGGTTCATTCTCAGATATAAATTGAATCATGCTGAGCGTATAATTTTTCTCTTCAAATATGATTTATCCATCATTGAGATGTATGAAATTAATAATAAGAACATCGAAAAAAGCCGTACTGGCATTTATAATGTAATGTATAATTCCCTAATATGTCTTCTTAATATAGGAGCCGCCATTTGCAAAGATAGAAGCAAAGGCTTCAAAGCATTTGGTGGGCGGGAATTACAACGTATATAGAGAAAAATTTGCGTTTAGATCGGTACTTGCTCAGGTAGCTCAAATGGTAGAGCACTTGGACTAGAAAACCAAGGGTCCCGGGTTCAAGTCCCGGTCTGAGCGTATAATTTTTCTCTTCAAATGTGATTTATCCATCATTGAGATGTATGAAATTAATAATAAGAACATCGTAAAAATATTGAAACATATCATGAAATGAAGTGGTGGAAATATGATTTCACGTTGTAACCGTCAGACATGTTGAATGTTCCATAGAATAACAGATATGAAGAGGCAAGTTATGTTACGTATTGAATCAGATTTAAAACGCAAGGAAACTAAAAGCTAACCAAACCTAAATCATTGAATGGAAACTAAATCAATTACTCTAACGTAGGTGAATTCCAGTGAACGTCCTTTTTATTATTTTATGCGGTTATATATGTAAAAGACAAATTCGGACATAATTTGTTGAAGCCACAGATATGTTGAATCCCATGATTAAATGTACACAATGTGGTTTACACATTGTAGTCCTATGTGTTTTATCGCTGTTCATCGGTGGTATATCTGTGGTCATCGGTGCTCATTGGTGTGATAATCGGTGGTTTATCGCTGGTTAGAAGTAAGAACTGTTGTAACCTTTGTGGTCATGATAGGAAATAGTCCCACTTTATTTTCATATTTACGAGAAAATAAAGAAATGATAATAACTTTCCCAGATTGAAATACGTTAAATATAGTATTTGATTAATATGTAATAATAATAATAATAATAATAATAATAATACTTTATTTATTCTGGCAGAGTTAAGGCCATAAGGCCCTCTCTTCCACTCAACCAGCACAAATACAAATAAATATTCGACAAATATAGATATACACTGTACTAATTATAAACAGTTAAAGATACAAGAAATGTAGCAATGTAAATGTCATGTACAAACAACATTTCATAGGGTAATAACAATAATGATACGATAATAATAATAATAATAGTAATAATAATAATAATAATAATAATAATAATAATAATAATAATATAAATATCATACATTATACGCGAAACACCAATTAATATATATATCTTACACTGGATAATAATGAAGTCGAGTTTAGAGCAAATATAAATTTAGATTTCTTTTAAAAGATGCCAATGTCCGGCAGCCCCTTATTTCTTGTGGTAGGGAATTCCAGTTGCGAGAAGTGGAGATGGTATATGACATGGAGTGATGTGATGTCCTATGTTGCGGTATATTAAGTAAGAGACTATGTTGTGATCTTGTGTTTAAGTTATGGTTTGAGGATAGATACTGGAAACGGGATGATAAATAATTGGGAATCGAGGTATGTATGCTAATTATGTACTGTTAAAGTGCGTGAATAAAAAGGCACTGTTCTCCCACCCGGCCTGAATCATTTCTTAGGTCGTCCAGGGTCTTTTTTGCCCAGTGGGTTTGTATAGTTGAATAGCCTCAGAGGTAGTCTATTGTTTGGCATTCTAAAGAGGTGTTCAAGCCAATTATTTTGGTATGTTTTGATGAGTGATGTTTTGAGAACTGTGTGATACCTTCATTTAGCATGTGGGCATAAAGCGTATAACCTGCTAAAGGTCTTAACTTCATTTCTGCACCTACTATTCTACTTAATTTGCCTTTAGTACGAGCCCAGGTTTCAGAGCCATAAAGTAGAGTTGGGAGAGCCATTGTTTTATAAAATTGCAGAATTGTATCTTGGCATACTTTTTGGAGAAGAGTGTTACTTTTTATTGTTTCTATAAGTTTTTTGGAATTTTATCAGTTTTATATCTATGTCTTTACAATCCACAGATGAAGAGAATGAAAGCATGGGACGAAGGGGGACATGGGGAATTGCAATCGATACAGTGACATACTACCTGAGAATAAAGGAACATTCGTGACGTATGGAATACCTACTGCTTTCATTCACTTTGTCTGTGGACAATACATGTGTTGTAGGAAAGGTTGCAGCAAAGATAAGTAAAGTTGTTAATTGATGTAATCAAATGGTAAAGAGAAAAATTTATGCCTGAACTGGGAATCGAACCCCAAACCTTCAGCTTTCCGTGCTGATGCTCTTAACCATTGAGCTAGGATTAGCTAATCCTGATTCCCGGTCTAGCTCAATGGTTAAGAGCATCAGCACGGAAAGCTGAAGGTTCGGGGTTTGATTCCCGGTTCAGGCATACATTTTTCTCTTTACCATTTGATTACAATAATTTAGTAGTGTACTTTAATATACTTATTTCAATCATAGTAACAGCTTTAGCTTCTTAATATTAATTTAATTGTTAATTGATGTTTTTAATATTAATTTAACAATTCTCACTGAAGGATAAATTATATTTGAAGAGAAAAATTCTCGCCCAGACCGAGATTCGAACCTGGGACCTTTGGCTTTCCAGGCCAATGCTCTACCATCTGAGCTACCGGGCCGAGTTCTGATCTAGATGCAAATTTTTCTTTTATATACGTCTAGATCAGAACTTGCCCCGGTAGAAAAGAAAAAAATTGCTTGTTCTGGGGGTAAAGCAGCCGTCATGCAGGGCTGACAACCCGGCTGACATCAAGTGCCGATTGTCAAGAAAGGGTGAGAGCCTTAACCTCTCACTATCCCAAGGGCCTCCTGAGGCCTGTAATGGGATCTTTTTACCTTCATCCTTATTGTTCTTGACTTAAAAATTTGTTTTAATGCATAGAAGCATCTATTGCCCATTGTAATTCTTGCTCTAACCTCTTCACTTAATTGAATAAAATGCTTAGGTATTCCTGTATTACGTAAGATATCCCATAATATTATTATTATTATTGTTAATATTATTATGTGTGTGTTTCAGGGAAACTGAAAAGCGGATTCTAGAAAAGAGATCAGTGATTACAACGCATGAGAAACAGTGTTCAGAACTGAAAAATGAATCTCTGCGGAGAAAAGAAAGTTACTTGAACAAGCAGAGACAGTACAAATCACTGGCGGCAAGAACTCAACGCATGGCAGATAACGTAGCTACACTTAAACAGGCGATAGATAATTTCAAATCTGAGTAAGTTAATATTTAATTTTAGGAAGTGATATTTTGAGGTTATTTTAATTATATTATTTTTAGTCTGATCATCTTACCTCAATATTAATGTTGATTTGTTCTTGGACATGTTTCAAAACAATTCTGTTTTATCGTCAGCTTGTCCAGACTGGTTTGATTTATGTTGAATTATGTTGCACACCCTGGATGTCGATGTCAGTGCCATCCTGTGGTTGGCCAAAGAACCTCCAAATAAGGTCACGTTCTGTCAGTATTTGAAAATTCAGAAGAACAAAAACAGAGTTATGAATTTTGAAGTACCGACAGAACGTGACCTTGTTTGGAGGTTCTTTGGCCAATCACAGGATGGAGCTGACATCGACATCCAGGGTGTGCAACATAATGTAACATAAATGAAACCAGTCTGGACAAGCTGACAATAAAACAGAATTGTTTTGAAACATGTCCAAGAACAAATCAATATTAATATTGAGGTAAGATTATCAGACTAAAAATAATATAATCTGAGTAAGTTGTTTATTAAATAGTTCATTCTGAGATATTGTGGACCCGACACGAGCATTCTTGGTGTGCATGTCCTTACCGTGATGTAGTTGGTCATTCTCTTATTTCACATGGTTTGGCTTTTTGTGCCATTTTTTAATATAATTGTCTAAATAATCCTCTATTCATACACTTGTCTTTAACATGAAAGAAGACTATATATTTTTTTTGTAAATTTTGGTAGCCCTTATGTATTCATTCTTGAAACATTCCAATTGAAATCCTGACCCCGAGATACCCTCTGTTAAGATTAAATTTAAATATTTCATTAAGTAATGCAGATAGGAAATAACACTATGATGTTTTTTTAATATTGTTTATTTTTTATTTCACTCACCTCATACTTCATAACTCCTAGCATACCCAGGGTTTTGTGACATTCTCAATGCTGTGTCACATTCACAACTGACGTCCGGCTGCCTTCTATCCTGCAGACTGACCTTCACGCCATCTGATGGCTGACCGACGAACTTTCAAATCAGTCCTCTCTCCTTATAACCGGGTATTTCAAAATTCATAGTTGTATTTTGAAATACCCGGTTATAAGGAGAGAGGACTGATTTGGAAGTTCGTCGGTCAGCCATCAGATGGCGCGGAGGTCAGTCTGCAGGATAGAAGGCAGCCGGACGTCAGTTGTGAACGTGACACAGCATTGAGAATGTCACAAAGGATGTGACGAAACCCTGGGTATGCTAGGAGTTATGAAGTATGAGGTGAGTGAAATAAAAAATAAACAATATTAAATATTTCATACCTCACCTCATATTCAGTCTTCTAACTAGACTGGTTTCAAAGCCTGGGCAGCTTCATCTTCAGTCATTTCTCGTCGAATGATGTTATGTTGATCAGAAGAACTGCTTCTTCCTCCCTCTCTTGGTGGAAACCTCCGGATCAACACAGGATCTGCAGGAATTTCGAAGTTCATAAGTTTTTCTTTCTAGTTTTTTTGAATGTGGATGACCATGAGTTCTTTTTGTTGAAAAAAAAAGAACAAAAAGAGCCCATGGTTTGGGAAAAAAAATCAACATCCAAAAAAACAAGAAAGAAAAACTTGTGAATTTTGAAATTCTTGCAAATTTTTATTTGATCTAGAGGTTCATCGGTCCACCAATAGAAGGAAGAAGAAAACTGCCAAGAAACGACTTAACACCGGTCGACGAGAGGCTACTGATGATGGAGATATAGCTCCAAAACTGCAGTCTAGGAGAATAAAGGATATGAGGTGAGGAAATAAAAATGTAAATTTTATTCTTAAATTAATTCATGCATATTTTAGTTACAGTTCAGAACAAGCTAGTAAAAGAGCTAAAATTCAACAAGAGATAACAGAACTAGAGAAAAGAAAGAAAGATGTAGAACAGACTACGAAAACCAGGTCACAGTTTTACAATCAGCTCAGAACTAACGTTGAGAAACTCATGAGTGACCAGAGCTCTTTACTTCAAGAAAAGCTTGATTATAATCACAGAATTGGTACGTATTTCTGTTAATTTATCACTTCTCACCGAATGACAAATTTTATTTGAAGAGAAAAAAATATACTTTCAATGTATTTGTAGAGAAAAATTTTTTTTTGACTAGACCAAGACACAAAACTGGGACCCTTGACTTTTGATGTTTTTATTTAATGTTTTTATTATTAATTTAACACTTCTCACTGAAGGATAAATTATGTTTGAAGAGAAAATTTGTCTTATGTTATTCTTCTGAAGAAGAAAACCACCAAGAAACGACATAACACCGGTCGATCAGAGGCTACTGACGATGGAGATAAGCTCCGAAACCACAGTATAGAAGAAAAAGGATATGAGGTGAGGTAATAAAAACATTAATTTAATTCTTTCATACCTCATAATGTTATTTCCTAAAATAAGTAACCTCACCTCATATCGAGTCTTGTAATTAAACTGGTTTTAAAACCTATGTGGCTTCATCTTCAGTAATATTTTGATCGATGTTGTGTCGTTCAGGAGAACTGCTTCTTACCGGGTACCTCACTTCATATTCAGTCTCCTAATTAATCGGGTTTCAAAACCTGTAACTACAGGGTGAACCCATGAGAATTGAGGAAAAAACTGAAGTCACATTGATGAGGTTGAATCCATGACTTTGTATTGTTTTGTTGGCACACTCTGTATAATATTAATTGTATTTTTTAGAACAAAAGAAACGTGAATTACATAACATGAAGGAACAGTCCGGTGACTCATTGACGGTGTTTGGTACCTGGGCTCCTCGAGTTGCTCAGAAAATAGATGAGGCATTCAGGAGAGGACTTTTTGAGAAGAAACCTCGAGGACCTCTAGGTATGTATTCTTCATCTCAGATTGGCACCATACTGTATAGTAGGTTACAAATACAAATTGGAAACAATTCGTAAATAAATAAGATTTTACACTTTGCCTCATACTTTTATATCTTTTCCAGGACTAGTTTCAAGGACATTTTCCTCACACCTGTTTAAAACTGCACAGAATTGAAATAAATACAAAATTATATTTGAAGAGAAAAATTATACACTGAGACTGGGGTTGAACCCAGGACCTTTCTCATTCTAGGTGAATGCTCTACCAAGTGAGCTATCTGAGAAACTCTATTCTAAATGTAAATTTTTCTCTTATATACACTGTCATCATCATCATCATCATCATCATCATCATCATCATCATCCATACAAGTATTAGGCCGTGTGGCCTGTTACGGTCTCAAAGAGGAATTTTCTATCCAGCGCTTTTTTGGATGTCCCAGTGATCTTTTGCCTTGGGGACAGTAGCGAAGTATGGCTTTTGGAATTCTATGAGACGGCATTCGTTGAAGATGGGCTTTCCAGTTGTTCTGGTAGTTTTGTTATTTAATTGGTCCTCTTTATGAGAAATTCCCTGTACATTCCAGGTTGCAAATTTTAAAATATTTTCCTTCTTCCATGTCGTATCCTTATTCTCGCAAAGGTCGTCAACAGGTTGATCTGTCTGATTCATCCGAGGCTTGTTTCAGACTTGAAAGCAAATGTAAATTTTTTCGCCCAATGGGATGCTGGCACAGAGGGGTATTATTGTGGGGTTCCCACTAATATAGCATTTCCTCTACATTAAGGTGATGTGGTTATACCGCCAGTACTCCGTCCTCAGAGCCTCATTTATAATAGCAGGTTGCACCACGAGCAGGTTGAGGATGAGATTTGGATAGGAGAGGTGATGAAATGCACGTCACTATCCTTTGCAACCAAATTTTTTCTCTTATATACACTGTAAATGTGTGAAATGAATAAACACCAAAAGAAGCTGTACTGGCTTTATAATGTAATGTAAAATTCCCAGTTAAAGGTCTTCTTAATAAAGAAGATTTGCAAGATAGAAGCAAAGGCTTCATAGCATTTGATGCGTGGGAATTGACAGCGTATATAAGAGAAAAATTTGCATTTAGATTGGAACTCTCTTCGATGACCCAGTCAGTAGAGCATTGGCCTAGAAAGCCAAAGGTCCTGGGTTCGAGTCCCAGTCTGAGCGTATAATTTTTCTCTTAAATATGATTTATCTATCATTGAGATGTATGAAGTGAATAATAAAAACATCTCATACTTCTATGTTTTTTTTAAACATATCACTGCAGTATCGGCGACCCATTGTCACCATCGTCAGCTGTTTTCACGACTGTCAATTTTTTCTTTTGCCGGTAATTATCCAAACTGCCATCTGGTGTTCTTTTGAAGGAATTACTCTCCAAACTGCCATATGGTGTTCTTTTGAATGAATCATTTTCTAAACTGTCATCTGTTGTATTTTTGAAGAACTTTGTAATCAAGCTTGGTTCGTCCCTGAATCTCGAAGTTCATGGTTCTAGTATGGTTTTTTTGAATATATATTTTTTCCCAAACTGTTAAAAAAACCATACTAGAACCATGAACTTCCGAGATTCCGGACGAACCGAGCTTGATTACAAAGTTCTTCAAAAATACAACAGATGGTAGTTTAGAAAATCATTAATTCAAAAGAAACCAGATGGCAGTTTGGAGAGTAATTCCTTCAAAAGAACACCAGATGGCAGTTTGGATAATTACCGGCAAAAGAAAAAATTGACAGCCGTGAAAACAGCTGACGATGGTGACAATGGGTCGCTGATACTGCAGTGCTGTGTTTAAAAAAACATCGAAGTATGAGGTAAGAAGAAATCACGATTCATTTAATTCATATTAATTGAACCTCACAATGTTAAAAATTCCCAAATTTAATATATAAATAAAAACATCTATGAATGGAATAATTTAATTATTTTGAAACCGGTCTAAAAAGAAGACAATATGATTTATTTACTGATTGTTCTTTGCGGTCAGTATGGTTTAAGAAGCACGATGTTAATGTATTTATATTTGACGGAAAATTGAATGTTATTTATACAATCTGAACTCGTTTAATTACTTCTCCATCAATAATTAATATTTCATACTTATTTTTTCCAGGTGCTTATGTAAAATTGAAGGATGCTACTTGGGCTCCGGCTGTTGAAGGTTTTTTAGAAAGTCTAACAAGAAGTTACTGTGTCAGTTCCTCCAAAGATTCCCAAGTTCTTAGTAAGATTTTTAATGAAGTTCTTGGTTCACAAAGAAAGCCGACTATAATTTCAGGGAAATTTATTGAAAAGGTAATATCAAAGATTTAAATTAAAATTCTTTATACCTCACCTCATATCCAGTCTTCTAATTATACCGGTTTCAAAACCTAGGTTGTTTCATCTTCAGTAATATCTTGACCGATTTTATGTCATTCAGTAGAACTGCTTTTTACTCCATCTATTGGATCGATGAACCAAACTAACTTCACTTGCTCATTCACCCACCCACCCACCCACCCACCCACCCACCCACTCGCGTGCACGCACGCACGCGCTCAATTACAGATATTTTTTTTTAGGTTAGTGTACATCAGATTAGTGTACACTTCAGTAAATAATATGCATGTAATTTATTTTGTTAGGTTAGGAAGGGAGAAGTTAGTGCACATCCATTTCTAATAAGCGTTTGGGAATTTATTTAGATAGTTGATCATATCATACGTGCTACCATCTAACAACAACTCTATAAACATTCTGTAGGAGTTCAAAGATATGTGGTTGCACCTAGCAACAGCTCTGTAAACTCATGTGCATGCCACTGTTATTCTGTAGGACTTAGAAAATATATTGGGAAAGGTAAAGTACTGTTTCTCCTAAATTGCCACTTGTTTATGACAATGTTACAGTTACACGATGTTGAGAGATTTGCACTGAAGTCCAGAGAATACTCTAACATTCTAGATATGCTGATAATATCTGATCCAGTTGTCGCTAATGTTTTGATTGATCAGAAAGAAATAGAGGCAATAATGTTAATTCCAACGAGCGAAGAAGCTTCTAGAATAATGTGCAATGCAAATCTTGTACCGAGA
The DNA here is from genome assembly GCA_030220185.1 of Diploptera punctata. NCBI lineage: Eukaryota > Metazoa > Arthropoda > Insecta > Blattodea > Blaberidae > Diploptera > Diploptera punctata. The sequence goes on from JASPKZ010006847.1 coordinate 1,141,033, forward strand.
AACTGCAAAAGAGCGATCACAAAAAGAGGTGACCAGTTTTACCCTGATCCTAACTACAGGACGTATGCAGGAGATGGCAATTCTAAGGCAAAGTTCCTACAAATCAGCATGGAAGAAGCTATCAGGTACTTAAAACCTTAACTTGAACATATATATAAACTTTTTTTTTTTTAAGTACAATAGGAAGTAACATTAAGAGGTTTATTGACTTAGGCTTTCACGGCCGGAGTTATTATGATGATCTTGTAGAAGATTTCCGGGCTGTTGGCCGCGGTCTTGAGGCTTGTAGTTCCCCGACGTTTTGCCAGGAGACTGCGTCCGGCATCCTCAAGGGTTGTCTTGAGACTGGCAATTTTGTCGACTACCTGCCCTATTTATATATTATACATTAAAAGGTTTGTTTAATAATTGAAACATTTTGTTTATTCTTACCTCTTACAATTGTTTTTGTCGAACATATGTTTCAGATAAATTATATTTGAAGAGAAACATTTTTTCTAGACCGAGACTCGAACCCGGGACCTTTGGCTTGCCGGGCCAAATGCTTTACCAACTGAGCTACCGAGGCGAGTTGCGATCTAGATGCAAATTTTTCTTATATACGTTGTAATTCCCTCTCGCCAAATGCTTTTGAAACCATTGCTTCTATCTTTGCAAATGGCGGCTTCTTATTAAGACATTTATTGGGAATTTAACATTACTTTATAAAGCTAGTAAGGCTTCTAGTGATGTTTTTATTATTGATTTAACATTTCTCACTGAAAGATTAATTATATTTGAAGAGAAAAATTTTTGCCTAGATCGAGACTTGAACCCGGGACCTTCGGCTTGCCGGGCCAAATGCTCTACCAACTGAGCTACCGAGGTGAGTTGTGATCTAGACACAAATTTTTCACTTATATACGTTGTAATTCCCTCTCGCCAAATGCTTTTGAAACCATTGCTTCTATCTTTGCAAATGGCGGCTTCTTAGTTAAGAAGACATTTTTCTCTTCAAATATAATTTATCTTTCAGTGAGAAATGTTGAATCAATAATAAAAACATCATATGTTTCAGAGCTTCTTAGCACCATCGTCAGTGATTACAGACTGAATTTTCTCATGATGCAGTCCTGAATCTTGATTCTTGCTCTCTTTGCCTCTGGTCCAATGAATTTTGCTAATGAGGTTCCTTTCTGCGAGAATTTTAAAATTCATAATTCTTTCCTTGTTCTTCTATATATAGATTCTTCCCCATATGGGTGAGTTCATTTTTGTTTTCTGTTTTAATAATTTTGTGTTTACATCTATTTTGTGTTTTTCTTACCAAACATGAGAGCAGCCACTGCAGATTTTTCTACTTCCTCTTTTTTTACATTCCTTATGTGTTCATTAGTTCTAATGGTTAAATTTCTTTTTGTTTTCCCTATGTATATCTTATTACAGTCTTCATATTTTATTTGATATATTCCTGATTTTTTACCATAATCAATCTTTTAATTTAATTAGTTTTTATTAGTTTATTTAAACTATAATCATTCTTTGGTACTAAATTATTATTAAATTTTCCAAAAAATTTCTGATATTTGTTGTGTGCCCACGGGTGATATGTGAATTTCCTGTATTTCTTATCTTTTGGTTTTTTTGTCTGAAGAGTGCTCAATTTTTGGTTTTTGTACTTCTCAATTTTTTTGTGTATAATTTTCTCGCTGAAACCATTTTGTTTTGCAACCTTATTTGTATGTTTCCTCTCTAATTCATAATTTTTCTTGTTCATGGGTATATTTACCAATCTATGTACTAAGCTGTTGAAGACTGCCATTTTATGTGAAATGTGGTTGAAACCTGTTGATTTGATATAGTTACCTGTATGTAATAAGAATTAAATGAATCGTGAATTTTTAGGTGTCACTGTACACAGTGTAAATACTCAGTGGTGTCACTTCCTTTAAATATTTCCTAACAGTTTTATATATTTATGCAGTTCCTTTATGATGGACTTTTTTAATTTTATGTATTTGAAAATTTCAGTGCAGCTGAAGAAGAGCTGAAAAACTTAGTGTTGCAAAGAGAGGAAATAGAGAAGCAGTTGAAAACAGTTGGGCAACATCTGACAGAAAATAGGAATGAAACTAAGGCTGCCTGTGAATCATTATCTAAGATAAAACAAGAAGGTAGTAGGATCAATCTTAAACTCTCTGAGCTCAGAGATATTGAAGAGCCAGAACCTATCAGCGTTGTCTCTCTTGTAAGTATTGCTACTGTATTTTTTTTGAGTTGTTTCTTGACTCACCTCATACTTCTTAACTCCCTCGCAGATCTGGATTTTGTCGCTGTATTTGTGACATTCTCAATGCTTATATATTAAAGTTGGGAATTTTTATCATTATAAGGTTCAATTAATAATAATTAAATGAATCGTGATTTTTTCTTACCTCATACATCTATGTTTCTTTAAACACAGCACTGCAGTATCGGCGACACTTTGTCGTCATCGTCAGCTGTTTTCATGACTGTCAATTTTTTCTCCTTTTTGCCGGTAATTATCTAGACTGCCATCTGGTGTTCTTTTGAAGGAATTCCTCTTCAAACTGCCATCTGGTGTTATTTTGAATGAATCATTTCCTAAACTGCTATCTGTTGTATTTTTGAAGAACTTTGTAATCAAGCTTGGTTCTTCCGGAATCTCAAAGTTCATAGTTCTAGTATGGTTTTTTTGAATATATATATATTTTTTCCCAAACTGTTAAATCCAAAGGTTTTGATAGATGTTTTAAAAGTTTTGCTTCTTTTTCAATCCTATGATACTCTAATAAACTATGTGCTGCTATAGCTGATTTTTCAATTTCTCCATTCTTCATGTTTCTGAAGTGCTCTTTTTTTATGAGTTTCCAAGTTCCTTTTTGTTTTTCCTATATACAGGGTGGACCGCTCGAATGGACCTAATTTCAATTGCTTGTTACTGGCAAACGGTTGAAGATAGAAACTTAAAACAACGTTCATAGTACAGAAAAACTCACCAAGTTTCGAATCCTGTCGGTAGATGGCACAAAGATACGTTTCTCGTTCTTAGATTTAATTGTTTGTGAAAATGGCGACTCTGCAGATGAAAGCGCAAGCTGTTTTGTGGTATGCGGAGTTTAAATCAATCATTAGAGTTCAAAGGGAGTTCCGGCGTGTGTTTAACCGTGATGCTCCAACTGCTAGAAGCATAAAGAAGTGGCGTGATACATTATTAGCTACAGGATCTGTGTTGAAGAAGCATGGTGGTGGTCGCAGAGCATCCGATGAAATGGTAGCAAATGTTCAAGCCGCATTTGAGCGAAGCCCCCAGAAGTCATTAAGAAGAGCTTCGCGGGAACTTCAAATACCAAAATCGACATTACAACGGATTGTCCACAAACGCCTCAAACTGCACGCATATAAAGTGCAGTTAGTGCAACGTCTGGAGCCGAATGACATGCCGAAACGAGTGGAATTCGCCAATACGATGCTGGACCGTCTCGGCGCTGATCCTGACTTCATGACCAAGATTTTCTTCTCGGACGAAGCCACTTTCCATTTGTCAGGCAAGGTAAACCGGCATAATGTGCGGATCTGGGGATCGGAGAATCCTCACGCTATTCAAGAGCATGTTCGTGATAGTCCGAAGATGAATGTTTGGTGCAGTTTGTCACATAATAAGGTCATTGGACCGTTTTTCTTCGCCGAGAAAACTGTTCGTGGTACCACATATCTTGACATGCTGGAGCAGTTCTTCTTTCCACAAATTGAACAACTGCAGCCTAACATCGTTTTCCAGCAAGATGGTGCTCCTCCCCACTGGTCCAATGAAGTTCGTACGACTTTGGACAACATTTTCCCTGGCCGTTGGATTGGTAGGGGAGGACCAATCGCGTGGCCCCCGAGATCTCCCGATTTAACACCACTGGATTTCTTTCTCTGGGGCTATGTCAAAGATAAAGTTTACACCACCCCAGTCAAAGACCTTCGTGATCTTCGTGAGCGCATCATAGAGGCTATTGAGAACATTCCAGAAGACATACTCCAACGTACTTGGCAAGAAATTGTTCATCGCTTTGATATCGTCACAGTGACTGCTGGGGCTCATATAGAGATGTGGTGATCTGGATATCAAAACTTGGTGAGTTTTTCTGTAATATGAACGTTGTTTTAAGTTTCTATCTTCAACCGTTTGCCAGTAACAAGCAATTGAAATTAGGTCCATTCGAGCGGTCCACCCTGTATATCTTGTTGCAATCTTTGCAATCAATTTGATAAATCCCAGATTTTTTGTTGTCTGGGGTATTACATTTATTATTAGTTAACAACAGATTACCCAGGCTGAATTTGTTAATTGGAGCTAATGTTATATTAAAATTTTTGAAAATTTTTTGAAGGTAAGAAAAAATCACGATTCATTTAATTATTATTATCAATGCTGTTCACATTCACAACTGACGTCCAACGGTCTCCTCTCCTGCAGACTGACCTCCGCGACATCTGATGGCTGACCAACGAACTTCCAAATCAATCCCCTCTCCTTATCACCGGGTATTTCAAAATTCATAGTTATGTTTTTATTCTTGCATATGTAATTTTTTTCCCAAATTGTGAGTTCCTTCGGTTTTTCCAATTGTTTAAGTAATTTTGTTTTGGTTTCTATTCTATGCTTTTTACAACCAGGCATGTGCAGCTATTGCAGATTTTTTTTTGTTTCTCCATTTTTAACATTTCTGAGGTGTTCCTTTAATCTTGTATTTAGATTCCTTTTTGTTTTTCCTATGTATATCCTTTCACAATCTTTACAATTAATTTGATAAATTCCCAATTTTTTACAGTCTTCAATCTTTTCATTTTTGTTGGTTTTTATTAAATTACCTAAACTGTAATCATTTTCCGGTGCTAATTTAATGTTGAATTTGTTGAAGATTTTTTGAAACTTGTCAAATACTAAAGGGTGGTATGTGAACTTCTTGAATTTTTTACCAATATCTTTATCTGTGTGAAGAGTACTTTCATTAATCATTTTTTGTTCCTTGAATTTATTTATTTTCTTGTGTATCATCTTTTCTTGAAATCGATTATCCTTTGCAATTTTTATGATGTGTTTTTTCTCTTTATTGTAATTTTCTTTGCTCATGGGGACGTTCACAAGTCTGTCTGTTAAACTATTTAATAGTTTACTTCACCTTATTTTTTTAATATTTTAAAATTCTTTGATTCTAATAGTTAAATTTCTTTTTGTTTTCAATATGTTTATCTTATCACAATCTGCATATTTTATTTGATATATCCCTGATTTTTTTTACTATCATCAATCTTTTCATTTTTGTTGTGGGGCAAACACGCCTTCAAACATATGTCTGACAGAAACAACCATATGAGTTGAGAATAACACAGACTGAACTTAATTATTAATTTTTGTATTGTATTGTAAGCCTATGTTTTCCCTTTACAGAGATTTAGGCGCTCTCCCCCTACAGGGAAGAATTTGAACCATACTAATTTAGTTACACTTATTTTTGTATAGATGTCGTTTTGAGTGGTACGTGGTCAGTGTTCCGCCTCATACTGACATCTAGGAAACCAAGGTAGTACTAGGACGGGAAAATTCGGTAAATGTTGCTTAGAGGCCTTTTCATTCAGGCTTAAGGAATTTTTACGAGCCTGAAAATCTTCAGACTCAGGGCCCACGGCTTACAGTCCCTCCCGGACCCGGAGGACTTGCTCCTTGGATTTTTCCGTCCTAAAAAATCCATTGACCATGGCCGGGTTTGAACCCGCAACCCTCGGGACCAGAGGCAAGGAGCGTAACCACTAGCCCACTGCGGCCGACACTTAATTATTAATAATCAAGATATTTGGTCTATTGTATTTTTAAAATTAATTATTAATGTTTACTATGTTTTGTTTGCACAGACAGCTGAGTTGAAAGAGTCTGAAGATGTTTATGAAAAAGTGAAAGCAGAAGAGAGATCAATGGAAGCCGAGTGTCAAGCAGTGAAGAATGATTTTGAAGAAAATGAAAAGAATTTTAAAGAATTGAAAGAGAAATATAAAGAATTGCAAAGAGAAGAAATTGATTTGGTGGTAAGAAATATTATTTATTTATGACTGCTAAGGAAAAGCCTCCTTAAATTAATAAAAAATCAAAAATTTTTTAAATTATTCCGATTGAGGGTCTTTCCACTTTTCAGCGGTTGCCCTTTTTACCAGCCGGCTGCTGGCCCTTCACATCCACATGTGTCAATCACAGAGGTAGATGATCAACAGCCAGTGTAGGGGTGACATGTGGTTAGCATGTCGAGTCCCCCAGCCGTTATAGCTGGTTCCTCAACCTGGAGCCGCTACTTATTGTAGCTACCCAATTGCCTCACGATGCTGGGTGGGCACCGGTCCCATACTGCCCGAAATACCACAAGAAAATTTCTTCCCCCATGGAGACTCGAACCAGCACAAGTCCCGTAGCTCTGCGCCAAGGCTTCCTACCTTAACCGCTCGGCTACGGCGCGGAACTTAAATTATTAAGAAGCTAATACTACTACTATGATTGGAATAAGTTAATTAATTAAATTATTTTTAGTTTGTTCATCTTACCTCTATGTTAATGTTGATTTGTTCTTGAACATGTTTTGATTATATCATAATCATCATTATTTAATTAAAATAACCTCAAAGTATCTCTTCCTAAAATAAAATATTAAGTTAATTAATGTCCTATTATATAATAAATTTGGGAATTTTTAACGTTATGAGGTTTAATTCATAAGATTAAATGAATCGTGATTTATTCTTACCTCATACTTCTATGTTTTTTAAACACAGCACTGCAGTATCACCGACCATCGTCACCATCCTCAGCTGTTTTCACGATTGCTGAGGATGGTGACGATGGTTGCTGATACTGCAGTGCTGTGTTTAAAAAAACATAGAAGTATGAGGTAAGAAGAAATCACGATTAATTTAATCTTAATAATTAATGTCTACACAACTAAACTATTGTAATAAAATGTAAAGAGAAAAATTAATTTTTATTAATATATAAAGGATGTGACACTATGAGGTCTATTTTAATTAATAAATTGAGTTAGACTTTACGACTCGCCTCAAAATTTTAGATAATCTTAAAATCTAGTTTTGATATGCTACATATCATTCTCAATTCCATTTAACTGTTGAATCGATGGTTAGCAACCTTGTAGGTTGCTTCATGCTCTCTCTGTTGGCTGACTGATGAACTTACAAATTAAATCTTTTTTCCTGAAGAATTTCAAAATTCATGAGTTTCCTTTTATTTTTGTGATTTGTGAATTTTCTCCCAAACTGTGAATTCTTTAGGATTATCTATCTGTTTCAGTAATTTGGCTTTTATATTAAATTAATGTTGGGAAGTAAATATTATGAGGTGTTTTTTAAAATACAATAGGAAGTAACATTAAGAGCACTTATTTTAGGAATTCTCACTATGAGGTATATTCTACCTTAATAAATAACATTAAGAGGTTTATTAATAGTGAGTGGAGAACATATTTTAACGACTCACCTCATATAATTTCAAATTTCTTTGATACCGGCGGTTTCAGACAATATCTTGTCCCTCTTCAATCATGGCTTCCACTGATGAAATTCTCTGGTTGTTGATTTCTCTAAGGACATCACCTCTTGTGCTGCCATGACATCACCTCTTGTGCTGCCATCTTTGGTTGGGATTATAAACTCCGTAATTAAATTTTTATCCACCGGAATATTGAAATTCATAGATCGATATTTATTCTTCTGAATGAATATCTTTTCCCAAATTGTCAATTCCAACGGTTTATCCAATTGTTTCAAAAGTTTTGCCTCTTTTTCAATTTTATGATGTTCTAGCAAACTATGTGCATCAATTGCTGATTTTTCAATTTCACAATTTTTAATATTTCTTAAATGTTCTTTAGTGCCACAAAAAGGAATTTGGAAACACGAACATTTTAGAAATATTGAAAATTGTGAAATTGAAAAATCATCAATTGCTGCACATAATTTGCTAGATTTTTTTTTGTACTTCTCAATTTTTTTGTGTATAATTTTTTCACTGAAACCATTTTCTTTTGCAACCTTATGTACGTGTTTCCTTTCTAATTCATAATTTTTCTTGTTCATGGATATATTTACCAATCTATGTACTAAGCTGTTGAAGACCGCCATTTTGTGTGAAATATGGTTGAAACCTGTTGATTTGATATTGTTATCTGTATGTGTTTCTTTTCTGTAAGTGCTGAATTCTATTTTCTTCTTTTCTTCAGAATTTACAGAAAAGAAACACATACAGATAACTGTATCATATCAACAGGTTTCAACCATATTTCACTCAAAATGGCGGTCTTCAACAGATCAATGAATTTTGATATTCCTGACAAACAAAATTTGATTTTGAAGTTCATTAAATTAACCATAGATGGCAGCACTGAAGATGGTGACAGTAGAAGAGTTGATTTATTTTACAATTTAATTTAATTTATTTTACAATTTAATTGAATAAATTTTGCAATTAAAAATTTCAACACAGCTGGTTATTAAATCCGGGCTGCTACTCAGAATGCAGGCATACTACCACCTGATCAGGCCCGGTGGATGAATACAAAGTGTAAATAATGGATTCAGTTTGTTTGATGTTATTACAGAATGAAAAAGCTAATATTCAAAGAGAACTAAAAGAAATTTTGTTGAAGAAGAGTAATTGGGATAAAAAATATAAAGAGATGTGTAAAGTTGTGGCATCCTCAGAAGCCAACTTAAAGAAACAGCAGGACGTTGTGAATAATGCCATTGCAGCTGCTGAACAGGTTTGTCCTGCACGCATCGATACAGACAGGTAAATACTTTGTAGATGTTTCCGTTGACCTGTTCCTGCATGAAGTATTTTTAATACATAATTGAAGAGAAAAATGATATGCTCAGACCCAGGACCTTTAGCTTTCTAGGCCAATATTCTACCGACTGTGCTACTGAACAAGTTCCAATCTAAACGCAAATCTTTCTCTTATATACGCTGTTAATTCCCACACACCAAATGCTCTTTTTAATACTTTTAAGAAACATATTTCATCATTGAGTTTATTGTTAAATATTCAAAACAATAAGAGTTGTACCTGTTGCGGCAATCATCCTCAACAAATTAAATTTGTTTAAATTATTCAGCTAGACCTTTTGGAACTGATTTCATTTACAAAGCTGTTCTTTGGGTACTTGCGCATGCGCCAACAGATGCGAAGTGGTTTACACTATGGAATCATGGGATGCAGCATACATATACACAATATTTGAACTCGCGTTGCCAATGAACCTAAAAGCTAACCTATTGCAATTTAAGTACTCTAACCTGTGAAAGACCAACCTGAAAACTAACCTATTGCAATATAAATACTCTACCCTGTGAAAGACCAACCTAAAAGCTAACCTATTGCAATTTAAGTATTCTAACCTGTGAAAGACCAACTTAAAAGCTAACCTATTGCAGTTTAAGTACTCTAATCTGTGAAAGACCAACCTAAAGCTAACCTATTGTAATTTAAGTACTCTAACCTGTGAAAGACCAACCTAAAAGCTAACCTATTGCAATTTAAGTACTCTAATCTGTGAAAGACCAACCTAAAGCTAACCTATTGTAATTTAAGTACTCTAACCTGTGAAAGACCAACCTAAAAGCTAACCTATTGCAATTTAAGTACTCTAATCTGTGAAAGACCAACCTAAAGCTAACCTATTGTAATTTAAGTACTCTAACCTGTGAAAGACCAACCTGAAAACTAACCTATTGCAATATAAATACTCTACCCTGTGAAAGACCAACCTAAAATTCTACCCTGTGAAAGACCAACCTAAAAGCTAACCTATTGCAATTTAAGTACTCTAATCTGTGAAAGACCAACCTAAAGCTAACCTATTGTAATTTAAGTACTCTAACCTGTGAAAGACCAACCTAAAAGCTAACCTATTGCAATTTAAGTACTCTAATCTGTGAAAGACCAACCTAAAGCTAACCTATTGTAATTTAAGTACTCTAACCTGTGAAAGACCAACCTAAAAGCTAACCTATTGCAATTTAAGTACTCTAATCTGTGAAAGACCAACCTAAAGCTAACCTATTGTAATTTAAGTACTCTAACCTGTGAAAGACCAACCTGAAAACTAACCTATTGCAATATAAATACTCTACCCTGTGAAAGACCAACCTAAAATTCTACCCTGTGAAAGACCAACCTAAAAGCTAACCTATTGCAATTTAAGTACTCTAATCTGTGAAAGACCAACCTAAAGCTAACCTATTGTAATTTAAGTACTCTAACCTGTGAAAGACCAACCTAAAAGCTAACCTATTGCAATTTAAGTACTCTAATCTGTGAAAGACCAACCTAAAGCTAACCTATTGCAATTTAAGTATTCTAACCTGTGAAAGACCAACTTAAAAGCTAACCTATTGCAGTTTAAGTACTCTAATCTGTGAAAGACCAACCTAAAGCTAACCTATTGTAATTTAAGTACTCTAACCTGTGAAAGACCAACCTAAAAGCTAACCTATTGCAATTTAAGTACTCTAATCTGTGAAAGACCAACCTAAAGCTAACCTATTGCAATTTAAGTATTCTAACCTGTGAAAGACCAACTTAAAAGCTAACCTATTGCAGTTTAAGTACTCTAATCTGTGAAAGACCAACCTAAAGCTAACCTATTGTAATTTAAGTACTCTAACCTGTGAAAGACCAACCCTAACGCTAACCTATTGCAAGTTAAGTACTCTAATCTGTGTGTTGAAATAGACCAAATTAAAGCTAACTCTCTTGTAATTTAAGTACTCTAACCTGTGAAAGACCAACCTGAAAACTAACCTATTGCAATATAAATACTCTACCCTGTGAAAGACCAACCTAAAATTCTACCCTGTGAAAGACCAACCTAAAAGCTAACCTATTGCAATTTAAGTACTCTAATCTGTGAAAGACCAACCTAAAGCTAACCTATTGTAATTTAAGTACTCTAACCTGTGAAAGACCAACCTAAAAGCTAACCTATTGCAATTTAAGTACTCTAATCTGTGAAAGACCAACCTAAAGCTAACCTATTGTAATTTAAGTACTCTAACCTGTGAAAGACCAACCTGAAAACTAACCTATTGCAATATAAATACTCTACCCTGTGAAAGACCAACCTAAAATTCTACCCTGTGAAAGACCAACCTAAAAGCTAACCTATTGCAATTTAAGTACTCTAATCTGTGAAAGACCAACCTAAAGCTAACCTATTGCAATTTAAGTATTCTAACCTGTGAAAGACCAACCTGAAAGATAACCTAACCTGTGAAAGACCAACCTGAAAGATAACCTAACCTGTGAAAGACCAACCTGAAAGCTAACCTATTGCAATATAAGTACTCTACCCTGTGAAAGACCAACCTAAAAGCTAATCTATTGCAACTTAAGTACTCTAACTTGTGAAAGACCAACCTAAAAGCTAACCTATTGTAATTTAAGTACTCTAACCTGTGAAAGACCAACCTAAAAGCTAACCTATTGCAATTTAAGTACTCTAATTTGTGAAAGACCAACCTGAAAGCTAACCTATTGTAATTTAAGTACTCTAACCTGTGAAAGACCAACCTAAAAGCTAACCTATTGCAATTTAAGTATTCTAACCTGTGAAAGACCAACCTGAAAGATAACCTAACCTGTGAAAGACCAACCTGAAAGCTAACCTATTGCAATATAAGTACTCTACCCTGTGAAAGACCAACCTAAAAGCTAATCTATTGCAACTTAAGTACTCTAACTTGTGAAAGACCAACCTAAAAGCTAACCTATTGCAATTTAAGTACTCTAACTTGTGAAAGACCAACCTAAAAGCTAACCTATTGCAATTTAAGTACTCTAACCTGTGAAAGACCAACCTGAAAGCTAACTTCTTGCAATGTAAGTACTCTAACCTGTGAAAGAATGCACGCTGATTTTATTTAGTGTAAGTTAATTAGTACAGACTCTATGTTGGCTGCACTGGAACACACAATATTTGTTAAAATCAATATGGCCACCATGTCTTCCTGTATTTCAATATTGTATAAAAAATATATTCAAATAATCGTTAGAAAACTTGTAAAATCATTGTAAATGGCGGGAAATAATTGGAAAAATTAAACCCTAAGAATGGGGGCACACCGTAGCGTAGTGGTTAAGGCACTGAGCTACAAGCCGGAGGGTCGAGGGTTCAAGTCCCGTTGGGGTCAGGATTTTTAAACTAACCCAAACCCTCTGGCGGCACTATGGCCCTGGGGTCGTAAATGAGTACCAGACGCTTGTTCTGGGGGTAAAGGCGGCCGTCACGCAGGGCTGACAACCCGGCTGACATAAAGTGCTGATTGTCTAGAAAAAGTGGGAGCCTTAACCTCCTACTACCCCAAGGGCCTCCGGGCCTGTTGTGGGATCACTTAAAAAATCCCTAAGAATATAATTTGACAGGAGTTTCTGAAGGAATTAAAAAAGACATGTTTAGCCAAACATTTTACTTAAATACTATTATTATTATTATTATTATGTTAACTGTTTGCAGATCACCGCAGGAGATACAGAAGGAAGTAAATGATTGCAACAGCTATGTAGCAAGTGTGGAGCAGGAAACTGGATCTTTGGAACAAGTTGGTGAAGAGTTTATTAAAAAAAAAACCAAATTCTGTGAAATTGCTGAAGACTTAAAAGTTCTCGAAGATAGTCTCCAGGTATTTTTCTATAATTTATAGTGATGAAACAGATAGCTGTTTGGCCAGATACTGGATATTCGGCCAAGCTTGAGGCCAGTTATCTGGCCGAACATTGCCTATTGGCGCATCATAATGATAGAGCTCGTGTAGGTGGTACATGAACGATTGGGTGGTCTCGGGTGAATTTGGGTCTTTTTGTTCATGAGCGAAGTTAGCAAGTGTTTTATTTAAATTAATATTGGGAAGTAAACATTATGAGGTTATATCATTAATAGTGAGTGGAGAACATATTTTTAACGACTCACCTCATATAATTTCAAATTTCTTTGATACCGGCAGTTTCAGACAATATCTTGTCCCTCTTCAGTCATGGCAAGAGGGACAAGATATTGTCTGAAACCGCCGGTATCAAAGAAATTTGAAGTTATATGAGGTGAGTCGTTAAAAATATGTTCTCCACTCACTATTAATAGCAAGTGTTTCATTTGATTATATTTGAGTTGGAAATTTTGACTCACCTCATATTTCTTGATTTTTATGCAAACCTAGGTTTCGTCGCATCTGTCTATGCCTCCAACTGTCGTTTTGCGGCTGTCCATCTTTTAAGTCGATTTCCACTCCCTCTGCCAGATAAACTTCCAATTCAAATTTTTTTTCTTTTTCTCTGGGAATTTTAAAATTCTTGGTTTTCTTTTTATTCTTGCAGATGTAAATTTTCTCCCAAATTGTGAGTTCCTTAGATTTTTCAACTGTTTTAGTAATTTGGCCTTAGTTTCAATTCTGTGTTTTTCTGAAACAATGGTCATATTTCTAAAACAGTTAGAAAAATCGAAGGAACTCACAATTTGGAAGAACATTTACATCTGCAAGAATAAAAAGAAAACCATGAATTTTGAAATACCCGGAGAAAAAGAAACAAAATTGATTTGGAAGTTCATCAGTCAGAAAATATTACCTCTATATTGTGAACCATGTTGCAACCATTTCTCTTTGCAAGAGTGCATGGAGGAAGCAGATATGGCAGTTAAAAAGAAGATGGAATGCGAAGTGTTTAAAAATGTACTATGAAAATATTTCTCTTCAAATACAATTTATCCTTCAGTGAGAAGTGTTAAATTAATAATAAAAACCTCAATAGAAGCCGCTTTATAAAGTAATGTTAAATTCCCAATAAATGTCTTCTTAACTAAGAAGCTGCCATTTGCAAAGATAGAAACAAATGTTTCAAAGCATTTGGTGCGAGGGAATTACAATGTATATGAGAGAAAAATTGTGTCTAGATCGCAACTCGCCTCGGTAGCTCAGTTGGTAGAGCATTTGGCTCAGCAAGCCAAAGGTCCCGGGTTTGAGTCTCGGTCTAGGCGAAAATTTTTCTCTTCAAATATAATTCAGTGAGAAGTGTTAAATTAATAATAAAAACATTAACATCTGGTGTTGATTTGAAGAACTTTGTAATCAAATTTGGTTCATCCGGAAACTCAAAATTCATGGTTTTAGTATGGGTTTTTTGAATGTATATCTATTCCCAAATTGTTAATTCCAAAGGTTTAGATAGATGTTTCAAAAGTTTAGCTTCTTTTCAATTCTATGATTCTCTAATAAACTATGTGCTGCTATAGCTGATTTTTCAATTTCACCATTTTTTTATATTTCTAAAGTGTTCTTTTTGTGAGTGTCAAATTCCTTTTTGTTTTTCTTGTAGTGTTTAAATTAAATTGTCAATTGTACTGTTTGTTTTTTTCAGAAACTGGAAGTCATGATTAAAGATCGCCTGAGGAAAATCATTACAATAGAGAGACTAACATCAATAAGAGTGCAACACATGTTTCAAAGTCTGATGCATTCACGCAAGTACAAGGTAAATATTCGTATATTAATGAGTCATTTTTTAACATCTTACCTCATATTTTATGTTTCTTCAAACACGGGAACTAGTTTTCGAGAGAAGGATCTCTCTCATTTTCAACCGATATTATGACTACCAGATTTTCGTTGGAATCATTGGAATCTCCATCAATAACGTTGCCATCTGGTGTTGATTTGATGAATTTTGAGATGAGGTCACGTTCATCAGGAATCTCGAAATTCATGGATCTAAATTTGTTCTTCTGAATATATATCTTCTCCCAAATTGTCAATTCTAAAGGTTTTTCCAAATGTTTTAAAAGTAGGGCTTCTTTTTCAATTTTATGATTCTCCAATAAACTATGTGCTGCAATAGCTGATTTTTCAATTTCACCATTTTTAATATTTCTGAAGTGTTCCTTAGTGCGAGTGTTCAAATTTGTTTTTGTTTTTCCTATGTTTACTTTATTGCAGTCCTTACAATTAATTTGATAAATTCCAGATATTTTGCTATCTGGAATAGTTTATTAAATAATACGCATGTAAATCTGGAATTTATCAAATTAATTGTAAGGACTGCAATAAAGTATACATAGGAAAAACAAAAACAAATTTGGGCACTCGCACTAAGGAACACTTCAGAAATATTAAAAATGGTGAAATTGAAAAATCAGCTATTGCAGCACATAGTTTATTGGAGAATCATAAAATTGAAAAAGAAGCCCTACTTTTAAAACATTTGGAAAAACCTTTAGAATTGACAATTTGGGAGAAGATATATATTCAGAAGAACAAATTTAGATCCATGAATTTTGAGATTCCTGATGAACCTGACCTCATCTCAAAGTTTATCAAATCAACACCAGATGGCAACGTTATTGATGGAGATTCCAACGATTCCAACGAAAATCTGGTAGTCATAATGTCAGTTGAAAATGAGAGAGATCCTTCTCTCGAAAACTAGTTTCCGTGTTTGAAGAAACATAAAATATGAGGTAAGGTGTTAAAAATTACTCATTAATTTTACGAATTAAGAACCTCATAATGTTATTTCCCATATTTAACTATGAATACAATGAATGACTTCTACATTAAGAAGACATGAAGGGACTCCACAAAGCTATAGCATTATTTATTAAATTAATATTGAGAAATCAGCCGCGGTGGACTAGTGGTTATGCTCCTTGCCTCTGATCCCGAGGGTCGCGGGTTCAAACCCGGCCGGGGTCGATTAATTTTTTTTTAGGATGGAAAAATCCAAGGAGCAAGTCCTCCGGGAGGGACTTTAAGCCGTGGGTCCCGAGTCTGAAGATTTTCAGGCTCGTAAAAAATCCTTAAGCCTGAATGAAAAGGCCTCTAAGCAAAATTTACCGAATTTTCCCGTCCTGGTACTACCTTGGTTTCCTAGATGTCAGTATGAGGCAGAACGCTGACCACGGACCACTCAAAATGACATCTATATGAAAACAAGTATAACTAAATTACTCTAATTCTTCCCTGTAGGGGGAGAGCGCCTAAATCTCTGTAAAGGGAAAACATAGGCTTACAATACAATACAATAATATTGAGAAGCTAAAGCTATTACTATGATAGAAATAAGTAAATTAATAAACACAAATTATTGTAATCAATGGTAAAGAAAAAATTTTTGCCTGAACCTGGAATCTCAGTATTAATTTAATAAATAATGCTATAGCTATGTGGAGTCCCTTCATGTCTTCTTCATGTAGAAGCTACATAACAATGAACTACATGATCTTTATAGGAAACAAGATATATTAAGAATAGTTAGGTCTTGTAGGCTGCGATGGACAGGACATGTGGCATGAATAGGAAATGGAAGATGTGCATGGAAGCTTTTTGTAGGAAAACCAGTGTGTAAACACCTAGTTGGTAGACCAAGAATGAGATGGGAGCATAACCATGATTTGAGAGAAGTAGATTATACAGGGATGATCGGAAAATATTATCTCAAGATAGGAATGTGTGGAGAACTTATGTCCGCGTGTCCATGATAATGTCAGTGAGTTAGTTAACCAGGTATCAAACCTGGGCCCACTAGTCAAGAAGTAGGCATGCTACTATCCGAGCCGGCATGGCATTTTTGATAAAAGGTGTGAATATTGTTTTAGGGGAAACTGGAGATAGACCACGCAAAACAAAGTCTGGAAATCCAGGTATGTCCAGGAAATACCAATGAGAGAGGAATGTCAGATACGAAAAGTCTGTCTGGAGGTGAAAGATCGTATGCTACTGTATCATTCCTGATGTCACTGTGGGATACTGTGGAACCTCCGTTCTACTTCCTGGATGAATTTGACGTCTTCATGGTACGTATATATCATCTTCAAGGTATGGGTCTGTTGGTCCGTTCTACTCCCCACTGTACAATATGCTACAGGTCGTCCTTCCATCGTTTTGGTCTTCCTACATTTAATAATTAAATTAATGTTTTTATTACCTCACCTCATATCCTTTTTCTTCTATACTGCAGTTTCGGAGCTTACCTCCATCGTCAGTAGCCTCTGGTCGACCGGTGTTATGTCGTTTCTTGGCGGTTTCCTTCTTACTTCTGTCGGTGGACAGATGACCCTCTGGATTAGGTCAAAATTTGCGGGAGTTTCAAAATTCATGAGTTTTTCTTTTTTGTTTTTTTTTGGATGTGGATTTTTTCCCAGACTGTGAGTTCCTTTAGTTTATCTGTTTGTTTGATTAGGCTAGCTTCTGTATCTATTAAATGTTTTTCAGACCAAGCATGGGCTGCTACTGCTGACTTGTCCACTTCCCCCTTTTTTACATTTCTAAGGTGTTCCTTCAATCTAGTTTTTAAATTTCTTTTTGTTTTTCCTATATAGATTTTGTCGCAATCTTGACATTTGATCTGATATATTCCTGATTTATATTCTTGTCCAATTTTTTCATTTTTGTTGGTTTTAATTATCTTGTTTAGGCTGTATTCATTCTTTGGGGCCAATCGAATGTTAAACTTATTGAAAACATAGGCTTACAATACAATACAATAATATTAACATTCGATTGGCCCCAAAGAATGAATACAGCCTAAACAAGATAATTAAAACCAACAAAAATGAAAAAATTGGACAAGAATATAAATCAGGAATATATCAGATCAAATGTCAAGATTGCGACAAAATCTATATAGGAAAAACAAAAAGAAATTTAAAAACTAGATTGAAGGAACACCTTAGAAATGTAAAAAAGGGGGAAGTGGACAAGTCAGCAGTAGCAGCCCATGCTTGGTCTGAAAAACATTTAATAGATACAGAAGCTAGCCTAATCAAACAAACAGATAAACTAAAGGAACTCACAGTCTGGGAAAAAATCCACATCCAAAAAAACAAAAAAGAAAAACTCATGAATTTTGAAACTCCTGCAAACTTTGACCTAATCCAGAGGTTCATCTGTCCACCGACAGAAGTAAGAAGGAAACCGCCAAGAAACGACATAACACCGGTCGACCAGAGGCTACTGACGATGGAGGTAAGCTCCGAAACTGCAGTATAGAAGAAAAAGGATATGAGGTGAGGTAATAAAAACATTAATTTAATTATTAAATTAAACCTCATAGTGTTCTTTCCCTGTGAAAGTTAAATAAACTTCCTACATTTATTAGGTCTTGAGTTTATAATGAAGCATCTGTTTGGTAAACAATTATTTGGCATTCTTTGTACGTGTTCAAACCAATGACTGTATATCTCGGCAGATAAGACGATAGTTGAACTATAAAAAAAAGCCTCCAAAATCCAGGGTCCTCTTATACGACAGATACAAAAAAAATTAGTTTGAAATTTATATAAATTAAAACCATTATAAAATGAAAACATAACTCACCAATGTATTTAAAATCCTGCAAAATCCTCACAAACTGATCAATTGACGTGTGGGGGGAACTGTTAGAGATTTAGGGTCGTATGCAGATACATTACTCTCTACTCAAATTACTTCCAATCACTGGTGAGCTGAGATCGAATTAACGGCCGCCTTAACTGGTCATGCATGAATGTTGACGTTTTCGTAATATTGGCAACGAATTACCCAGAATTCTCAGCGATAAAACCACTTCTGTTATTTTCGTCTGCTATAGAGGAATGCATTTATGCTTGCATCCCGCAAATAATACCGTATACAAACACGTCTGTGACGTGCAATATTACGCCGATTCTCCTGTTCTTCCAGTTGAATTCTTTGGTAGACTCTATCAAATTCCTCTTCTCTGCGTATACCGAAAACATGATCGAAGTCTTCAAGGTCCGACATCTTGGATAAGTTTCAAACTGCATCGGTTACCATCGGTTCCCTTCGGTATTTTCACATAAGTTTATATCTTGAGCTACGATCTTAAGGTACCTTGTCAGGTAGCTTTACAATTATTACCGCGTGAATAGATTTCTGAGTAAGAAAAATGTGTTTGAATAAAACTTTATCAGCAGAGAACGCCTTTTACTGTCTAATGCATTCAAACATTCGACCCTTAGGGTCGAATCTATGAATGCATTAGACTGTAAAAGGCGTTCTCTGCTGAGAAAGTTGTATCCTAATACGATTTTGCTTACTCAGAAATCTGTTCATGCGATAATAATTGTTGAAATTCATAAGTTACCTGACGAAGTAACTTAAGAGAGAAACGAATCGTGAGAATCCCGAAGGGAACCGATGGAAACCGATGTAGTTTGAAACCTTGCCGCGTACCTTGCTGCTTTACCCAAGATGTCGGACCTTGAAAACTTCGATCATGTTTTCGGTATACGCGGAGAAGAGGAGTTTGATGGAGTCTACCAAAGAATTCAACTGGAAGAACAGGAGAATCGGCGTAATATTGCGCGATGCAGACGTCATTATATACGGTATTATTTGTGGGATGCAAGCGTAAATGCGTTTCTTTAGCAGACAAAAATAACAGAAGTGGTTTTATCACTGAGAATTCTGGGTAATTTCTTGTCAATATTACAAAAATGACGACTTTCATGCATGACCAGTTAGTGGGTAGCTAATTTGATCTTTGCACTTGCTCACGGTGAGTCAGCTCACCAGTGATTGGAAGTAATTTGAGTAGAGACTAATGTATTTGCATGCGGCCCTTAGTGAATCCCCATGAGTACAGCTATTATCAAACCATTCCTGAAAACATCCAGTTATTCAATTCTTTTGCAGTCTGTTTTGTGTAGTAAATAAACATGGACATTATTGCTTATATTGCGTTGTTTCTTTTAATTATTGATATAGTGTTATTATTACTATGCATGATGCAAAGGGCACTGTATAACATTTAAATTAGCGGATAACTCATAACAATCTCCTTTCCCCTCTACTGCCTTCCATGTGACAGGTCTCATCTCTTGTGCTAGTACAACTTATCGAAAGTGTAGCAGTGTTGCCAGTTGAATGAAAATAAAATGTATTTATTTATTATTATGATGGGTTAAAATTTAAAAAAAATATCTGATATGCTACTCACATTATTTTGATAATCCAGGATGCCATATATGTGAAGCCATTTTTTTATATGTTAAAAAGAAACCACAGTCTACAGTTACTAATTCAAGACTCAACGTTAGTGTGATATGTTATAAGGTTTGCTAAGGTTTGGGTGCCACAGAAAAAAAAAAGTGCTGATAACTCTGTCGTCAACAAGGCAGGGTACTCATGTTTATGCTTTCAAAGCAGATTTTTCATGGCACACGTGTTCAGTGTTCAAACTACGTCATCAAATTCCCCTTGCAAGAGTACAGTCACCTTCAAATTATAAACTGAACCCGTTATAAAGTCAAACCAAAAAATATAGAACTCGCAAATAAATTTTAACTTTTAATAATAAAATTCTCTATTGTATGTAAAAATTAAACATTTCATTGAATAATACACTCCTTTATGAATGAAATAAAAGTTATTTTATACTTATATCTCTTATTGTTTATCATAAAAAAATTTTTTGTTAGTATGCATGCTCTACCATCCATTTAATATCACGGACTGGGATTTAAATTCCGTCCAGCAGTTCATGCGGTATTTTTAAATACCACGGAATATAAAGGTTAAAATATTGAGAGAAACATTTTGTTGTTACAGGATAAAATAAACAGACACATTATAATGGATTTACTTCTGGAACATGCTCGGCAGAAGACAACTTTTCAGTTTGTATTTCTTACACCACAAGATGCCTCTCACATCCAGTCTAGTGCTGATCTTAAAATTCACAGGTACGTTCTTCTTATTGGAATAAGTAAATATTTAAAAAAAATACAGCAACATTTTGTTACCTCACCTCATTTTAAAAATACAATAGGAAATAACATTAAGGGTCGAATGTTTGAACACATTAGACAGTAAAAGGCGTTCTCTGCTGAGAAAGTTTTATCCAAATACATTTTGCTTACTCAGAAATCTATTCATGCAATAATAATTGTAAGCTACCTGATGAGGTACCTTAAGATCATAGCTCAAGATAGAACTTATCGTGAAAATCCCGAAGGGAACCGATGTAGTTTGAAACCTTTGCAGCTTTATCCAAGATGTCGGACCTTGAAGACTTCGTTCATGTTTTCGGTATATTCGGAGAAGAGGAATTTGATAGAGTCTACCAAAGAATTCAACTGGAAGAACAGGAGCATCGGCATAATATTGCGCGATGCAGACGTTGTTGTATACGGTATTATTTGCGGGACGCAAGCGTAAATGTGTTCCTCTGTAGCAGACGAAAATAATGGAAGTGGTTTTATCGCTGAGAATTCTGGGTAATTCGTTGCCAATGTTACAAAAACATCAACTTTCATGCATGACCGGTAAGTTGGCCGTAAATTCGATCTCAGCAATTGCTCACGGTGAATCAGCTCACCAGTGATTGGAAGTAATTTGAGTAGAGACTAATGTATTTGCATACGACCCTAAGAGGGTCCACAAGATAAAACTCAACAGTCTGAGCAAGCTAACGATGATATAGATGATTATATCAAAACATGTTCAAACTGAACCAATAATAATTTGAGGTAAGATGTTTCCCATTCTCACAAAAAACTTAATTAAAAGAATTAATAGTGAATGGAGAACATATTTTTAACGACTTACCTCATATAATTTCAAATATTGTCTGAAACTGCCGGTATCAAAGAAATTTGAAATTATATGAGGTGAGTCATTAAAAATATGTTCTCCACTCACTATTAATGATATAACCTCATAATGTTTACTTCCCAATATTAATTTAAATTTAATTAAAAGAAGCTCAAAATGTTACTTCCTAAAATAAACCATTAAGAGGTTTAATAAGAATTAAATGAATCGTGATTTCTTCTTACCTCATACTTCTATGTTTTTTAAACACAGCACTGCAGTATCAGCGACCCATTGTCACCATCGCCAGCTTGAGTCATGAAAACAGCTGACGATGGTGACAATGGGTCGCTGATACTGCAGTGCTGTGTTTAAAAAAACATGGAAGTATGAGGTAAGAAGAAATCACGATTCATGTAATTCTTATTAATTGAACCTCATAATGTTAAAAATTCCCAAATTTAATATATACATTAAGAGGTTTATTTAATAATTAAGTTATTTGGTCTGTATATTCTTACCTCTTATGGTTGTTTTTGTTGAACATATGTTTCAAGGCTTGTTAGCCCCATCTTCAGCTATTACTGATTTTCTCAAGTTGTCGGCCTTGTCCATCTACCATGAGATTTGAAAGTATATTCATATAATAAAGTTGGGAATTTTTACATTATGAAGTTTTCTTAATAAAAATCAAATGATATTAAATTAATGTTGGGAAGTAAACATTATGAGGTATAATCATTAAAATTCATTGGAGAACATTTTGTTTAAGCAACTCACCTCATAGGATTCATGCTTCCATGATACTGCGATTTCAAACACAGTCGTGTTTATCTTCAGTCATAACTCCGACTGACGAAATTCTTTGGCCGTCAACTGTTCTATTGTCGTCATCTTCAATGCTGCCATCTATGGTTGAATTTATGAATTTCGAAATCAAAGTAATTTTGTTAGGGATATCAAAATTCATTGATCTATCTTTATTTTTCTGAATGTATATTTTTTCCCAAACTGTCAATTCCAAAGGCTTCTCTACTTGTTTTAAAAGTTTAGCTCCTCTTCCAATTTTATGATGTTCTAATAAACTATGTGCAGCAATTGCAGATTTTTCAATTTCACAATTTTTAATATTTCTGAAATGTTCTTTTGTCCGAATTTCCAAATTCCTTTTTGTTTTTCCTATATAAACTTTATTGCAATCTTCACAACTTATTTGATAAATTCCAGATTTCTTACTGTCTGGAACATTGACTTTTTTATTGGTACTTAGAAGATTACCCAGACTAAATTTATTTATTGGTGCCAAAGAAATGTTGTATTTGTCAAAAATTTTTTGAAATTTTCTATGCATTTCAGGATGGTAAGTAATTTTCTTATATTTTTTCTTCTCTCTATTCATTAAGTCTTTTTTTGTATTTGAATTTCTTCAACTTATTTATAATTAATTCTTTATCAAAACCATTTAATCTAGCAGTGTTTAAGATATGTTTATACTCTTTGTTGAAATTTTCTTCGTTTAATGGTACATTTGTCAATCTGTAAATTAAGCTATTGAATATTGCATGCTTATGAGCAATGTGATTGAAGCCTGATGATTTAATATAATTATCTGTATGAGTTCCTTTCCTAAATATCTTCTTCTTCTTCTTCTTCCTTCCAAGTATTAGGCCAAGGCCTGTTACGATCCTTTAGAAAATTTTCCCTCCAGCGTTTCATAGGACAGCCCAGTGATCTTCGTCCTCTTGGTATATAATTATAAATAGCTTTGGGGATCCGATTTGAACTCATTCTTTCAAGATGGTGTTTCCAATATCAAATTCAATTTTCAGTGTTTGATCATTCCTAATTAAACATAAATCCAAAAATGGAATTTTGTTTTCTTTTTCTAATTCAACGGGGTAAACTTTACTGATTCATCCTGAAGGTTCAATAATTTAAGAAAAATCAAATGAATTGTGAATTCTTCTTACCTCATACATCTATGTTATTTAACACAGAACCGCGGTATCGGGAAACATCATTTCCACCCTCAACTGTTGTCATGACTGTCATTTTCTAAACTGCCATCTGGTGTTGATTTGAAGAACTCTGGAATCAAATTTGGTTCATCTGGTAACTCGTTGCTGAAATTGAAAAATCAGCAATAGCAGCACATAGTTTATTAGAGAATCATAGAATTGAAAAAAAAGCTAAACTTTTGAAGCACCTATCTAAGCCTTTGGAATTAACAGTTTGGGAAAATATATACATTCAAAAAAACATATTAGAACCATGAATTTTGAGTTTCCGGACAAACCAAATTTGATTACAAAGTTGGCAGTTTAGAAAATGACCGGCATAATGAAGAATTGACAGTCGTGACAACAGCTAGGATGGGAATGATGTTTTCCGATACCGCGGTTCTGTGTTAAAGAACATAGATGTATGAGGTAAGAAGAATTCACAATTAATTTGATTTTTTATTAAAAAACCTCATAATGTAAAAATTCCCAACTTTATTATATGAAATTAAGAGGTTTGCTTAGACATTGCATTATTTGGTCTGTGTATTCTTACCTCTTATGGTTGTTTTTGTTGAAAATATATTTGAAGGCTTGTTAGCCCCATCTTCAGCAACTACATACTGATTTTTCTCAAGTTGTTGGCCCTGTCAATCTACGAGGGTGGATCAAATATAAACCGGAATTTGTATCTGGAGGCTCTGGTAGCAAACTGCAAAGGTTGTGGTTTGGAGGGGAAGTTGGTGGGGGTGTGTGGAGTAGGGATATTGATGTGCCGCACTCCAAAGAGCGGTCGCTTGCTTCAGTACGCCATGAGCTAGCAAGAGGTATACACGTCTGTTGCACAACGCATTATTATTAAGTTTTTGGCGAAAGAAGGCACTAAACCTTCTGAAATTTTGAGAAGGCTCCATGTGCAGTTCGGGGAAGCAACTCTTTCGAAGATGCAGGTGTATGATTGGCGCAAAAAAATTTTAGCGGGCCGGGATTCAGTGGAAAATGAGCCCCACCAAAGACGGCTACGAACAAGCATCACTGCAGACAACATTCGTGCTGTACGGGACCTTATTGAGGAGGATCGGCCCGTAACAATTCCTAAAATTGCTTCATGCGTTGGAATAAGCTTCGGAAGTGTTCAAGCCATCATCAGTGATGAACTCAAATTCTGAAAATTGTCTGCCAGGTGGGTTCCTCGACTCCTCAGCCAGGAACAAAAAAAAATGCATTGGACATTGACAAAAATGCATTGGACACCTCTGGAACATCCTCCTTACAGTCCAGATTTATCACCCTGTGACTACCATTTGTTTGGGCCACTGAAAGAAGACCTGGGAGGAAGGCAGTTTGGTGACAATGCAGCAGTAGAGGAGTTCGTGCGCAACTGGCTGACTACACGTCATTCCTCATTCATCAAGGACGGCATCAAAGAGTTGCCAACTCGATGGCAAAAGTGTGTTGGAAATGCAGGAGACTATGTAGAAAAATGAGGTGGTGGTTTTGTATTTTTTTGTTAATTCAATAAAATTGTAAACAATAATTCCGGTTTATGTTTGATTCACCTTTGTACCATGATACTTGAAAGTATATATTGATGTCCCCTGGAGACTTTACTGGCGTTTTATAGGGTAATATATCTGATGGGGCTGCCATCTGTTATATTAACATCAACAGAAGGATTATCTCTTCTGCTCTGTTGACCGTTGAGGATTTTCTCCTTGTTACCCCAGAGATGGGTCTTCATATTTGTCCCTTGAAGAAAAGGTGCCTCTTCATTTAGGTAAAATTTTTAATCCTCACCTCGTATTATTCTTCTTCTTTAACTATAAACTAATTGCTGTAATACTTTCTGACTCTAGCTCAGCCATAACGGCACTAACACACAACCAGACCATCCAAGACCATAGAATAATAGAAGCCAAAAATTGCATCAGGATGTTGACAAATCTAAACAGAAATATTGTTCTACAATGGATTCCAGCACATTGTGGCCGTGGAAGGTAATGAGAAGGCTGATATGCTTGCAAAAAAAGGTACACTCATCCAACAGAGTAAGATCAATTACCTATCTTACAAATCAGTACAACTCTACACCAAAATGAAAATAAAATCCCATATAGCCGAACAAAACAAAATCCAATGTGAAACCAAGATATGGAAGACATTACTAGAACCAGGTACAATACCAAACAGCCCCCGATCAATTGCAGTTGCATCATTTCGTCTTGAAACTTGTCATGATTGCTTGGCAGCACATCTACATAGAATTAAGCTACTAGACTCTCCACACTGCATAGTATGCAAGGACACAAATATGATAATGAACAAGGATCACTTGATGTTATGCGCTGATCTTCAGAAAATAGTTGGAACACCATTCCAAATTGCTGAATATTATTGGGAAGCCCGCAAGCGAATGATGACAAATCAAGGGCTTCAGAACATTTGTATACTACTACTACTATAAACTAGTTTTGGAACATAGTTTTCTGTTCCATCCTCAATATCATCACGACCGTTGTTCTGTTGTCTTGAAGAGGACCGTTGTTCTGTTGTCTTGAAGAGCTGTCCTTTGCTACTTCCATTGGCAGACTGAAAAACCTCGAAACCAGGTCATTCTCCTCAGGAATTTCAAAGTTCATCAATTTCTTCTTTTCGCTCTTTTGAATGTAGATCTTTTCCCAAACAGTAAGTTCTTTTGGTTTTTCTATTTGTTTTAATAATTTAGCTTCTTTCTCGATAAGATGTTTTTCCGACCTTGCATGGGCAACCACTGCAGATTTTTCTACTTCCCCTTTCTTGACATTCCTGACTGCTAAATAAAGAAGACATAAAAACAGTATACAGGCCTACCAGGAAAATCAAAAACCTCCTCAGACCGATTAAGGATCAACTACATCCTCATCAATCAGCACGCATATACAGGATCCCGTGCAGTTGCGGCCAAGTGTATATAGGCACCACTAAACACAGCATCACAACCAGACTTAAAGAACACGAAAGATACAGCCGTCTTAAACAAGTGGAAAAGTCGACAGTAGCAAAACACTCTCTTCTTGAAGGCCATACAGTACAATACAACACAGATATATTATCTAACTGCACACACTATTTCCCGTCTGCAACGAGAAGCCATTGAAATATTCAAACATCAAAATAGTTACAATAGGAAGGAAGAATCGTTAAAAGTCAACAAAGCATGGATACCAGACTTAAAAAAGACCAAATGTAAACCACTACAAGAACAATCTACTGAAGCAACCTAATTGGTGCAATGGAAGACCCTAATGTTAACCAACCAGAAGGCAGATACAATTTACGAAGTAACGGACCGTGCAGAGTACACGTCGCGGATAAATGTATAAATAGGGCAGGTAGTCGACAAAACTGCGAGTCTCAAGACAACCCTTGAGGATGCCGGATGCAGTCTCTGGCGTAACGTCGGGGAACTATCAAGCCTCAAGACCACGGCCAACAGCCCGGAAATCTTGTACAAGATCATCATAATAACTCTGGCCGTGAAAGCCTAAGTCAATACGTTCCTGAGATGTTCTTTCACTCTAGTTTTCAAATTTCTCTTAGTTTTTCCTATGTAGAATTTCTCACATTCTTCACATTTAATCTGACTATTTAACTCATGCCCCAAATGGGAGTCAATGACCAATCACGTTTCAATGATTTCTGTTTTACAACCAATCAGAGTCGTGTTTCACGAAATATTTATCAGTGTTATGTTTACCATATTAAAGAAAGCTCCTCCTTTTTAATATTCTGAACAGGTCTGGCCATTATTTTGCAGTGACTGAGCCTGTGAGAAATACGGCTACCATATTGTATATATAGTGCATGAATGTCAACACATATATAAAAACATTTGTAGCAATTGATTATACCACCAAAAAAAAAAACCACTGTTTGCACTTTCTTAAATGTATTTTTTTCCCCAGGTAATAATCCAGAAACATATAATTGTCATATTTACATCATACATCACAAATGAATTAATATACAGTTTGTTTGATTGGTTTCATTTTTTCTCCACTAGAGAGCATTCTTACAATATTGCGTTCCTTTGGCAATAAATAGTATGATCTGGTTGCAGTGATAAACAAAAGAAGCAGATGAAGCTCACCTATCGTTTCTCATTTGTTTTCAAACATCGCCGTTTACATTAAACATATATAAATATTTTAAAATAACTATAGTTAAATAATGATTTGTAAGTAAACAGCTTAATTTTATTCGTTAACTAGTCCTAACAAATGCCACTCTTGATTTCCAAATTCACTCCTCACTTCGTGAGTCGTGAATTTATCGATAATTTGGAAATCACTAGTGGCATTACTTATGATAAATCCCTGATTTGTTTTCTTCTTTTATTTAGCATGGAATGTGCACAAAGGATTAAATTTAGATTTTTTAAATATTTTCTAAAGTGAAATATTTATTTTGCAGGATGGAAGATCCGGAGAGAGCAGGAACTCACTAATATGGAAATTCTAGAACAGATATTACAAATAAAGAATAATTTTTTGTTATCTATATACAAATGTATTGAATTAAAATAAGTTGAAAAAATGAAAGCAAAAGCTTGTGATTGAATATTTTTTTTTTGTTATCTGCATTGTATGAACATATTAAGGTATTAAAATACTGTTGGAATTCATCGGAGAACAATTTTTTTAAACAACTCACCTCATAGAATTCATGTTTTTCATGATACCGCAGTTTCAAACACAATCATGTTCATTCTCAGCCATAACTCCGACTCCCAACATTAATTTAATATTAAAATACTGTTATATTTGAAAAGAAAAATATACGCCTAGACTGGGGTTTGAACCCAGGACCTTTGACTTTCTATGTCAATGCTCTTCCATCTGAGCCACCTAGGCCTCCAATCTAAACGCGTATTTTTCTCTTACACATAGTGGAATTAACTATGTGTAAGAGAAAAATATGCGTTTAGATTGGAGGCCTAGGTGGCTCAGATGGAAGAGCATTGACATAGAAAGTCAAAGAC
This sequence comes from Diploptera punctata, assembly GCA_030220185.1. Lineage (NCBI taxonomy): Eukaryota > Metazoa > Arthropoda > Insecta > Blattodea > Blaberidae > Diploptera > Diploptera punctata. Next base: position 1,169,678 of record JASPKZ010006847.1, read on the forward strand.
CCAGGACCTTTGACTTTCTATGTCAATGCTCTTCCATCTGAGCCACCTAGGCCTCCAATCTAAACGCGTATTTTTCTCTTACACATAGTGGAATTAACTATGTGTAAGAGAAAAATACGCATTTAGATTGGAGGCCTAGGTGGCTCAGATGGAAGAGCATTGACATAGAAGGTCAAAGGTCCTGGGTGCAAACCCCAGTCTAGGCATATATTTTTCTTTTCAAATATAATTTGTCCATCATTAAGGTGTTTAAAAACGAATAATATTAACATTAAAATACTGTATTTATTTTTATAAAATACATATTACTAGATGGCTTGGCGAACTTGGTATCGCCTTTAACTATTTTTATGTTAATTTTTCCATATGGTTTTGTTGATTGAGATGAATTTATGTTGTCTGCATTGTCAGTATCATCCATAAGTGTATCATAAGGATTATATACATTTATTGAAGGAATATTTTGAGGAGGCTTGCTGATTTTATTATACTTTCGTTTTTTCTACGAACTTGTTGGCAGTTTGGATTCTCATCATCATCATCATCAGGAAGTCTCTGTATAGTAATATCATCTTGTGATATATTACAGTCATCTTGTTTTTCATTTAATTGAGGCATGGAGATTGTTTCTGTTATTATAACTAACAGACTTACTTACAGTTCTGTTATTCCATTCCTTAGGACCTTTATATGTTTTTAAATTGAACATTCTTCTTAAATGTAAGATTTATGTCACATAGGCCTATACCAATTTGTGGAAATTCACTTGATATCTTATCATTCGCCATATTGTTCAATGTCCCTTCTCGGTCCAGTTAAATTTAAATTAAGTTGCTGTTTTTCAGCCAGATTACTTAAAACTAATACTTACACACGAAATTAATATTATTATCAATATATTGAAAATAAAATAAACACTGAACTCACTTAAATTATGAAATAATCAATATTTGTAATTCAATTGAAATTCGCGGTTGCAACAAAAAGCACAGCCACCTGGTTAAATAATAAACCAATTACCTTACACCGTCATCTGTTAGAATCGTATGGAACTCACAGATAATTATAACTCTTTGTTAAATAATAAACAAATAATTTGCAATAAAAAATAATGCGACTATAAATTTAGTTATAAACAACCATAGGTCTCAAGTTGGATCAAACAGCACACAGTGTGCAAAATTTTATTAAAATCAATTCAGTAGTTTAGGATTCCATCGCGGACAAATAATGTGACATGTAATTTTTGTATATTAAGATAAATGTGTTGCAAGGAATAGTGACATGCATTTCATCACCTCTCCTATCCAAATCTCATCCCTAACCTGCTCATGGTGCAACCTGCTATTACAAATGAGACTCTGGGGACCGAGTACAGAGTGTCCAGCTGTCGGGAAAATCTTCAAAACCGCAAGTAAGTCAGAAATTTGAAAGCAATAGGAAATAGATGGGAATTCTTAAAGTGACATCGATCTATGTACTATTCAAATCAAAAGAATCACAATTGGTAAACCACTTATTAAAATGCATACAGATTAAGTTATGTAGATAGGAAATAACACTATGAGGTTTTTTAATATTAAGTTATGTAGATAGGAAATAACACTATGCAAAAAATTGGGAATTTATCAAATTAATTGTAAAGATTGTGAAAAGATATACATAGGAAAAACAAAGAGGAATCTAAATACAAGATTAAAAGAACACCTCAGAAATGTTAAAAATGGAGAAACCGAAAAATCTGCAATAGCTGCACATGCCTGGACAGAAAAAAATAGAATAGAAACCAAAACAAAATTACTTAAACAATTGGAAAAACCGAAGGAACTCACAATTTGGGAAAAAAATTACATATGCAAGAATGAAAATACAACTATGAATTTTGAAATACCCGGTTATAAGGAGAGAGGACTGATTTGGAAATTCTTCGGTCGGCCACCAGATGGCGCGGAGGTCAGTCTGCAGGATAGAAGGTTGTTGGACGTCAGTTGTGAACGTGACACAGCATTGATAATGTCACAAATGATGTGAAGAAACCCTGGGTCTGCTATGAAATTATGAAGTATGAGGTGAGTGAAATAATAGAAAATAAACAATTTTTTTAATATTGTTTATTTTTTATTTCACTCACCTCATACTTCATCCTACCTACATAACTTAATAAAGTTGGCTATCAAGTCATACGAAAACAAGAATAACGTAAACAACTGAAACAAGGTGGCGGCTTCAAAAATACAAAATTTCAACAAACATTTTTCAAAAACTAAAATAGAAATTAAAGATACTTGAATTTAAAAGAACTTAGAAACAAAAGAGCTGCAGATATCAAATTCATTAACAAATGTTTAGAAAAGAATATCACTCCAAAATTTGTCCGGAAAATGGTTAAAAACAACAATAACCAACACCAAAAAATTTTAGAAAAGAAAACTCTCAATTTGGAAAAAATCAAACATTATACAACTATAAGTAAAATAGACGTTGAACTGTACTTTTTACATCTAAAATTAACCAACAGTTTAGAACAAATAGTTTGGGATAACCTAGAAAAAAAACTTCTACCACCAATTGAACCTCAAAATGAAGAAAAAAATTGATGTACAAAAGAAAAAGATAATTAATTTAAAATCTGAGTTAAGTCATCATCATCATAGTACATTCACGAATTTAGGCCATTTGTTGACCTGTTTCGGCCTCAAGAGAAACACCATCCAAAAGTCTTTTGAGTGGATGTCCTGGTCTTCTTCTTCCTGCAGGTTGATATATTTCAATTCCTTCTGGATATTTTCGTGTTGAGACTTGAAAGTAGTTTTGAAGTTCCTTAGGACGGGTTACTGGCCCGATGCTAAGTAGTCCAGTGGTAGGGCTGCTACCTTTTAGTCTCTGGACAGACATTAGGATACTGCATTTACTCAGTACCCGATGGAACGGTTATACCGCCGTGACTCGGTCCTCAGAGCCTCGTTTGTGAAAACGGGTTGTACCACGAGAAGGTGAGGATGAGAATTGGGTAGGAGAGGTTATACACACGTCACTACCCCTTACAACCCTGAGTTAAGTAAATTGAAGAAAAATAAAAGTACAAAAAGTATAACCACTAAATTAGGGGGGGATAAAGAAAATGAGAAGAATGTAATTAACCTATCATCCGAAAACTTTACAAAAGAAGAAATATCTATTTTGGACAAGGGATTGAAAACATGCATTAGTTACTCTAACAATTTAGATTTTTTTAAAAAATGAAGTATGAGGTGAGTGAAATAAAAAATAAACAATATGCGTACAGATATTGGAATATTTCTTGTAAGAAATGTTTATGAAACTACAAATTACCCCTCTTTTACACTTTTCAAGGGACCATGGGAAAAATGGTGTAAAATAGGGGAAAGTGTAAATTGGGGGAAATGAAGATGAGCTCAAAAATGTCGACCCCCCCGTACTCTGCATCCATTTCAGAACATGAAAAAAAGAGATGGGGATAACATACTACAGTATTACCCCCTCTTTTACACTTTTCAAGGGACCAGAGGGAAAGTGGTATAAATTGGGGGAAAGTGTAAATTATGGAAAACGAGGAGGAGCTAAAAAATGTTTACCCTCACATTCAGCAACCATTCTACAACATGCAAAAAAGCAGTCACTGGTTATTGGTTAAATAATGTAGTGTTTCTTTTAATTTAAAATAAAATTCTCTACACCTCACCTCATGTCCTGTCTTTTATGTATTTAGAAGACAGGATATCAGGTGAGGTGTAAAGAATTTTGTTTTAAATTAAACCTCATAGTGATTTATTAATAGTGAGTGGAGAACATATTTTTAACGACTCACCTCATATAATTTCAAATTTCTTTGATACTGGCGGTTTCAGACAATATTTTGTCTCTATTTGGTCGTGGCTTCCAAGATATTGTCTGAAACCGCCAGTATCAAAGAAATTTGAAATTATATGAGGTGAGTCGTTGAAAATATGTTCTCCACTTACCATTAACCCATTCAACTTGTATGACGTGATGTTCACACACGCTCTTGTGAGGCCCAGTCTTCGAATAACGTGACATTCACGTCAAGCGCACGAGCTCATATATTTTGCAATAACTTCCAAACTACCTCATAGATGTCTAATGTTTTAGCTTTGCTAGGTTCCTGAGAGAATGCATTTTGGACGGCCCACTTTTTTTTTGTAAGAATTCCTGAAATTATAAGCTGTCTGTTTGTTGGAAATATATAGAAGAAATTTGTAGTGCTAAGTCTTTGAAATGGCGTCTAAGAGGGTGTGTGGTGATGATCGTGGCGGGATTCTGAGTTTATTAGAGAGTTTTGTCCTCGAAACATTAGGCAGAGCACCGACAGGAAAACTGAGGAGGGTAAAAAGGCAAAGACCTATGGAAGAAATAAAAAAAAAACAAGACTCTGCCTGAAGTACCAGGATGCAAGGCGTTGACTTGCAAGACCAGATCACTGCCCTTTTTCCTATAATGTGTTGCACTGTAAAAGGATACAGAAAATTATTTTTCTATTTGCTGGACATATTTATGTTTAACTCTTTTGTGGTCTACAATAATTTCATAGATCGCAAAACAGCATATTCGACCTTCAGAATAGCTGTCGCCAAGCAGTTATTGAAGACAATTCAGCTGTCATCCTACGATGTGAGAGGCCACCCATCATTAAGTACAACCCCTGTCAGGTTACATGCAAGGAACTGGGCTCACTTTCCATTGTAACGGGGTTCCAATATAAAACCGGACCCGCCTCACGGAGTTTCACCCGGCACGCAGTGCTGTCTCTTCCTCCCGCAATTCACCCTGCCTGCCACCCGTCCTTGAACTGTTTCTTACCTTATAGAAAATGCTGGAAATGTTGTCCTCCCGCACACGTGCTATGGGATCACCTTGGTTTAGACAATGAACACGTGTACACTTGTAAGGTTTGAGTTTTAACAATTTTGTTGCTGTATGTGCAGAAGATACTGAAATCCCAACTTGTGCTAATTTCAGTAATGATTTTTGTGGTGAACATTCCAAATTTTCGCCAATTTCGTCTAATTTTTCTTCGGTGAGAACCGTACGCCTTCGCGTGTGTTCCTTATTTTATACTGAACCAGTGGCCTCAAATTTAGTCACAAGATCGTGGATTGTCGATCTGGAAGGAGGTAATTGTTCAGGGAAGTTCCGAATAAATTCCTCGCGAACGCGACAAGCTGATTCGTATTTATGATAACATTTACACACATAAATGCGCTGCTCTAATGTCAGCTGACGTCTCATCTTGTCGAACGATAGTAAACTGACTAGTTCAAGGACGAGCGGCTGACAGAGTGAAATGCGGACGAGGAGAGAGCGCTGCCTGACGGGTGAAACCCCGTGAGCCCGGTCCGGGTTTATATTGGAAACCCGGTATATCCCCAGCACACACAATAAAAAGAAACCCTACAAACGTGTAAACAAAAAAGTAAAACTACATTTCAGTGCAAAAAGTGAGAAGTTCCACTTGATGTCCTGGAATATTTCGAGATTTACCACAACCAAAATATCGCTTTAGGCAAGTACAATTATTCAGAAGCCTTCACTAAAATGTCTAAAGAAAAATATTTATTAAATTCCATTCTAGGCCAACACGCACACACTATTGAGTAACACTAAGAAATTAGGACTGGAAGTAAATATCAGTAAAACTAAATATATGGTCACACGTAGAAATTCAGTATATAATGGAAATGGACAGCTACTGACAAATGAGGGAAATTTTGAGGAAGTGGCTGAATTCAAATACCTAGGAACAATAATCACAAATAGGAATGAGATGCACAAAGAAATTAAACATAGGCTCAATTCTGGAAATGTGTGCTATTATGCATTGTAGAGACTTTTGATGTCCCAACTCCTTTCAAGAAACGTTAAGCTGAAAATATATAAAACTATTATTCTACCAGTTATATTATATGGGTGCGAAACATGGACTCTTACTTTAAGGGAGGAAAGGAGATTACGATTATTTGAGAATAAAGTACTTAGGAAATTTTTTGGACCAAAGAGAGATGAACAGACAGGTGAATGGAGAAGACTACACAACAATGAACTACATGGTCTTTATAGGAAGCCAGATATAATAAGAACAGTTAAGTCTCGTAGACTGCGATGGGCAGGACATGTTGCACATATGGGGAATGAAAGACGTGCCTAGAAACTTCTTGTAGGAAAGCCAGAGGGAAAACGCCCAGTTGGTAGACCAAGAATGAGGTGGGAGAACAACATTAACTATGATTTGAGGGAAGTAGATTATACAGGGTATGATTGGAAAGCATTAGCTCAGGATAGGGATGTATGGAGAGCTTATGTCCGCGCGGCCATGAACCTACGGGTTCGATAGTGCCAGTGAGTAAGTAAGTATGAGCACTTTTATGTCTGCATGTAAAGAGCATGGCACCTCCTGTCTTGTGTGGCCATTTAAATCTGAGTGGAGGGAAAAGTTAGCAGGCATTTAAATAAGAGTTCACTGGGTTAACGATGTAACATGATAATGTTAATTTAAATATAACTCACACTGATTTTCCTATAATAGTTCAATGTAATGTGTGTTTTGAACTGATGTATACATAAAATTACTTTATTTCTTTTACTTTCACCATTTAAAAAATGAGTAACGAGGACAGGTTTACTTACTTACTCACTGGCACTATCTAACCCGTAGGTTCATGGCCGCACGGACATAAGCTCTCCATACATCCCTATCCTGGGCTAATGCCTTCCATTCATTCCCTGTATAATATACTTCCCTCAAATCATAGTTAATGTTGTTCTCCCACCTCATTCTTGGTCTACCAACTGGGCGTTTTCCCTCTGGCTTTCCTACAAGAAGCTTTCATGCATATCTTTCATTCCCCATACGTGCAACATGTCCTGCCCATCGCAGTCTACGAGACTTAACTGTTCTTATTATATCTGGCTTCCTATAAAGACCATGTAGTTCGTTGTTATGTAGTCTTCTCCATTCACTTGTCTGTTCATCTCTCTTTGGTCCAAACATTTTCCTAAGAACTTTATTCTCAAATACTCGTAATCTCCTTTCCTCCCTTAAAGTAAGAGTCCATGTTTCGCACCCATATAATATAACTGGTAGAATAATAGTTTTATATATTTTCAGCTTAACGTTTCTTGAAAGGAGTTGGGACATCAAGAGTCTCTGCAATGCATAATAGCATGCATTTCCAGAATTGAGCCTATGTTTAATTCCTTTGTGCATCTCATTCCTATTTGTGATTATTTTTCCTAGTGAATTCAGCCACTTCCTCAAAATTTCCCTCATTTATCATTAGCTGTCCATTTCCATTATATACTGAATTTGTACGTGTGACCATTTATTTAGTTTTACTGATATTTACTTCCAGTCCCAATTTCTTAGTGTTACTCAATAGTGTGTGCGTGTTGGCCTTTAGTATCTCCTCGCTATCGGCCAGTAGTACTACATCATCAGCATAAACTAACAGCTTATTAATACCATTCAGTGGTAAGCCTTCCTCATTCTATAAAGAGTTAATTGCATGCTCTAGTACAAAATTAAATAGTAGAGGAGGAGGACAGGTTTAGCAAGTAGCAATATGAATATTTGTTGAGATATTTAAAAAAAAATTGTTTTGCCATAGAAGAACACGGGTTGAATTTCAGAAATGTTTGAAAGTTCTGAGTCAACTTGATGAACATGCTCTACTCTTTATCGATTGTACAAAAGCGAGCTTCATCGCTCATTAAACTTGCTTGTCTCCTTATCGATTGTATGGCAGCTGGCTTTGTTGGCTCAATGAACTTGCTCTGCTATATATTAATTCCACAGAAGAAAGATAATCGATCAAATAAATCGAATATCTTCGAAGTTTAATGCTGAAGATCGATGTGATGTGACGCAAATGTGGAAATTTCAAAAACTGCAAAAATACTATCTAGAGGGTATGTCCAGGATTTATAATACAAAAAATCCGGTCTAGAAACAAAATTTCTAAATTGAGTTTTCCAAGGCTATAGTCTTGGTGTTTTTCCAAAAAAATGTCAACATTTTGGAAATTTCAAAAACTGCAGAAATACTATCTAGATTTATAATGCAAAAAATCCGGCCTAGAACCAAAATTTCTAAATTGAGTTTTCCAAGGCTATATAGTCTTGGGGTTTTTCCAAAAAAATTGTCAAAATTTCGGAAATTTCAAAAACTGCAAAAATACTATCTAGAGGCTGTGTCCGGGATTTATAATCAAAAAATCCGGTCTGGAACCAAAATTTCTAAATTGAGTTTCCCAATGCTATAGTCTTGGTGTTTTACCAAAATATTGTCAAAATTTTGGAAATTTAAAAAACTGCAAAAATACTATCTAGGGGGTGTGTCCGGAATTTATAATGCAAAAAATCCGGTCTGGAACCAAAATTTCTAAATTGAGTTTCCCAAGGCTATAGTCTTGGTGTTTTACCAAAATATTGTCAAAATTTTGGAAATTTAAAAAACTGCAAAAATACTATCTAGAGGGTGTGTCCGGGATTTATAATGCAAAAAATCTGGTCTTGAACCAAAATTTCTAAATTGAGCTTCCCAAGGCTTGGTGTTTTTCCAAAAAATTGTCAAAAATTTTGGAAATTTCAAAAACTACAAAAATACTATCTAGAGGGTGTGTCCGGGATTAATAATGCAAAAAATCCGGTCAAGAACCACAATTTCTAAATTGAGTTTTCCAAGGCTATAGCCTTGGCGTTTTTCCAATAAATTGTTAAAATTTTTGAAATTACAAAAACTGCAAAATTACTATCTAGAGGTTGTGTCCGGAATTTATAATGCAAAAATCCGGTCTAGAACCAAAATTTCTAAATTGAGTTTTCCAATGCAATAGTCTTGGTTTTTTTCCAAAAAATTGTCAACATTTTGGAAATTTCAAAAACTAAAAATACTATCTAGAGGGCGTGTCCGGGATTTATAATGCAACACATCCGGTCTAGAACCAAAATTCCTAAATTGAGTTTTCCAAGGCTATAATCTTAGTGTTTTTCCAAAAGGTCAAAATTTTGGAAATTTCAAAAATTGCAAGAATACTATCTAGAGGGGTTGTCCGGGATTTATAATGCAAAAATTCCGGTCTAGAACCAATATTTCAAAATTGAGTTTTTTCAAGGCTATAGTCTTGGTGTTTTTCCAAAAAATTGTTGAAATTTTGGAAATTAGAAAAACTGCAAAAAAACTATCTAGAGGGTGTGTCCGGGATTAATAATGCAAAAATTCCGGTCTAGAACCAAAATTTATAAATTGAGTTTTCCAAGGCCTTCGCGTTTTTCCAATAAATTGTTAAAATTTTCGAAATTACGAAAACTGCAAAATTACTATCTAGAGGCTGTGTCCGGAATTTATAATGCAAAAAATCCGGTCTAGAACCAAAATTTCTAAATTGAGTTCTCCAATGCAATAGTCTTGGTTTTTTTTCCAAAAAATTGCCAAAATTTTGGAAATTTCAAAAACTGCAAAAATACTATCTAGAGGGCATGTCCGGGAATTATAATGCAAAACATCCGGTCTAGAACCAAAATTCCTAAATTGAGTTTTCCAAGGCAACAGTCTTGGTGTTTTTCCAAAATTTTGAAAATTTCAAGAATTGCAAAAATACTCTCTAGAGGATGTATTCACGTAGACTTTCACGGCCGGAGTTGCTATGATGATCTTGAAGAAGATTTCCGGGCTGTAGGCCGTGGTCGTGAGGCTTGTAGTTCCCCTACAAGCCTCACGACCACGGCCTAGAGCCCGGAAATCTTCTTCAAGATCATCATACTATCTAGAGGGTTTGTCCGGAATTTATAATGCAAAAAATCCGGTCTGGAACCAATATTTCTAAATTGAGTTTTTGAAGGCTATAGTCTTGGCGTTTTTCCAAAAAATTGTCAAAATTTTGGAAATTTCAAAAAATGCAAAAATACTATCTAGAGGGCGTGTCCGGGATTTATAATGCAAAAAATCCGGTCTAGAACCAATATTTCTAAATTGAGTTTTTCAAGGCTATAGTCTTGGTATTTTTCCTAAAAAATTGTGAAAATTTTGGAAATTTCAAAAACTGCAAAAATACTATCTACAGGGGATGTCCGGGATTTATAAAAGCAAAAAATCCGGTCTAGAGCCAAAATTTCTGAATTGAGTTATCCAAAGCTATAATCTTGGTGTATTTCCAAAAATTGTCAAAATTGTGGAATTTTCAAAAAGTGGAAAAATACTATCCAGAGGGTGTATCCGGGATTTATAATGCCAACAATCAGATCTGTAACCAAAATTTCTAAATTTAGTTTTCCAAGGCTATAGTCTTGGTGTTTTTCCAAAAAAAAAAATTAAAATTTTGGAAATTTCAAAAACTGCAAAAATACTTTCTAGAGGATGTGTCCGGGATTTATAATGCATAAAATCCGGTCTAGAACCAAAATTTCTAAATTGAGTTTTCCAATAAATAGTCTTGGATTTTTCCAAAAATTTTTCAAAATTTTTGAAATTTCAAAAACTGCAAAAATAGTATCTAGAGGGTGTGTCCGAGATTTATAATGCAAAAAAACCGGTCTAGAACCAAAATTTCTAAATGGAATTTTCCAAGGCTATAGTCTTGGCGTTTTTCCAAAAAATTGTCAAAATTTTGGAAATTTCAAAATCTGCAAAAATACTATCTAGAGAGTGTGTCCGGGATTTATAATGCAAAACCTCCGGTCTAGAACCAAAATTCCTAAATTGAATTTTCCAAGGCTATAGTCTTTGTGGTTTTGCAAGAAATTTTAAAATTTTGGAAATTTCAAAAACTGCAAAAATACTATCTAGAGGGTTTATCCAGGATTTATAATGCAAAAAATCCGCTCTAGAACCAACATTTCTAAATTGAAGTTTCCTAGGCTATAATCTTGGTGTTTTTCCAAAATAGTGTAAAATTTTGGAATTTTCAAAAACTGCAAAAATACTATCGAGAGTATGCCCGGGATTTATAATGCAAAAAATCCGGTCTAGAACCAAGATTTCTAAGTTGAGTTTTCCAAGGCTACAGTCTTGGTGTTTTCCAAAATAGTTGTCAAAATTTTGGAACATTCAAAAACTGCAAAAATACTATCTAGAGGGTGTGTCAGGGATTTATAATGAAAAAAATCCGGTCTAGAACCAACATTTCTAAATTTAGTATTCCAAGGCTATAATCTTGGTGTTTTTCCAAAAAAATTGTCAAAATTCTGGAAATTTCAAAAACTGCAAGAATACTATCTAGAGGCTGTGTCTGGGATTTATAATGCAAAAAATCCGGTCTAGAACCATAATTCCTAAATTGAGTTTTCCAAGGCTACAGTCTTGGCGTTTTTCCAAGAAATGTGTCAAAATGGTAAAAAATTTCAAAAACTGCAAAAATACTATCTAGAGGGTGTGTCCTTGATTTATAATGCAAAAAAACCGGTGTAGAACCAAAATATCTAAATTGAGTTTTTCAAGGCTATATTCTTGGTATTTTTCAAAAAAATTGTGAAAATTTTGGAAATTTCAAAAACTGAAAAATTCTATCGAGAGGGTGTGTCCCGGATTTAAAATGCAAAACATCCGGTCTAGAACCAAAATTCCGAAATTGAGTTTTCCAAGGCTATAGAGTTGGTATTTTTCCAAAAAAAATGTGGAAATGTTGGAAATATCAACACCGGAAAATACTATCTAGAGAGTGTGTCCGGGAATTATACTTACTTACTCACTGGCACTATCGAACCCGTATGTTCATGGCCGCACGGACATAAGCTCTCCATACATCCCTATCCTGAGCTAATGCTTTCCAATCATTCCCTGTATAATCTACTTCCCTCAAATCATAGTTAATGTTGTTCTCCCACCTCATTCTTGGTCTACCAACTGGGCGTTTTCCTTCTGGCTTTCCTACAAGAAGTTTCCATGCACGTCTTTCATTCCCCATACGCGCAACATGTCCTGCCCATCGCAGTCTACGGGACTTAACTGTTCTTATTATATCTGGCTTCCTATAAAGACCATGTAGTTCATTGTTATGTAGTCTTCTCCATTCACCTGTCTGTTCATCTCTCTTTGGTCCAAAGATTTTCCTAACTACTTTATTCTCAAATACTCGTAATCTCCTTTCCTCCCTTAAAGTAAGAGTCCATGTTTCGCACCCATATAATATAACTGGTAGAATAATAGTTTTATATATTTTCAGCTTAACGTTTTTTGAAAGGAGTTGGGACATCAAAAGTCTCTGCAATGCATAATAGCATGCATTTCCAGATTTGAGCCTATGTTTAATTTCTTTGTGCATCTCATTCCTATTTGTGATTATTGTTCCTAGGTATTTGAATTCAGCCAATTCGTCAAAATTTCCCTCATTTGTCATTAGCTGTCCATCCATTTCCATTATATAACGTATTTCTACGGGTGACCATGTATTTAGTTTTACTGATATTTACTTCCAGTCCTAATTTCTTAGTGTTACTCAATAGTGTGTGCGTGTTGGCCTTTAGTATCTCCTCGCTATCGGCCAGTAGTACTACATCATCAGCATAAACTAACAGCTTATTAATACCATTCAGTTGTAAGCCTTCCTCATTCTCTAAAGATTTAATGGCATGCTCTAGTACAAAATTAAATAGTCCGGGAATTATAATGCGAATAATCCGCTCTAGAACCAAAAGTTCTGAATTCAGTTTTCCAAGGCTATATAGTCTTGCCGTTTTTCCAAAAAAGTTTAAAATTTTGGAAATTTCAAAAACTGCTATAATACTATCTAGACGGTGTGTCCGGGATGTATAATGCAAAAAAAAGGAAGTCTGGAACCAAATTTCGAAATAGAGTTTTCCAATTTAATACTCTTGTTTTTTCTCAAAACATTGTGAAAATTTTGGAAATTTCAAAAGCTGCAAAAATTCTATCTAGAGGGTGTGTCCGGGATTTATAATGCAAATAATCCGGTCTAGAACCAAAGTTACTAAATTGTGTTATCGAAGGCTATAGTCTTGGTGTTTTTCCAAAAATTGTAAAATTTTGAAAATTTCAAAAATTGCAAAAATACTATCTAGAGGGTGTGTCCGAGTTTTATAATGCAAAAAATCCGGTCTAGAACCAATATTTCTAAATTGAGTTTTTCAAGGCTATAGTCTTGGTATTTTTCCTAAAAAATTCTGAAAATTTTGGAAATTTCAAAAACTGCAAAAATACTATCTACAGGGGATGTCCGGGATTTATAAAAGCAAAAAATCCGGTCTAGAACCAAAATTTCTGAATTGAGTTTTCCAAGGTGTATTTCCAAAAATTGTCAAAATTGTGGAATTTTCAAAAAGTGCAAAAATACTATCCAGAGGGTGTGTCCGGGATTTATAATGCCAACAATCAGATCTGGAACCAAAATTTCTAAATTTAGTTTTCCAAGGCTATAGTCTTGGTGTTTTTCCAAAAAAAAAAATATTAAAATTTTGGAAATTTCAAAAACTCAAAAATACTTTCTAGAGGGTGTGTCCGGGATTTATAATGCATAAAATCTGGTCTAGAACCAAAATTTCTAAATTGAGTTTTCAAATAAGTAGCCTTGGTTTTTTTTCCAAAAAATTGTCAAAATTTTGAAAGTTTAAAAAATTGCAAAAATACTATCTAGAGGGCGTCAGGGATTTATAATGCAAAAAAATCAGGTCCAGAACCAAAATATCTAAATTGAGTTTTCCAAGGCTATATAGTCTTGGTGTTTTTCCAAAAAATTGTCAAAATTTTGGAAATTCAAAAACTGCAAAAATACTATCTAGAGGGTGTGTCAGAGATTTATAATGCAAAAACCCGTTCTAGAACCAAACTTTCTATATGGAGTTTTCCTAGGCTATAGTCTTGGCGTTTTTCCAAAAAAATGTCAAAATTTTGGAAATTTCAGAAACTGCAAAAATACTATGTAGAGGGTGTGTCCGGGATTTATAATGCAAAACATCCGGTCTAGAACCAAAATTTCTAAATTGAGTTTTCCAAGGCTATAGTCTTGGCGTTTTTCCCAAAAAGTATAAAATTTTGGAAATTTAAAAAACTGCAATAATACTATCTAGAGGGTGTGTCCGGGATTTATAATGCAAAAAATCGGGTCTAAATCCAAAATTTCAAAATTGAGTTTTCCAAGGTTACAGTCTTACTGTTTTCCCAAAAAATGTCAAAATTTTCGAAAATTCAAAAACTGCAAAAATACTATCTAGGGACTGTGTCCGGGATTTATAATGCAAAAAATCCGGGCAAAATCCAAAATTTCAAAAATGAGTTTTCCAAGGTTATAGTCTCACTGTTTTCCCAAAAAATGTTAAAATTTTCGAAAATTCAAAAACTGCGAAAATACTATCTAGGGACTGTGTCCGGGATTTGTGTATTTTCGCAGTTTATGAATTTTCGAAAATTTTGACATTTTCTTGGAAAACTCAATTTTGAAATTTAGCATGTAGACCGGATTTTTTGCATTATAAATCCCGGACACAGTCCCAAGATAGTACTTTTGCAGTTTTTGAATTTTCGAAAATTTTGCCATTTTTTGAGAAAACAGTGAGACTATAACCTTGGAAAACTCAATTTTGAAATTTTGGGTTTAGACCTGATTGTTTGCATTATAAATCCAGGACATAGTCCCTGGATAGTATATTTGCAGTTTTTGAATTTTCGAAAATTTTGACTTTTTTGGGAAAAACCTAGATAGCATTTTTGCAGTTTTTGAATTTTCGAAAATTTTGACATTTATTGTGAAAACAGTAAGACTATAACCTTGGAAAACTCAATATTGAAATTTTGGATTTAGACCGGATTTTTTGTATTATAAATCCCGGACACAGTCCCTAGATAGTATTTTTGCAGTTTTTGAATTTCGAAAATTTTGACATTTTTTGGGAAAACAGTAAACCTATAACCTTGGAAAACTCAATTTTGAAATTTTGGATTTAGACCGGATTTTTGCATTATAAATCCCGGACACAGTCCCTAGATAGTATTTTTGCAGTTTTTGAATTTTCGAAAATTTTGACATTTTTTGGGAAAATAGTAAGACTATAAACTTGGAAAACTCAATTTTGAAATTTTGGATTTAGACCGGATTTTTTGAATTATAAATCCCGGACAGAGTCCCTAGATAGCATTTTTGCAGTTTTTGAATTTTCGAAAATTTTGACATTTTTTGGGAAAACAGTAAGACTATAACCTTGGAAAACTCAATTTTGAAATTTTGGATTTAGACCGGATTTTTTGCATTATAAACCCCGGACACAGTCCCTAGATAGTATTTTTGCAGTTTTTGAATTTTCGAAAATTTTGACTTTTTTTGGGAAAAGAAAATCAATTTTGAAATTTTGGATTTAGACCGGATTTTTTGAATTATAAATCCCGGACACACTCCCTAGATACTATGTTAGCAGTAATTGAATTTTCGAAAATTTTGACATTTTTTGGGAAAACAGTAAGACTATAATCTTGGAAAACTCAATTGTGAAATTTTGGATTTAGACCCGATTTTTTGCATTGTAAATCCCGGACACAGTCCCTACATAGTATTTTTGAAGTTTCTGATTTTCCTTAAATTTTGACATTTTTTGGGAAAACAGTAAGACTATAATCTTGGAAAACTCAATTTTGAAATTTTGCATTAGACCGGATTTTTTGAATTATAAATCCCGGACACACTCCCTAGATAGTATTTTTGCAGTTTTTGAATTTTCGAAAATTTTGAAATTTTTGGGAAAACAGTAAGACTATAACCTTAGAAACTCAATTCTGAAATGTTGGATTTAGACCGGATTCTTTGAATTATAAATCCCGGACACAGTCCCTAGATAGTATTTTGCAGTTTTTGAATTTTCGAAAATTTTGACATTTTTCGGTAAACAGTAAGACTATAACCTTGGAAAACTCAATTTTGAAATTTTGGTTTTAGACCGGATTTTTTGCATTATAAATCCCGGACCCAGTCCCTAGATAGTATTTTTGCAGTTTTTGAATTTTCGAAAATTTTGACATTTTTTGGGAAAACAGTAAGACTATAACCTTGGAAAACTCAATTTTGAAATTTTGGATTTAGACCGGATTTTTTGCATTATAAATCCCGGACACAGTCCCTAGATAGTATTTTTGCAGTTTTTGAATTTTCGAAAATTTTGACATTTTTTGGGAAAACAGTAAGACTATAACCTGGGAAAACTCAATTTTGAAATTTTGGATTTAGACCGGATTTTTTGCATTATAAATCCCGGACACAGTCCCTAGATAGCATTTTTGCAGTTTTTGAATTTTCGAAAATTTTGACACTTTTTGGGAAAACAGTAAGACTATAACCTTGGAAAACTCAATTTTGAAATTTTGGATTTAGACCGGATTTTTTGAATTATAAATCCCGGACACACTGCCTAGATAGTATTTTGGCAGTTTTTGAATTTTCGAAAATTTTGACATTTTTTGGGAAAATAGTAAGATTATAACCTTGGAAAACTCAATTTTGAAATTTTGGATTTAGACCGGATTTTTTGAATTATAAATCCCGGACAGAGTCCCTAGATAGCATTTTTGCAGTTTTTGAATTTTCGAAAATTTTGACATTTTTTGTGAAAACAGTAAGACTATAACCTTGGAAAACTCAATTTTGAAATTTTGGATTTAGGACCGGATTTTTTGCATTATGAACCCCGGATACAGTCCCTAGATAGTATTTTTGCATTTTTTGAATTTTCGAAAATTTTGACTTTTTTTGGGAAAAGAAAATCAATTTTGAAATTTTGGATTTAGACCGGATTTTTTGAATTATAAATCCCGGACACTCTCCCTAGATACTACGTTAGCAGTTATTGAATTTTCGAAAATTTTGACATTTTTTGGGAAAACAGTAAGGCTATAATCTTGGAAAACTCAATTGTGAAATTTTGGATTTAGACCCCATTTTTTGCATTGTAAATCACGGGCACAGTCCCTACATAGTATTTTTGAAGTTTCTGATTTTCCTTAAATTTTGAAATTTTTTGGGAAAACAGTAAGACTATAATCTTGGAAAACTCAATTTTGAAATTTTGCATATAGACCGGATTCTTTGAATTATAAATCCCGGACACAGTCCCTAGATAGTATTTTGCAGTTTTTGAATTTTCGGAAATTTTGACATTTTTTGTTAAAACAGTAAGACTATATAACCTTGGAAAACTCAATTTTGAATTTTTGGATTTAGACCGGATTTTTTGAATTATTAATCCCGAACACAGTCCCGAGATAGTATTTTTGCAGTTTTTGAATTTTCGAAAATGTTGACTATTTTTGGGAAAACAGTAAGACTGTAACCATGGAAAACTGAATTTTGTAATTTTGAATTTAGACCGGATTTTTTGCATTATAAACCCCGTACACAGTCCTTAGGTATTTTTTTTGCAGTTTTTGAATTTTCGAAAATTTTGACATTTCTGGGAAAACTGTAGGGCTATAAACTTGGAAAACTCAATTTTGAAATTTTGGACGTAGACCGGATTTTTTGCATTAGAAACCCCGGACACAGTCCCTAGATAGTATTTTTTCAGTTTTTGAATTTTCCAAAATTTTGACATATTTTGGGAAAACAGTAAGAATATAATCTTGGAAAACTCAATTTTGAAATTTTGGATTTCGAACAGATTTTTTGAATAATAAATCCCCGACACAGTCAATAGATAGTATTTTTGCAGTTTTTGAATTTTTGAAAATTTTGACATTTTTTGGGAAAACACTAAGACTATAACCTCGGAAAACTCAATTTTGAAATTTTGGATTTAGACCGGATTTTTTGAATTATAAATCCTGGACACAGTCCCTAGATAGTATATTTGCAGTTTTTGAATTTTCGAAAATTTTGACATTTTTTGGGAAAACAGTAAGAATATAAACTTGGAAAACTCAATTTTGAAATTTTGGATTTAGACCGGATTTTTTGCATTATAAATCCCGGACACAGTCCCTAGATAGTATTTTTGCAGTTTTTGAATTTTCGAAAATTTTGACATTTTTTGGGAAAACAGTAAGACTATAACCTGGGAAAACTCAATTTTGAAATTTTGGATTTAGACCGGATTTTTTGAATTAAAAATTCCGGACACAGTCCCTAGATAGTATTTTTGCAGTTTTCGAATTTTCGAAAATTTTGACGTTTTTGGGAAAACAGTAGGACTATAACCTTGGAAAACTCAATTTAAAAATTTTGGATTTAGACCGGATTTTTTGAATTATAAATCCCGGACACAGTCCCTAGATAGTATTTTTGCAGTTTTCGAATTTTCGAAAATTTTGACATTTTTTGGAAGAACAGTAGACTATAACCTTTTGGAAAACACAATTTTTGAAATTTTGTTAGAACGGATTTTTTGATGATAAATCCCGGACACGTCCCTATATATTTTTTGCAGTT